>JASPKZ010002329.1:870000-1470000 GCA_030220185.1 Diploptera punctata
ATTTATCGCATTAGATATTTGAATGATTAGTTTTGTAGAGATGTGAATGAACTTGGTTTGTTGGTTATAAAATATTAAAATTCGTACGTATCAATTAATAATTGAAAACCAGATGCAGTACTCTTTAATACTGCCTACAGTTTGATGGCTTTTAATCTATGAAGTAACATTCTTAATCAACCGATGATGTATCTATCTAAAGTGAAGACCACCTTAGACTGCAAGGCAAGGGTGCTGGTGATACCTACAATCAAGTGGAATGTTTTATTTTATCGATGTCCTTTTATGTAATTTATCGCATTACATATTTGAATGATTAGTTTTGTAGAGAAGTGAATGAACTTGGTTTGTTGGTTATAAAATATTAAAATGCATACGTATCAATTAATAATTGAAAACCAGATGCAGTACTCTTTGATACTGCCTACAGTTTGATGGCTTTTAATCTATGAAGTAACATTCTTAACCAACTGAAACATGTCTCTGAATTACATTTCCATATGCATGTGTGGTTCCACTTGACCCTGATGTCCTTCTGGAAGGATGTAGTACATGTACTATAAATATTATCCTGTTTTTTTCCAGAGGAATATTTATTGCTTGTAGACATAAGCCATAGACGTGTGTCATTGTGTTAGTATACTGCTTAAAAGAAAAACCCACGCAATCAAGTAGGTTTAAAAAATCTCAAAACATTTCTAAAAGTTTTTCTTCGCTAAGAACAATTTTATCTGAATACTTTTCAATTTAGCTACATAATCCACGGTAATTGTGAGGCCAACAGTTAGTTGGTAGGTAAAGGACATTATAGCCCATTGTGCCATGGAATAACAAATATCTAGATTAATAAAATCCATAGTAAAACTCCGTTGAGGTATTAATTACAGTATTCTCCTTCTTCTGCTTCATTAAATTCGGCCTTTTGACCTGTTTTCACATCAAGTGGGATTTAATGAATCTTCCCATCTAGTAAATGGGCGTCCAACACTTCCATGTCCCATTGGTTTGTACTTTAATACGTAACAGCTGAGGGATTATATCTGTAGGCATTCTTTTAACATGTTCATACCAGTTGTTTCTCATATTGTCAATTCTATTTGTTAGATTAAAAATAGTTACATCTTTTCTAATATCTTCATTTATTTGCCTGTCCAAAATTGTCACACTTGCTACTGAACGTAAGAACTTCATTTCTGCAGTTAATATTTTTCTTGTGTCTGAACGGTTAAGAGTCCAATTTTTACTTGCATATGTTAAGATAGGCACTGCCATAATTTTATAAAATTTTAATTGTGTACTCCTCAAATTTTTATTTTTCTGTGTCAGTTTTATAGTGCCACGCATTCTATAAAACTTATTTAATTTAATACTAAAATCTTCCTTTTGGCAGAATGATACATTGCATCCTAAATAATTGAAATGGTTCATCTGTTGTATTGTATTGTTTTTTTAATGTTTATTTTACACCTCATATGGTCTTTCCCGTTGAATGCCATTACTTTCGATTTAAAAATTATAAATGATGTACCTTATAGGTCCATCTCCTCAACTTCTAAAATATTAATATAGGTCTCTACTATTATAGTACATTAAACCAATATCTAACTATAAATATAATTTATTTTAGTTAACTAACAAAATATAATACATAATCAACGAAATATGGAAGTTCCTACAAAATATGATGTATCATAGGTCTCTAGTTTGGATCTTTTTTTGTTTTTCATTATTCATTTTATCCCCTTCAAAATAAGTGCGAATTCAATAGCCTATTATATGAAGTTCATAATTGTAAATAGTAATTTAATTCAATTTCAGATTACCTAATACCCTGTGATAAGGAAATAGTTGTATGTAAACGGTTTAAAACTGATTATCCATCCATCCATAGTAATTCTGCCCGAAGGCAGGTCCTTCACTGCAATCATAGCATTTTCATGCTATGCTTGCACCTTTACTAGAGAATTGTAGGTGTGGTAGCTTCCCGTTGCTTTCCACACCGGTGAAGGATGATCATTGTGATGATGATAAGGATGATGACGATGTCCATATGATTTCGGGGACCGTTTGGGCCTTAAAGTTTTCCTGACATTTGTTTTACAGGTGAGGAAAAACTCCGATAAAAACCTCACCCAGAAAAACTGCCCCGAAAGTTTGCACCAATACCCGCCATAAACATTGTTAAACCAGAGACAATTAAAAGAAAAGTATTCAATTCTGTCCCAAAAGAAGGACTAAATCGAATTAATAAATAAACCCCCGCCATGTAAGAGTTTAAAGGTCGAACAGACCTATTATTTAAGCTACTACACCTAATAATATTCTTAATCCAACATCGAGGTCGCAATCGAACCCGGGCCCGTTGCGTGACAAGGCAGCACGCTACCTCGAGACCACAGCGGTGGACAAAACTGATTATAATAAAGTAAAAAAAAGGTAGTGTGAAAAATGGCCATAGTACTAAGAAATCAGATTTTAGGAATATTAAATTGGACATAAATTAATTATATAAACAGAAATTTTGGTCTTTTTTTTACAGAGTCGTTTATTAAGCTAATAAGAACTTTTATTTGATGCAAGTGTATATTCCATTATTTGAAAGTAGTTTTAAATATGCTCTTATGTTTTTATGGAAATAATAAGCTACTCTTCTTAAATTCTATCCACACAAACGCCCGTCACGCACGAACTCCGTAAAATAAGCAGATTCCTCCGCAAATCAAATTAAGGACTATTTTGTTGATTTACGGAATTGGCAGGATTACGCGTTTCACGTATACCCTCAAATCTTAATGGCCATATTTCACTGATTTTTTTTTGAGGACACCTTTCACGTTTTATTTTAATAGCATATACTGAGTTTCATTGCGAAAAATCTAAAAATGCTGCCGCTTGAGTGATTTTTAAAATTTCGCGTCAGCTGAATCCCCCTCTACTAATGGTTCGATTTTATTGTTAACGAAATATACCTTAAGTTTCTTAATTACTATATTTCGAGTTTATTTTCTCATTGAAATTCGGCGTATTTAGGCCGGAGGTGGCCCAGTATCTTGAGGAAATGGGTAGTTACAGTAGGTAGCAGCTCCAAGTTAAGAAAATAAGATCTAAAGGCTGAGGGGCCTGAGATGCTGACCACATGTCACTCCTAAACTAGAAGGATGACCGCCCACTTCCATAAAATTCACATTTGTAAGTGAAGCCAGAAGTCTACTGGTAGGCCAAGGGAGTTCTAAGTCTCTCATGCCAAGGATTTTTTAAAAACAGTTTTTTAAACTTTCTACAATTTAAGTATGATTCAATTTATTTAGCCTACAAAATAACACTCTGTCAATATAAGGGTGTTTTCTTTCTGAATTCGTTTGCCTATGTTATTTGTATTTGCATAGTTCATATTTCAATCTCTATCTAATTGCGTGGGAAAAGAAAATCTTGAGGAAAATACATGGCCCTAAACTTGATAATAGGCATTGGAAAATAAGTTGTAATATGGAATTGGATATACAAAGCCTCTGAGAAAAATATAATCGGTCCTTTCCCATCCAAGTAATATCTTAGAAGCCAACTAGATATATCTTTGGGTGATGAGGTAACCAGTTGTCACATCCTGACATCTATATTGTAATAGCTTGGTTAAATAACTCCCGCAAGGGAGCAGCCTTCATCATGTGAGGATATACGGATATGGACAGACATGATTTTTTTTTTGTTTTACATTATTCACAAGTTTTAGGAATTTTGGGACTCTAACAGTCTTTTTTCGTGGATGGAAATAATACACTTCATGTGATTACCTTTGAAAGAAAATTATAGGCCTATGTTAGCAAGCTATTGGATAAAATCAAATTAAATCAATCAATCATTTACTAAGTTCTGGGTATACCTTTATTTTTCTTTTATATTTACATTTTCATTATCGAACCAATAATTCAATAACGTTTTAACTTATAATAATAATAATAATAATAATAATAATAATAATAATAATAATAATAATTATAATTATAATAATAATAATAATAATATTATTATTATTATTATTTTGTACTTTACATATCGGCTGTATATTGTGTTGGCCTATTATGTGTTATTAATTTAACTATAGACAATTCATAAATTATATGTGTATACTTTTAACATTGGTAAAAAGGAAAAGAAGACATTACAGCCTTAACTCCACCGGGTAAAATAAACCATTATTATTATTATTATTATTATTATTATTATTATTATTATTATTATTATTATTATTATTATTATTATTATTATTATTATTATTATTATTATTATTTTGATCAACCTGTATTGTGTTGAAATTTTAACCTCAACGGTGTTCTACCATGAATGTTGAAAATATAGATAACCCTGCATTGTGCAGGTCTATTATGTGTTATTAATTTAACTGTAGATATAGGACTGTCATAATTGTAAATATCTTTATAATTTAACCCGTATGGAGTGGAAGAGAAGACCTTATAATCTTAACTCTATTAGGTAAAATATGTCATTATTATCATTATTATTATTATTTTACTTTTTTGATCGACTCTGTATTGTGCAGGCCTATTACGTGTTATGAATCGAACTATAGATATATCATAATTATAAATAGCTTTATAATTTTACCCTTATGAAGAGGAAGAGCAGAACTTATAGTCTTAACTCTATGAGGTAAAATAAACCATTATATTATTATTATTATTATTATTATTATTATTATTATTATTATTATTATTATTATTATTACAGACGATGTATGTAATTCATAACACTCATTCAAAACTATAAGATAATATTTCTATTTTACAATGTATAGTATAATATTCTTATAGTAAGATACAATCCTAACATGCCTTGGTGGCGAAATAGGGCTTCAAAATATTTGGAGATTCAATAATAATAATAATAACAATAATAATAATAATAATAATAATAATAATAATAATAATAATACAAAGGACATTGGTCCTAAAGGGTTAAATGGTGAGTTAAATTTGAATTAACTCTCATTCACAAACATATGATGGTACTCTCACTGTCTGGCAGTAGAAAAACCTGTTGAGTAGAACGTTTTTTTTAGTACTCACCTGCTGCGGAGACCTGGAGACCTAGTAACACTAGGCAGTGCAGCCGAGATGTTCTTGCTGAGATTAGACAGACTTGCATTTCTATGAAGTTGGGGGTGTGATTGTGGAGTGTAACTCGTGTAGCTAGTGGGTCCATTGCTAGTCCTAGCACTTCTGTTGCCAGCTGCGTCAACAACATACAGACAACATGTCAACAATACCAGGAGCTTGTTGCTCCTCATTGTTAATTTATCTGACACTTTTCACTTAAGTCACTTCACTCCACTCGATCAAGGAATTCACAATTCCTCTTAAACGTCACTTAAAACGATTTATAAGACATATAACTACTTCTTCAGATCCGTAAGTAATATGTTTCAAATGCAATTGTTATTTAAGTTTAGATTCCGTTTGGAAGTGTTTTGATAGTATGACAGTGCACTCAAGTAGTAGAGTGTTGTGTCTAGCCAGACGTCAGGCACGATAATACGGCAGACCGAATTGTCGGCGAACTTTCACTTGGTTGGGACTGCCGAGGCAAATCTTGGCCGAAGCTACTGCTGAGACCAGGAGGTGGAGAAAAAGACAGATGCGGGTGGAGGGAGCAAACACATTCTGGTGGGGAACTAACTTTTTTTTCTTTGATAGAAGGGGATTCGTTAACGTTTTCTTTATTTTTATTAACAATCCGTATCTATTTGCATATTAATCAATGAATTCTCTATCTTAGAAGTAGGTTCCAGTGGTTTAGTGAGTACCATGTTGGCCTCTGGTTTCGAGATTCACAGGTTCAAACTTAGACGCATTGACGGATTTTTAAAAATCATGATTGTGATTTTCTTTGGTAGAAAGGTAAAGACTTGATAGAGCCGAAAAATGTCCAACTTGAGTACTTGTAGAGCATCGTTAAATACAATTCTACCAACCTACCTTTATCTTAGAAGTTATGTAATATGAATGTATTGAGTGGCAGTTGCTACATTATTAATATTATCATCATTATTGTTATGATTAGTATATTTATTGTATAATTATATATGTATGTATACACATACACACTATAATTTTTTATTTTTTTTTACACTTTCATTGAACTTACGTGTACAGAGAGGAATAAATTTCTACCGATAAACTTTCAAGGTTATTCAGTGATACTGGCGGTTGTTTTGATATAATTGACCGATGGTCCTAATACAGAACATTGCGCTATTGGTGTGTTAGACATGTAGCGTGCTATTAAGACCATGTGCTATTTTGCATTATAGAGACTCTTGACGTCCCAACTCCTTTCAAAAAACGATAAACTGAAAATGTATAAAACTATTATTCTAGCAGTTATATTATACGGATGCAAAACATGGACTTGCTTTAAGGGAGGAAAAGAGATTATGAGTATTTGAGAATAAAGTTCTTAGGAACATTTTTGGACCAAAGAGAGATGAACAGACAGGTGAATGGAGAAAACTATATAATAATGGACTACATGGTCTTTATAGGAAGCCAGGTATAATAAGAACAGTTAAGTCTCGTAGTCTGCGATGGGCAGGACATGTGGCACTAATGGGGAATGAAAGACGTGCATGGAAGCTCCTTATAGGAAAACCAGAGGGTAAACGCCCAGTTGGTAGACCAAGAATGAGGTGGGAGAATAACATTAAATATAATTTGAAGGAAGTATATTATACAGGGAATGATAGGAAAACATTAGCTCAGGATAGGGGTGTATGGAGAGCTTATATCCGCACAGCCATGAACCTATGGGTTCAAAAGTGTCAGTGAGTTAATTAGTTAATCATCATTTAGTTCTCTTTCACTTTGTATGTCTTATTATAATCTTTATTTGTATTGGTTGATTGGAAGGAGAGGCCTTATGTTCTTAAGAAATTATTATTATTGTTATTATTATTATGATGATGATCATCATCATCATTACTATCTAAAATGTTAAACATCTATTTCAGATCTCAGTCATCCTTAACTAATAATAAATGTAAGATTACTTATAAAACATCTTATAAGCCTTTTGGAACATTTTACATCATAAGTTGTTTAAATTGTACTATTATAATTTATTATGATTGCATTTATTATGTAAGAAATATATTTTTTAAGTTAATGATCCGTATACTTCTGTACCGGTATATAAATATTTGAAGTAAATTTGAAATTACCAATAATAAAATACATAATTACTCTTGTGTGATGTAACCTCTGCAACCGAAGTTTATTGGCTCAAACCTGGCAAGAATCGATCGAGTTTTATCCCCGTAAAAAAATCTGAGCATGAATTCAGAAGAGAACTAAAGTCCTGTGTTCTGCGTTGTAGTTTTATGAAACATGAAAACTGAATTCCGGAGAGAGAAAAAAACTCTGATAAATTTTGTCGGTTCTTTTACACCCTGATTTGAACTGCATCGATTATGATTTTAGCTGTTAAGAGCGACTTTATATTAAATATATCCCAATATATAAATGCGTTACTCACGACGTATATTGAATAAAGGTTACTTCTGTTCAATTTTACGGAAAGTAACACTTTATTTCCCACATCAATTAATTTTTCACTACGCACGTGGTAAGGACATATTGCGTCCCGCGGTGTTGCTGAGCGTTATCATTCTTGGTTCATAACCACAAAATTTGCACTTCTTCAGGTCCCCAGGAGGAAGATATTTTCTCTTGAGATTTTGGCCAGTAGGCCTATGGGACATGTGCTTAACCAAGGACGAGAAGAGTGTCTGAAGCTACAATAAGCAGTGATTCCAGGTTGAAAACCCAGTTATAATGACTGAGGAACCCGGTATGCTGATATGTCACCTCTATACTGATCGGATGATCGTCCGCCTCTGTGATAAAACATGTGGATGTGAGGCCAAAAGCCGGCTGATAGGTCATGGACCTTTCAAGTTCTTTCGAGTCATGGAGTTTTATGGTCACGTCTAGAATATTTCAGTGTATCCAAGAGGCTGAGTGTTTTATTACTGTTTGTCGTGTTTTTCTGAACAAATTATTTTGTTTATTTAGCCTATTCTCAGGACTTACAATGTATTTGACATCTTCCTGCGTCCAATTTAAGATTCTATAGCTAATCTCTATTCCTTTCTATTTTTTTACCCTCCTTTCTCCGATTTGTTTTACTACTCCATTTGTCCATGCTAGTTTCAATTTTCCCCTCTTCCTTCTTCCATCAATAGTTCTTCGGTAATACGTCTTCCGTTCATCCTTTTCATATGCCCAAACCATCTTAATTACTTTATTTTGATTGTTTCTGTTAGGAATATTAATTTTTTAATCATTTATCTTATTATTAACATACTTTAATATGAATGACACCGTCAAAACGGGGCTTCTTTACTACGACGGGGCTTTACTTTGCTTTTCTAATAAAATCGAAATTTCTAGAGTTTGAGAATTGACTTTAAACTTATTTCCGCTAGTGGATATGTCATCTGTAGCTGTATCCGGATCCACTAGATGATTATTGCTTGTGAATAAATGAGCAAGAAAGCGAAATTGGTTTTGTAATATAATTTGTTACGGAATTTCTGAACTGTTGGTTGCTCGAGAGTGACCATAAATACATGTTCCATTTTGTTTTCATTTAAACCTGTTGATAGAGATGCATTACATACTGTAAAGTTATTATAATTAGATGCGCTAAATTAATTTTTGTTATGGAACTATTCAATGTTTCAACTGAACAGTCGAATTACATAATCGTTTCTAATTCTGCCATAAGATAGATTGTTTATCCAATACTTTTTTAATCAGTTTTTTTTTTGCAGTGGGAAAACTTGCTTTAAAATGAGTGGATTATTGTATGGAAGATAAAACGGGACTTTTGGAGTTAATAATTTTATTAAAAGAGTGTCGCAGTTCTAATCAGGGCTTCAAATATCCGGTAAATGTTGCTTAGAGGCCTCTTATGACAGATTTCGATTATATTAGGCATTGTAAATCTACGACACGGGTATCCATGTTTCCCCTTCCCTTCTGAAGGAAGTCATGCTTCGAATCTTCTTTTTTTAGTCCCACTACAGGCCTCAGGAGGCCTTTGGGTAGTAGGAGGTTAAGGCTCCCACTTTTTCTAGACAATCGGCACTTGATGTCAGCCGGGTTGTCAGCCCTGCGTGACGGCCGCCTTTACCCCAGAACAAGCGTCTGGTACTCATTTCCGTTAGAGGCTGAATCGACCCCAGGGCCATAGTGCCGCCAGAAGGTTTTGGTCAGTTTAAAAATCATGACCCCACCGGGACTTGAACCGTCGACCTTCCGACTTGTAGCTCAGCGCCTTAACCACTACGCTACGGCGTGCCCCTCTTCGAATCTTTAGGTTCTTAAAAATAAGGCATCCCGCACCCTAGAAGAGATATACAATGATATACAATGAGACATGCAATATTTAACCGACATTCATCCATCCAAGTAGAGTTGCCTAGTAGTTCTCATTGAGGCGTTGTGCTAACTACATGTCACTCGTTGACATCTGTAGGTAAATAAGCGTAACTAAATTAGCTTGGTTAAGAAACTTCCTCAAGGGAGCACCTATGTCCCCACATGGGACATATGGGGTATATACACACATTATTATTATTTTTTATTTATTCTGGCAGAGTTAAGGCCATAAGGCCTTCTTTTCCTCAACCAGCACAGATATATAAGTAAGGATTTGCAATAAAAGTTTATACACAATATACAAATTATGGATTTGGAGACACATAGGTAGATCCATTTTATATTTTTTGAGGTAATTAAAAAAAACTGTTTTAAAGATTAATATGCTTTCTATGAAGTTCAAACTGGCACTTAACATCGAAATTGTGCAAATTGTTATGTTATGCGACAGTTTGAACTTTACAGAAAGCATAATTCATCTTCAAAACATTTTTTTAATTAGCTAAAAAAAGTAGGCTAATTAAAATGGATCTACTTGGGTTTCCCCAAACCCCTCAAAAATTAATAAACCAGAAAAATCATTAAAATTTGACGATGCTGCGCATCAACCGGTTAAGCGTCATTTTAAAAAATATATTTTGATGTCATCTGTTGCACTGGCTCATGATGTAAGCTTACGCACACTTTTAGCTCGAAATCATTAAATATAGTCTTATTATTAAAGACAAGTAAACGCCATCTGTGTTTTGCAACAAACGGGTATGAAACCAGATCTTCATAAATGGTGATCTAAATCTTGCATCATACAGCTAAGCGCCAAATGTTCCCGCTCTTAGATTGTTCATGCATAACTGTAAAACAAGGAAAATAACTTGCAATATCTAATTCCATGTTCTAGTTTAAGCTTGCCAGTGATTACGGTACAGCTTATTAATAGGCCTTGGTCCTTTTGTAGCTGTTCTCTAAGAAAGTGTTATTTTTTTAAAGCACGTAGGAGTGAGCTTAAAGTTTGCATCTTTTAAATTGAATGTCCAGTCTTTCTTGTTTTGGAACATCAAACCATTTTTAGAGACACTTTGTGTCTGTAAAGGTTATTCTTGTTTATCGTGCTAATCAAGGTTAACTTCTTTGTACGTCTTGATTCTTCACTACATTCCTTATTTGATGGAATTTGAGACTAAAAATGTAGTGTACTCATCGAATTCTTAGATATTTTAATGCGAAAACATTTTTATTACTTCTATTGTTATTGAAATATTTAGCCTTTACATTTCTATACCCTGTTTGGAATACGTTATCGCAAAGGTAATAAAAACTAGTGTGTGTATAAATAAATAAACATTTATTATTGACCAGGTTAGTTGTTAAAGTAGGTTTAAAAGCAGGTTTTAACAGGGCATATGTGTTCAAAACTGATCAGAATAGAAAAAAGCTGTTTTTTTTTTTTTTTTTTTTTTTTTTTTTGCCTTTTGAACCTACAGGTTACTACTTAACGTTGTTATAATTTTAAATTCAAACTGCAGTAATTTACATAATATAATTGTTTTGTGTACTATAATATTCAGTTCACTTGTAAAACTCTTTTGTGTTGTGATATTGATTGATATTTATTATTATACGACATATTTACAAACCCTTTTTCACTTTAAGATATATTAAGGGTTATAGTTTGTGTCGAATTTGTGATTAGGCCTACGTTAGGGTCCATAAACATTTACCTAGAATTGCACTTTTTTATGAATCTTATTTATGTGGTACAATTAAAAGAATTTTTAGAAACACAAGGATGGAAACAAAACTAAAATTTTATAAAGCAGTGACAGTCTTCATACTATTGTATGGTAGTGAATTTTGGATTTTAACTAAAAGAGAAGTGATAGATCATAGAAGCAGCTGAAATGAGATTTCTGAGAAGTGTGGCTGGTTGCAAACTTCGAGGTAAAAGAAAGAAGTGAAGATATTAGAAATTAGATACATATTTTTAAACCTTTAGGTAAAATAAAAAATCTAGAAAAAACTGGAAAGAACATGTTTAAAGAATGATGAAAGATCCGATTCCAAAAATTATACTTAATTACAAACCAAGAGGAGACAGGAATATTGGTAGACCGAAAAAAAAAGTGGATTCAACTTTTTGAATGAGAATCTATGAGACCGGAACAAGCCACATGGGCTTAATCCGTGATTGTTGCTGATGATGATGATTTATGAAGATATTTTATGTCGAAATCACTTGCATAATGGGTAGTTCATTTAAGGAGGTGGTAATAATAATAATAATAATAATAATAATGTTTTATTTATTGAGAAGAGAGATGATCCCTTACCTTTCATTGCAGATCAAAGGGCTATCAAAGTATACGTTGAACACTATAGCTGCTAATACTACAATTACAGCTTGCATTCTCTCTGATGTTGAATCTCTAGAGACATTGGCAATTTTCCGTGGCCAATGAGGAATTGTGTTAGTGCGAAAGTTGGAACAATATATTTGTACAATACAGAGACGAATGGATTGATCACATTAGTAGAATGGATAATAACAGAATCCCGAAACAGATTCTTTGCAATAGGCCACTAGGACAAAGACATATAGGAAGACCAAGTATTATCGCCTCACTATGATGGTTGTCCAGCTGCTTGCTTTGTTTCCCCGCAGCTGTTATTTATAAGTAAATACAAAGATGCCGACTACTGCCACTATAATAATTCCGCATGTTAATCATTGTCAAGCTTTGTCGCGCGGCACCCGCTTTTATATAAACGGACAACCATCAGAGTGAGGCGATAATAAAAGACTATTTAACTCATGCCCCAAATGGGAGTCAATGACCAATCACGTTTCAATGATTTCTGTTTTACAACCAATCAGAGTCGTGTTTCACGAAATATTTATCAGTGTTAGGATTATCATATATTAAACAAAGCTCCTCCTTTTTAATATTCTGAACAGGTCTGACCGTTATTTTGCAGTGACTGAGCCTATAACAAATACGGCTACCAGATTGTATATAATAGTGCTTACATGTCAACATTTGTAGCAATTGATTATACCACCAAAAAAAGAAACCACTGTTTGCACTTTCTTAAATGTATTTTTTTCCCAGGTAATAATCGAGAAAAATATAATTGTCATATTTACATCATACGACATCAAAAATGAATTAATATACAGATTGATGTGTTTCATTTTTTCTCCACTAGAGAGCATTCTTACAATATTGCGTTCCTTTGGCAATAAATAGTATGATCTGGTTGCAGTGATAAACAAAAGAAGCAGTAGAAGCGTACCTATCGTTTCTCATTTGTTTTCAAACATCGCCGTTTACATTAAATATATAAATATTTTAAAAATAACTATAGTTAAATAATGATTTGTGAGTAAACAGCTTAATTTTATTCGTTAAATAGTCCTAACAAATGCCACTCTTGATTTCCAAATTCTCTAGATAAATTCACTCCTCACTTCGTGAGTCGTGAATTTATCGATAATTTGGAAATCACTCGTGGCATTACTTATGATAAACCAATTCTAACATAAGATCGGAACAGACCTTAAGGTCTAATCCTTGATGCTGATGTTTGCGTTTTGTACTATCATAAATACTGGGAAAGAAGAGATGTAATGATTGATAAGTGAATACAAGAAATTAATTCATTTTTTTCTGGGTTAACTTGTGTTATTGATTTAGCCTAATTTTGAAGATCGTATTAAATACATAAGAACAAGTTTTTTCGTGGATCAACGATTTTTTTATATATTCATTTCTATGAATAAGAGTTTTGTATTTTGTCCGCTTTTTAGCAGTGAAAATTAGAGCAGTTAAAACCGAAGATGAAAAAAATGTTAACACTGACCACTGGACAAAATATGCCAACTATGATAAACATGGGGACCCTCTATCCTCGAATGGATAGTAAACTAACCGATTCAGTTTAAGTATAAACTGAAAAATGAATTTATAGCTACTGCCTCATAAATAATGTGTTTTTAACAAAATTTTATTTGTTTTTTTTTTTTTTCTGACAAGAAATTAAACTACTCTTTCAAAGTAGATTCCATCAGATTCATGGGTCTTCTTTGAACTCGGTTTATTATCCCGCGACGATACCATTATCTAATTTGTGATTAGAATAATCCGATGAGACCTACTTCCACAGTTTCAATTTTTTTTATTTCACGCAATAAATGGGCGAAATGTGCCATGGATTAAACAGTCTGTAATCTGAAGGCGGAAAGATAAGGTATATGCTGGGTTTTATAGCAGTTTACTTCTTCCCAATTCCTTAATTTTTGTCACGTTTGTGCAGTATGTGGTTCGATCGTATCTGAACCCGGATTTGATTCAAAATGTAATGAATTCATTCCAGATGTTTAGAATAAAGATCCCCATCAAATGAACTACCATTTAGAGTAAACTCACAGTGGATCACATATTCATAATTTCATCAGGCACAGAACGCTGTGTTAAAAAGTGACATTACTTTTAAGACAACATAATAAATAAATAAATTCCCTTTAATTTTTTTACAGCAACATACGGTAGTACAGATTTCCAATATTTTGGATGTAATATGACTAGCGGGTTCAAGGTCTGTTCTCGGCGTGGTTCTTCTTCTCTTCTTCTTTTTAAACATAATTTGTAGGATTTTCATCCTGTTTATTTCCAAAATCACTCCTCGGAGGAAGACGTATTGGATGTGCATTCACTGTCTATCCATCTCTTGGCTGGTCTTCCTCTTGTTCTTCTCCCATCCATTGGTCTATCTTCTTTAGCTCTTTTTTGCAAGTCAGTTTTCTTCCATTCTTTCTATATGACTTTCCAATATTTTCGTCTATCTATAATAAATTTCATTAGTTATTGAATATGACATTTGTCCCTAATTTCTGTATTGCGTATTTTATCAAATAATGTTTTCCCCTGATTAGTTCTTAAGATTTTAATTTCATATGTGCTTATTATTTGTTTAGTTTCTGCTCCATATACGATAACTGGTCGAACTGTCGTTTTGGATATGCGGGTTTTGCTTTCTATTGACATATGTTTGTTGCGCCAAATTAAATCTTTCGTATATCCTGATATTTGTGCTGCTTTATCAGCTTGTTTCTTCACTTCTTTTATTAAATTTTTAATGCTTGTTATTAATACACCTAAATAATTAAATTCTGATACTTGTTCTATAATGTTTCTTTCCACTTCTAATTTGCATCTTACTGGTTCTTTTGTTATTGTTAAGCATTTTGTCTTATTCATGTTAATTTCCATGTTGTATTTTCTGGCATTTATATTAAATTGATGTAAAGATACAGCGGAGAAGGAGTCCTTCGGTACGGTGTACCTGATGGAAGAGGCAACTCTACATTGACTGCCTTGTAGATTGACAAACGGGCGGATGGAGTTCGTTAGTCCTGCAAGAGAACCCATCTAGGAGAGACAACACCGAAATAAAACGGGGCAGGCTGAGCTCTGGAGCTGGGTGAATGCAATCGGCCTAGGGAGGAAACCCCGAATAATAAACGCGCCATGAAATCGGCTAGCAACCCACTTCAAGGTGTATCTTATACATTGCTCGCAGTCCCAAGGATCGGCGTGGCTGATAATTTTAATTGTAATATTTTAAATCTCGGTGCCAAGAGAAGTGACGGGTTACAATTTTTAATAGCTGGATTACTCACTAAATGCTTGGACTAATTTCCAAACTGTTATTAGGCCTGATTTCCAATAAAGATAATGCAGTCCACTGTTAAGTAGGCCCTAGTTAGTTTTAATTCAACTGTCTGTTCGTTTCTCTTTGGTTCAAAAATTTTTCTCAATGTTTACTTCTTCGAATTAAAATTTCATTTCCAAATTTAGTTTCGTTGCACTGTAGATTTAGACACGTAAAGAAATTTCAAGCCTGAAATAAGAGGAAAGTAAATACTCGTGTCCAGCATAATGTTAGGTGGAGGGAAGAAATGATATGATGCTCCTAATGCCAAAAGTCTGTATTACACATGGATGTCGATTGGCCAGTTCTGTCATGACCACACATAAGGAGATGAAATGAAATGGATAAGACGAGTATGGAGAAATTGTGGAATGAAATTTTTGATAGGGTAAAATGGAAGAAACACAAGAAAAAGGCTTTCCTGGCTCCGGTTCATTCACCACTAATACTACTTGTAGTAAACGGGACGTGAACTAGGGACCCAAAGGTGGAAGGCGAATGACTAACACTTGATCCACTGAGCCAATAAAATTTCTTTTTTTTTTTTTTCCGGCCCGATTTTGAATTGCGATGTTAATTGCCTCGTCTGTTAAAAAGCGTGGTTAAATTAAAAAGCTAACAGCACTTACATAAGATTAAAATGAACTAATTTGTAACATTGTCAACAAACAAGACGTTTAAGAGAAATTAAATAATTGAAGTAGTTGGTACGACATTGTGCTTTCTATTCAAGAATAATAGGAATGTTGATTTTTGTTGATTGTTTGCTTGCCTGCACATCGACAATCAGCACAATGATGGTAATTCGATTGGAAACTGTATGTACTGCATTACCGCTCACTTGGTACCTGGCTCTCTGGCACCCAGTCACGCCATTATGCCTGTAGGTGGCCGTCCCTCGTCTTGCTTGGCTGAGATAAAACAAACTGCATTTCATTAAAAAAATATTTTAACTATGCATTTTTTCCCTTACACACAGATAATTTCCTCTTATCTTTATCTCCTGGAATATCAGTTATATTGTCGCTGATGTCGGTAATGATGGAAAAAAGATCGAATTTCTTTAATTTAACTTCACCAATGTTTACACAAAATTTCCAAATTTTCTTTATCTACAGTGTGATTATAAAGTCCCAGTACATTTTGTGGATAACGTAGCGCAAATAAAACAAAAATTATAAGATAGTTTCTAGTATGAAGTTAGTGTTCAACATAACCTCCATCAATCTCAAAACATGTTTCCCAACGACGAACCGTCGCTCGGAAAACATGCACCAATATATCCTCTGTAATCATTTCACTCGCTTGGCGTATGCGTTCTTTCAGCACTTGCAGATTAGGAAACTTGGTTCTGTACACCTGTTGCTTGATGAACCCCCAAGCAAAACAGTCCAGGGGTGCGAGATCTGGCGAACGAGGTGCCCAGATACGAGGAGATGCCCTTCCAATCCACCTTTTGGGAAACCTGTCATTGAGATACCCGCGTATCATCAAAGTGTGGTGGTGCTCCACCTTGTTGCAACACCACTGTATCAATGATACCATCTTGCTGTAACTGTGGCTGTAAGAAAAGTTGCAACATATCAAGATACACGTCTCCCGTGATGGTTTCCTTTGGAATCTGTCTCTAACTTCCTCGTACGACTGGCCTCTTAAACGCGCAGCAACAATCTCTATCCGCTCTTGAATGGTGAACTTATTTGTGCCTTTCGAATGCTGTAACAGAAATACGATATGTAAGCGATTTCTTTAAAATGTACTGGGACTTTATAATCACACTGTATTTCACAGTACGTACTGAATTGCATACACACTTACAATTTTCTACTAATAGAGTCTCTTCTTCGCAACAATTTATTTTATAATTCGGTTCTTCAAACTCGCTTATGTTTTCATTCAAATCATTTAATTGTCTTCTACAGCTCTCGCAACGAATTATCGCGATTGAGCGAATTATTAATCAAAATAATTGGATCAATTAATCATAAATTAATGTTAGTAAAAAACAGACTCGTCAGAACCTCTCACCTCCTTATATCTCCAAGGGTAGAAATAATCTGGGCACCAGCCAGGACTTCTCTCGAATGGAAGGCTCGAGAGAGTGATTCTTCTAGAATAGATGTATCTGGAAAATTATTCCTCCAGAAAGCACGTTTGGAGAAGTCGTTTGCTAGCTGCACAGGGCCCGAATCTAACTCATATCGCCTTATAAGAAAACCTACCGCCGCCCGCAAAATTCATTTGTATAACGGATCAACAATGCGTCGCAGTATTTCTAACTTAAAATATTTATACCTTCTGGCCCCGAAGTCCGTGACTCGTTAATTCCACTTAGGGATTGTGACAGACAATTAAAAGCCAGGGTAGGATAATTCTGTTTTCTCTCGTTTTCCGCTGTCAGAATTTAATTTCTTTTCAATCTTGTGGCTAAAAGAGGTGGTTGTGTACAATTTCTAATCCCTATGTTATTAACAAGACCTCTGTACAAAATTTCAAATTCATTCATAGTAGTCTGCAAATGAGGTAACCTTCATAGCGATTTCTCACTCAGATGGAGATGTTAAGCCTGACAGAACCTTGGTGCTTTCGACTTGCCATCACTGGATTTTACCTTCTCCCTTCACTTCATATTCCCTCATTCAACATACTAAACAACAAATAGATACTTAAAGATGCACTCGCCCTACATAATAAAAGTACACTCCACTTACGTACTATGGTCTCCGAATTGGTGTGTAAATTTTATATACGTGTAGATTTCATTCTTCCGAAGAGGTCATGACTGCCACAAGAGAAGCCATACGGGACCTTCCTGCCAACATCTTTCAGCGGTGCTTCCAGCAGCTATGCCAACGTTGGCAAGCGTGCATAACGGCCAACGTAGGCTATTTTGAGGGAGGATGTGGTTCTGTTTAAGTGTACGCTGAGTTATCGGCATCTTGTGAGACATCCAGATACTTGTGGGTGCCTACCCTCCAGGCGTAAAGTCTCAGAACTTAATGACTGTACTAGTATATCACATTAATTCTATCCATCGGCCTATTGCTGAACCCCTTGTGTATATATTTTAAATTGTAGACTTGAGTCTGTTCTGTATCACCTGGTCTATCTGATTAGTATGTGCCCACCTTTCTTTGTGTATGTCCTTCCTTAGAATGGACGCACTCACTATGCTTATTTTTTAGATGGTAAAATGTATCAATCTCAATGCGTTGTCAGAAAATGTTTATAATGTAATTAAATAAAAATGGCTAATAGTAGCTGAAGAAAAAGCGACAAATGGTCAGTGAAGTCATTAGTGGATTTTTCACAAATTTGTAGCCAGTTATGTATTCAAAATAGTGAGATCTAGCCACAATGTGGCTAAATTGGCAACCCTGCTTACCGATAATCCACGAGAAAATGCCTTATCCCATGGTGCATGAACTGCACGTGTCTAGTAGCTCTAAGCCATGGCATGATGCATCACAAAGCTCGGCTTCGGCCTGCGACTCATTAATAATAATAATAATAATAATAATAATAATGTTTTATTTATTCTGGCAGAGTTAAGGCCATAAGGCCTTCTCTTCCACTCAACCAGCACAAATGCAAATAAATATTTGACAAATGTAGATATACAATATACTAATTATAAACAGTTAAAGATACATTAAATGTAGCAATGTAAATTTAACGTACAAACAACATTTTATATGATAACAATAATAATACGATAATAATAATAATAATGATAATATATCAATGATGATAATAATATGATGATGATGATGATAATAATAATAATAATAATTATAATAATAATAGTATGAATATGATAAATTATACGAGAAACACCAATTAATATATATATATATATATATAATTACACTGGGTAATGATGAAGTCGAGGTCAGAGCAAATATACATTTAGATTTCTTTTAAAAGTTGCCAATGTCCGGCATTCAGTAAGTTTAAGAGTGAAATGTCACCATGAAGGGTGTCACTAGCCGTTATCTGTATTTTTCTCAACTAGGATCCGCTACGTTACGAAGGTTCAATTCCGCAGGATGCTGGGTGGACACCAGTCGAAATTATGTGAGGAAACTTCTTCCTCCATGGAGAGTTTAATCAGCGCTGCGCCATGTTCCTTTACCAACACAAAATGCTTATCTTTTGCCATTGTTTATATTAATTAATCATAAAGCAGGCCATGGGTCTTTGTTATTTTTGTGTTCGTTGACAGGCTTACGCGGTTTTAACATTACAAGTAAACAATGATAATTATACTAGTGACACCAGCTTACTAAATTCAAATTACACCTTGAACTAAATTACTTGTAGCACTATCTTCGCTAGGAAGTTTAGCAGAATGAACATCCGTACGCGCCAATGTCATTTCGCCACCGGGAAAGTTACAAGCTCGTATGAATATTTATTATTATAATATACTAGCTAATACCCGGCGTGCTGCTACGCCTAAATAAATGAAAATTAATGTATTTTTACGTTTAGTTGAATTAGTAAATTAAAAAATAATTATAAATTTATATCATAAATACAGTAAAACTTGTTCAAAGCGGAATCGCATGGGACCATTTTTTTCCACATTAGACAAAATTCCGCATTATAAAAAACAAAAAATATTAATAATCTTAAATTATAGAGTGCCGTATACGTCTTTTTATAAACCTTGGATTAATTGTAGTTCCGCTGCCGTTGAAAAATGAAGAGATTTCGACGGTAATGCGCAAAAAAGCCTTATAAACATTTTATTCCTGAATTGTGTAGAAATATCCTTCCGTCTCCGCGTTGGAAAGATTCCGTTTTATTCAAAACAAATACACGTAAAATTACTATTATTTCGCCGGGACCAATAAATTTGTTCTCATTGGACAGATTTCCGCATTATTCACGTTCCGGATTAAAAAAGTTTTACTTTGTTTTAGATATCCCGTGCTGATTACCCGACGTTGTCCGGGAATTTACTTATCACGAAAATTAATGTGTTTTTATGTTTAGTTGTATAACTTAAAGGAAAAATTTATATCGTAATTATTTTTAGATACTCCGTGCTGATTACCCGTCGTTGCTCAGGAATCTACCTATCCCGACCTTCTTGGCATAAATAAGCTGAAATACTAAAATTAATGTGTTTTTATGTTTAATTGAATTAATAGAAGAAAAAAAAAACTTAAGCTATATCGTAATTACTTTTAGGTACCCCGTGCGAATTACCCGGCGTTGCCCGGGTATCTGCTTATCCTGATCTTCTTGGCATGAATGAACTGAAATACGAAAATTAATGTATTTTTTGTTTAGTTGAATAAGTCAAAGGAAAAATAAGTATAAATTTACATCGTAATTATTTTAAGATACTCCGTGCTGATTACCCGGTGTTGCCCGGGAATCTACTTATCCCGATCTTCTTGACATAAATGATCTGAAAGACAAAATTCGTTATTGTGAGTTATCCGTAAAAGAATACCCGTCGTGCGCTGCTACGCTTGCCCGGGAATCTACTTATCCGGTTCTTGGCATCAATGAAAGACAAAAATGGCTATTGTTAGTTATCCGTAAAAGATAAACATTTGCCGTCGTGTGCTTTTTTGTATCTTTTTTTTTTTTTTGAGATATTCAATTCTGTGTACATTAATGTTGTGCATTTGTTGTGGTATAGGCAGCGCAAGCCATTTAAGCGTCCAAAAAGCTTCTTTTTTCACATTTTTCACTACAAAGGGTGATTTTTAAGGGTAAAGGGTTGAGTATTACAACTCTCTTATAGCCTATAACCTTCCCGGGAAACTCCTGAACATTTGCCCAATCACAATCGGATGAATGGTATGGCAGCGCATAAAATACGAACAAACAAACATTCATTTTTATGTATATATAAACATTCAAGCCACTGAAATGATATTTTTAAGATCCGTAAAAGGATGTACACGCATGGATAGATTACACAGGGAATCAATAAGAAATGAACTCGAGATATTTTCAATAGTCGATAATCTAGAAGAACACAAATACCAATGGAAAGAACATTTAGACAGAATGGACAATACTAGATTACACAAAAAGATCAACACCTACAAACCACATGGAAAAAGATCTTTGGGACGGCCAAGGAAACGATGGACTTGAGACCGGAACAGGTTGCATTGACCTAATTCTGGAAAGGAAGAAGAAGAAGATAAACTCGGGAGTTCCAGACTATGATCTGGAGGTAAAGGCGACGTTACGCAGAACTGACAACCTGGCTGACATATCGTGCTGATTATCTAAAAATATGGAAGCCTTAACATTATACTGCCCCAAGGGCCTGTAGTGAGATCACTTTACATTTTTATTATCACGTGTCAGAAATGAAGCACTTAGACATAATTGTCTATACTCATAAATAATAGAAATTTATTTGTGTTTTTGATACTCATCTGATGAAGAAACAGTGTATTGAAGCAGCTGTTTGAATGTTAAATAAAATTAATATTTATGAAAATCCTATAGAATATTGATAGTTTTACTCATTAAATACTTAGAAAGATGCAATAGCTTCCCATATTTTATGTTACAATCTTTCAATCTTTGAAGAATTGAGAATTAATAAATACACAGAAACTATGGGCATTTTAAATAGTGTGATGAAACCGTCCTTTTGTTCAGAAACACACCCGCATACGTCTTTACAACATATTGGAACGACCTGTACTCAGCTATGGCAGCGAAGCATGGACACTGAAGAAAGCAGATAAAAACAGAATAACGGCTTGTGAAATGCGATTCATGCGAAAAACGGTGGGATATACTAAGTGGGATTTAAAAAGAAATTGTGAAATTGAACCGAAAGTGCGTTTTTCGGCTCATTACTGCAGCGTCGTTATCCTCCCTAGACTGTGATATTCATGAACTATGCCAATATTCCTTTCTCCTTACATCTACCCCCACTCTCCCTCTTTACCTCTCCTGCTGCGCTGTGCCTACGGCGCATCTCCCCTCTACCTCGGAACCTTCATATACGTGGTGCACAGGCAGAACGTTATCATTCAAGCAATCATTCATTCTTCATTCATTTATTGTTTCATTCATCGATCCATTCCGAGACGGGATTGGAACTCTAACATGGACAAGGTCGTCTGAAGCCGAGAAGCGGCGCAGTTTTAGTTGGCCCTGTAGACCAGGGAAGAAGCCACCCTGGCTTGGACGCTAGCATGAGTGTAGTATGAGGTATGGTGTGGTCTTTGTCTTGTAAAAGTATTATCATTTATTTATTTATATTATGTTTTTGAATGATCAAATGTTTATCTTGATTTTGTTTTTACTTCAGACTACTTGTTTGCATTAAATATCATTTTTTTATATAATTAATGTTCAATCTGATTTATGTGCACGTAGCTGTTTGGTATAATCCTATACGGAAACTCACTCACTTAGGAGATTATTTCCAGCTCCCTTTATTTTGCTGTCTAGCTTTCCTGATTGATAATCATAGTGAAAACTATCATTTTCAGGTACTCTGTGGGTTTGAGAATCATTATTGATTTATGTTAATACGCCTTGGAAAGAAAGATGAATCAATCCTTGCCTTCTATGGGCCCGAGGCAAGTAATTTTGTGATTAATAACCTTGTAGGTAATCAGATCTACGCTAATAGAAGCAACGAAAACAAAAGACGATCCGTAAGCGGCACAAAATCTTAAAAGAAACTAAAAACTAAGCCAGTTCTAGATTATATTGATCGGTATCGGTCCAATTGGAAACAACATTTGGAAAGAATGAGTAATACTAGAATCCCAAAGGCAATTTATAAATATGTACCACACGGCCAAAGATCTGAAGGCCGTCCAGCTAAGAGATGGCGTGAAATTTTTATGTGAGATCGTAACAGGCATTGTGGCTTAATACTTGCCAGGCAGAAGAAGAATACTTCAGGGATTTTCATCGAGTAAACATCAAATTAATTGATACTTAGACATCTGTTTTAAAAAAGCGTAGGCCTAAATAAAAGGGGTAAAAACACATTAAAAGAGAATATATGGATCATATTAAGTTATTATTTCAGTATAGTCCACCACTGTGGTCTCGAGGTAGCGTGCTGTCTTGTCACGCAGCGGACCAGGGTTCGATCCCCGGTCGGGGCAGTTTTTCTGGGTGAGGTTTTTACTGGGGTTTTTCCTCACCTGTAAGACAAATGTCAGGAAAACTTTAAGGCCCAAACGGTCCCCGAAATCATATGGCCATCATCTTCATCATCATTATCATCATCCTTCACCGGTGTGGAAAGCAACGGAAAGACACCACACCTACAATTCCCTAGTAAAGCTGCAAAGCATAGCATGAAAATGCTATGATTGCAGTGAAGGACCTGCCCTCGGGCAGAATTACTATGGATGAATTACAGTATAAGCCAAATGGAAATATAACTCTGGCAAGACCTTCAAGAAGATTGGGATATTGTTTTAAACTCCTTGATGTCGGAGCAGGCCAGCAGTCTTAATACATGCAAATGATTATGTAAAATTTGGTGTGTTTTTACTTTTATTTTTCCCTAAGACCTATGCGCGAAACGAAGATTCAACGTACGAGTTTTTAAAATACTTTTCCGTTGATTAGTGAGCAAATATGTAACTTTTGTGCCCTATTAGAATTCGAATCTCGACCCACCCTACTACGTAACGTACAATATCAAGTCAAGAAATGGTAGCCAGGCAATTCGACTCTCACTGTCAGGCGTTATGTAGCCATTTCCTTATGTTAATCAGCAGAATCGTAAACAAATTTAATTTGGCTGGAGGTTTATTTCCTGAAATCTCCACAACTCATATAATTCATTGCGTGGTAACCCAATTTAATTTGAGAGTTTTCAAACTCGCATCATTCATAAATCGTAAAGCAAACTTGATCTGGGCTGGGCTTACTACTTTACATCCTAGTGAAAATATCCAAATCTCTTGTTCTTATCCACTGACTCTTGTCTTACCAAACATTTAGTCCAGCCTCAAAGATTTTCTTCAGTTCGACGGTTTTTTTTTCTTATAGTTTATTTATCATAAGTAATGCCACGAGTAATTTTCAATTTATCTAGAGAATTTTGAAATCAAGATTGGCATTTGTTAGGACTATTTAACGAATAAAATTAAGCTGTTTACTCATAAATCATTATTTAACTATAGTTATTTTAAAATATTTATATATTTAATGTAAATGGCGATGTTTGAAAACAAATGTGAAATGTTTGTTATGTATCACTTGTTCATCACTGCAACCAGATCATATTATTTATTGCCAAAGGATCGCAATATTGTAAGTATGCACTCTAGCGGAGAAATGTATAACCAACATTATATTTATGAGTTAATTTCTGATGTCCTATGATGTAAATATGTCAATTATATTTTTCTGCAACATCATTTCCTGGAAAATAATTCGTTTAAGTAAGTGCAAACAGTGGTTATTTTTTTTGTGGTATAATCAATTGCTACGAATGCTTTTATATTATCTCCCGCATGCGCTACCTGTTAACATTCAGGGACAATATATACAACCTGGTAGCCGTATTTCTTAGAGAGTCAGTCACTGCAAAATAATGCTATGATCTATTCAGAATGTTAAAAAAAGAGGAGCTTTCTTTAATATGATAAACTTCGGTTGATAAATTCGAGGCGAATGTGATTGGATGTAAATAAAAAATCATTGAATTGTGATTGATCATTGACTCCCATTTGGGGCATACGTTAAATAGTCTAGAAATTCCTCTATTAGCATTGTCTCTGAATATATTTCTTCTTCCTTTCCAGCATTAGATTAATGCGACCTGTCCCGGTCTTAAGTCATCGTTTTCTTGCCCGTCCCTATGATCTTCCGTGTGGTTTGTAGGTGTTGATCGTTTTGGGTAATCTTACATTGTCCATTCTGTCTAAATGTTCCTTCCATCGGTATATGTCCTCTTCTAGTTTATCGAGTATTGAAAATATCTCCAGTCCATGATGATCTTGTAGAAGATTTCCGGGCTGTTAGCCGTGGTCTTGAGGCTTGTAGTTCCCCGACCTTTCGCCAGAGACTGTTGTCTTGAGACAACCCTTGAGGATTGCGGATGCAGTCTCTGGCGAAACGTCGGGGAACTACAAGCCTCAAGACCGCGGCCAACAGCCCGGAAATCTTCTACAAGATCATCACAGTAACTCCGGCCGTGAAAGCCTAAGTCAATATATTATCTCCAGTCCATTTCTTATTGACTCATTATGTAATCTATCCATTTATGTACATTCTCTAGGAGAAAGACAACTCTGAAATTAAACTCTGGTTCTCCAGGTTGGGGGTTTGTGGTTGGGCTGATAACCCACCCAGATAAAAAAAAATTACCCAGAAGTCTCAAGTGCGAATAGGAATATATTTACTACTAAAATATATTCACTAGGTTCATCTTCATCATTTCCTAGCTGGAGCCTAAGGCCGTAATTAAATTTCTCCATTTAACTCTATCATCTGCCAAGCTGTTCACCTCCAACCTAGTTTTTTTTTCATGTATTTCTCCTTCGATAGTCCTCTCCCAAGTTATTTTTGGTCTTCCTCTCTTGAGGATTCCAGTGCGCATCTATCTATTGCAGTTTGAGGTTTACGCAGAGTATGTCCAATCCAACGCAATTTTCTTTCCTTCATTTGTTTTTCAATGGCCCTTCGACTACTAGCCGGGAGCTGTCCTGACATCCACATGTCTTAATAGCAAAGATGGGCTATCATTTGTCGGTATAGGGGTGACATGTGGTCAACATGTCGAATCCCAATCAGTGATATGTGGTTCGCACATCGCCTAATTGAGACATTGGTAGGCAATTAAGGTATTTGCTGGATGGTTGAAGGTCGGTTAAATTTTGTACAGAGGTATTTTTATTTAGGCTTGATGTTCTTTTGTCCATCGCTGTGGTCTCGAGGTAGCGTGCTACCTTGTCACGCAGCGGGCCTGGGTTCGATCCCCGGTCGGGGCAGTTTTTCTGGGTGAGGTTTTTATCGGAGTTTTTCCTCACCTGCAAGACAAATGTCAGAAGAACTTTAAGACCCAAATGGTCCCCGAAATCATATGGCCATCATCATCATCCTTATCATTATCATAATCATCCTTCACCGGTGTGGAAAGCAACGTGAAGCTACCACACCTACAATCCCCTAGTAAAGCTGCAAAGCATAGCATGAAAATGATATGACTGCAGTGAAAGACCTGCCCTTGGGCAGAATTAGGCTACTATGAATGAATCAATGATGTTCTTTTACGAGCCTGGCAATCCTAAAACTCGGGACCACAGCTTAAAGTCCCTCCAGGAGTTCTTGCTCCTTGGACCCCGACCGGGTTTGAATCCGCAAACCTTAGGACTAGAGGAAAGGAACATAACCATTGAACCACCGCGGCCGATACATTAGAAGTATAAAGAAATAAAATTCTATGGAAAGCACCAACATAATAACACATTTATAACAACTCTACTTTGCAGCTAACATTTTTGTGGGTTCTTAATCACTTCGCGACTCACCTAATTTCCCGCCCTTCGAGCCCCACCAATGGGTCAAGGTACATAGGCTGAGAAACGCTGTGATAGATAAATATTTCTAGTAGCTCAATTCTGGACATGCATGTTATTATGCAGTAAATGTACTCTTGTCGTTCCAACTTGTCTAAAAAAAATTGAAAATATATAAAGCTTATTCTCCCACTTATATTATATGGACGCGAAACATAAAGTCTTACTTTAAGGGAGGATAAAATTTTTAAGAACATTTTGAACCAAATACAGATGAACACTCGGGTGAATGGAGAAAACTACATGACAGTGAGCTACATGAGTTAGGTGCCATAGGCAGTGATACCAGGGCATGTGGCACGAATGGGGAATGAAATAGAGGTATGGGAACTTCTTGTAGGAAAACCACAAGGAAATCGCCCAGTACGCAGTTCAAGAATGAAGTGGAAGAATTATATTAATTATGATTTGAAGGTGTGCACCGCTGAGGTCTCGAGGTAGCGTGCGTGCTGCCTTGTCACGCAGCGGACCCGGGTTCGATTCCCGGTTGGGACTGGCTCCTGGATGAGGTTTTTTTTCGGGTTTTTTTCTCACCTCTAAGACAAATGTCAGAAAATCATCTGGCCATCATTATCATCCTTATCATTATCATAATCATCCTCCATCGGTGTGGAAAGCATCGGGAAGCTACCACACCTATAATTCCCTAGTAAAGCTGCAAAGCATAGCATGAAAATGATATGACTGCAGTGAAAGACCTGCCCTTGGGCAGAATTAGGCTACTATGAATGAATCAATGATGTTCTTTTACGAGCCTGGCAATCCTAAAACTCGGGACCCACAGCTTAAAGTCCCTCCAGGAGTTCTTGCTCCTTGGACCCCGACCGGGTTTGAATCCGCAAACCTTAGGACTAGAGGAAAGGAACATAACCATTGAACCACCGCGGCCGATACATTAGAAGTATAAAGAAATAAAATTCTATGGAAAGCACCAACATAATAACACATTTATAACAACTCTACTTTGCAGCTAACATTTTTGTGGGTTCTTAATCACTTCGCGACTCACCTAATTTCCCGCCCTTCGAGCCCCACCAATGGGTCAAGGTACATAGGCTGAGAAACGCTGTGATAGATAAATATTTCTAGTAGCTCAATTCTGGACATGCATGTTATTATGCAGTAAATGTACTCTTGTCGTTCCAACTTGTCTAAAAAAAATTGAAAATATATAAAGCTTATTCTCCCACTTATATTATATGGACGCGAAACATAAAGTCTTACTTTAAGGGAGGATAAAATTTTTAAGAACATTTTGAACCAAATACAGATGAACACTCGGGTGAATGGAGAAAACTACATGACAGTGAGCTACATGAGTTAGTGCCATAGGCAGTGATACCAGGGCATGTGGCACGAATGGGGAATGAAATAGAGGTATGGGAACTTCTTGTAGGAAAACCACAAGGAAATCGCCCAGTACGCAGTTCAAGAATGAAGTGGAAGAATTATATTAATTATGATTTGAAGGTGTGCACCGCTGAGGTCTCGAGGTAGCGTGCTGCCTTGTCACGCAGCGGACCCGGGTTCGATTCCCGGTTGGGACTGGCTCCTGGATGAGGTTTTTTTTCGGGTTTTTTTCTCACCTCTAAGACAAATGTCAGAAAATCATCTGGCCATCATTATCATCCTTATCATTATCATAATCATCCTCCATCGGTGTGGAAAGCATCGGGAAGCTACCACACCTATAATTCCCTAGTAAAGCTGCAAAGCATAGCATTAAAATGCTATGATTGCAGTGAAAGACCTGCCCTCGTGCAGAATTACTATGGATGGATGATTTGAAGGAAGTAGCCGAGCGGTTAAGGTAGGAAGCCTTGGCGCAGAGCTACGGGACTTGCGCTGGTTCGAGTCTCCATGGGGGAAGAAATTTTCTCATGGTATTTCGGCCAGTATGGGACCGGTGCCCACCCAGCATCGTGAGGCAATTGGGTAGCTACAATAAGTAGCGGCTCCAGGTTGAGGAACCAGCTATAACGGCTGGGGGACTCGACATGCTAACCACATGTCACCCCTACACTGGCTGTTGATCATCTACCTCTGTGATTGACACATGTGGATGTGAAGGGCCAGCAGCCGGCTGGTAAAAGGGCAACCGCTGAAAAGTGGAAAGACCCTCAATCGGAGATATTACAGAAGGCTTTGGAAAACATTAGTTCAGGATAGGGATGTAGGAAGAACTTATGTGCGCGCGGTCATGAACCTGGGGGTTGGAAAGTGGCGGTGAGTTAGTTAGTGACAGGTGAATGGAGAGTGATTGAGGGACGGAATCGACCAATAGGTATATCAAGAATGAGATGGGAATACATCAAACAATATTTCGAGGGAAATGAATTATACAGATAATGGCTGGAAAACATTAGATTGGGATAGGGATATATGAAAAGTATATTTCCGCACGACCATAAACCTCCAGTTTCTACAGTTGTAGTGAGTTAGTAATTTATATTAGCATCTATACTTTTTATAATCATGTTTGAACACGGTTGAGGTTAAAATTATTTCAATTATTTGTTTTACCTTAAAATACAGTCGACCTCAACTATAATAACTTATGTTATAAATGTTGTCCCAATATTAAAATTCGAAACTTTTCAAATGCATGCTTCATCTTCAGGAATTCTTATGGTACTGTTTTAAATTATTTGTATATTTTATTCAGAGGGCTTTGGTTGTTGGGTGTGTTCTCATTTATCAAAATTTTATTTTCTGCTTTCTTGATAATTTGAATTTCTTCCATTCTCTTCTTCTATTCTCTGCATCACTCTATGTTATTTCTGTCAACACCATACTCCCATGATCTCCTTGCACCCACTGTTCTTTTTGGTCTCACCTTTTTCTGTTGCACTCCGCTTCACAATTTAATATCATCTTAGGTAGCCTGTCATTTGTCATCCTCTTTATATGGCCTGGCCATTTCAGTCTTCTTTCTTCAATAACTTTTAGAACGTATTTTTAAACATCCAATATTTTTCTGATTTTAATATTCCTGATTTTGAATTTTATTGAGTTTTTAGAAGCCCTCCTCCAGAAATCCATCTCTGTCACCAGTAGTTTATGTGCTTACTCGATTAATATCCATGTTTCCGCACCATATAATAATATACTCTTCACTAATAAAAAATAATTTAAAAATGAAGGCCAGTTAATTCTTTCAAGCCTAATATACGAACTTTCTTTTATGGTGCGACAGACCTGATGAGCTCTCCTCCTCCATACCACGACAGGCCTAGAAGGCCCTTCGCCTATCAGTCGGCTGCAGGCCTCACACCCACTTGTGCTATTTACAGAGGTAGACGATCATTAGACACACAGAGCACTCGGATAGAGGGAAAACTGATTACAGTGACATCTACAAATTTTCGGTCATTTACGATGAACTACAATGAGCAAACTACAAGCGCTGTTTCGTAGTAACAGAATATGTAACTAAAAAAAAATGCAAGTCACACGGCGTGTTAATTCGGTATTATGAGAAAATAGCCATTTTGTAAATTCAAATTTTTAACTGTTATCCTTTCGTTCTATGTAGACGGTACTGTAATTATGTATTATCGAAAGTTAAAAATCATTACTTATGTTTTATTTTACTCTAATTTGTAAGTACGTTCAAGCTTGTTTACGTTTTTAATGTGAATCTATTTTCAAAGCTAAACCTACTAGAAGTGATACAATTCTAAGATTTGTTAGGATAGGAAGAGTGATGTTAGTGTACAGCCATTTCTAATAAACATTTTAAAATGTGACTTTATAATGGATTTCAGATGTACGACATGGCTAAGGTTCTTTACTAAATATTATATAAAATGTATATGTGAAAATAAGGGGTAGGTCAATTGTACATATTTAAAAGAGCTCATAATACAAGTTTTTTTTTTAATTTGAATCAACGAAAATAAATTAACATGTTTAATTTATTTTCATTCTTCCCTTCTGTTCAAATTAAAAAAAAATATTTAGGTCTGAGAGGCTAGGTACAAATAATTCCATAATTTAAGATAAATTAAAATGTTATTTATTCCTATAAAATTTCAATTCCATGATTATTCACCAGATGGCGTTCTATAATTATAATTCATGATTTTACCACCAGACGGTGCTGAATTTTACATTAGTACCAGAACAAAATTAGATGTCGTTAGTTGTTCTACACTAGCGCCGCATGTAGCATGTACGCGAAACTTGTCCACTTTCTTCTCTGGGTTCTCTGTGCATTAGACAGTGTATGGGTAACATGTGGTCAGCGGCATCCGTGTACTAGAGACCTTCAAATAGGGGGCGTCATTCACCTGAGCTCTGGCATTATGATGTATTTAAGTAAAGGTAAAGTGTAAAGTGATCCCATTACAGGCCTCAGGAGGCCCTTGGGGTTGTAGGAAGTTAAGGCTCCCACTTTTTCCTGGACAATCGGCACTTGATGCCAGCCCTGCGTGACGGCCCCTTTACCCCCAGATCAAGCATCTGGTACTCATTTTCCTTAGAGGCTGAGTCTACCCGGCCATAGTGCCGCCAGAAGGTTTGGGTCAGTTTAAAAATCCTGACCCCCCTTGACCTTCCGGTTTGTAGTGCGTCTTAACCACTACACTACGGCATTTAATTCATGTGTCGGAATTCTGGTTGTGTTGAAAGAAACGGTAGGGGAAACAAAACAAGGAAGGATAATGTGGTATTATGACGGCAATATTTCGTCACGATTTATGAAGCCGAACTAGAATGTGTTGGAAGTGCAATCATTGCGACATGCGATAGAAATGAAAAGTGGGTTCACAGCTCGGTGACACCGTTCACGGTGCGAGGCGAAAGGACTAGTTGAAATTGAAGCAAGTAGTGCAGTCAAGGCCGGACATGTCATATCACGTGTTTCAACCTTCAGATGGAGAAATGGCATCCCACTGAATAACTGTTACTAATAGCGACAGTTATGCAGTTCTTGTATCCTAGCAACAAGCAACTGGAGCAATGTCCATAAGAGGTTGTTGATTTAACCTTTCAACAGGTAATATTAACTCAATGGCAATATCGATCCCCAGGTTTATGGTCACTAGGACATAAGATCTAAAGCTAAACGCATCTCTATCCTAAGATAACGTTTTCCAATCATTGTTTCTATTTACAATAGGTAATAGTCCATTGTTGCACTTTTGCCTCTCTTTTGTTAGGAGTTACTAGAACAAGTTAATTTAATTACGCTTATATACCTACGGATGTCACGAATGGTATGCGGTCAACATACTGACCCAATGAGACATCTAGCAACTAAGGAATTGCTAGGATGCTGAAGGTCGGTAAATTTTGCTTAGAGGCCTCTTTATTCAGGCTTAAGGTTATTTTACGAGCCTGAAAATCTAATACTCGGGACCTACGGCTGAAAGTCCCTCCCGGAGGACTTGCTCCTTGGGTTATTCATCCTAAAAAATCCTATCGACTCCTACCGGAATTGAATCTGAGACACTCGGGGCCAGAGGCAAGGAACATACGTAATCCACTGCAGCCGACCAATCTATTGTTTACATCCCTCAAATCATGGCTAATATTGTTCCCCCACCTCATTTTTGGCATACCTACTGGCAGATTTCCATTAGCATTCCTACAAGATGTTCCATGCCCCTGCTTTATTCCTCATTCGTTGCACATGTGTCAATTACAGAAATGGAATATCATCCAGCCAGTAAGTTATAGTGATTACATTTGGTCAGCATATCGGATCCCCAGCCGTTGAAAGTGGTTTTCTCAACGTGGAACCGCTTCTAATAGTAGCTACCCGAAATTCCACTTGTTCTGCACCAAGGTATGATGCCTAAAACAGTTCGGTTACGGCGCGGGACACTACTATTAGTTATAGCTCGTGCACTCTAAACTTGCGGGTCCGTGACGTCATTATATTATTTGCGAAATCAAGAGGTAAATTGGTAATACTACATGACTTAAAAATATCGATTCACTTGTTATTACTGAAGAGACATTTAAAATGTGAATTTTGCATTTAGAAGTGTTACTAGGTTAAGCAAATCTTATAACTGGCCACAAAATTATAGAGTGTATCACATGGCAGGAACTATTTCGACACTGATACAAACTATCGTGACAGCTGACTTAGGCTTTCACGACCGGAATTAATATGAAGATCTTGAAGATTTCCGGGCTCTTGGCTGTGGTTTTGAGGCTTGAAGTTCCCCGACGTTTCGCCAGAGACTGCGTCCGGCCTCCTCAAGGGTTGTCAGGACTGAGTCTCGAGTCTCTGGCGAAACGTCGGGGAATTTCAAGCGCCAAGACCACGGATTACCTACGAATCTCGTATTCATCCTTCATTATTTTAAGAAGAGATTCAAGTTGAATCTCAACCACAAATAAAAAGAAATCGGATTCCATTATTGTTTTAATTTCAGCCTTTTCAACTCTAGGATTAATTTTGAGAACACTGGTTATTAGCCAACAGCCCTGAAATCTTCAAGATCTTCATATCGAGAATTTTCTTTCAGGTCTATACTAGGGATTGGAATTTAGATTATAATACGACAAATAAGAAGAAGAGATGGAACAATTCCTTCGTAAACACGATATCAGCATATGGTTGATGCGAACATCGTACATGACGTCAGAGGTATAAGGGGTTAGAATTGTTTTCTGTACCGTCTGGTTACAACAGTTTACAGTAGCCACCTTACATCCGTTATATTTCACTCCAAATATTCTGAACAGTCAGTGCGCAACTTTTATATTCCACCGAAGTACACTTCGCAAGTCTGAATCCTGCTCGTTTACATCTGGCCGCTGTTAAGAGTGACCTCTGTTATATGATTGAAGCTTAATCAACGTCGCATCATTCATTGGAAGGAGAGTTTTCATTCTCTACAAATAAGAAACGGTCCCCACCCGTCAGATAAAAGTATGCGATGTATATTGCTGTGATTTTAATATTTGAAGGAAACATACAACGGAACTAAGGATTGAAAAACTGCCGGTAACTGAAGACAAGTTGATGATATGGAGAGGAGAGGTGAGTCAAGGCCGTACATGATGCAGCAGGTGGCACTTCCTCCCTCTCCTGTTAGTGGGACACTAGATGACATGTCTCACACACTCCCACAATCCTGCCCATTCACTGGAACCGTTCAACACCATTACATTTCATGTCTCAGACACGCTTCATTCAATAGTAATAGTGGCTGAAACCGCATCATCTTTTCTCGTAAACTTGATGACCCATTAAAACGTTATTCTTCTGTTACAATAGTACAAGTTTAAATTGTGGTGTCATAACAGAAACCCTGATAAACTAACAAGTACTGTACGATATTCATTTCTTTTAAAAAAAAAAGTAAGGGGAAAGTTTAGTAATTGTATCCGCGAAATTTTTCTAAGTTCTACAGATTAGCAGAGTGCATGCGCGAGATGCATGAATGCCTAATGTAGCTTCCACTAGATGACAATGAATACGGTGTTACCAACCTTCGTAGAAAATTCCCAAATGTTACATTAAATGGACGTAAACCAACTTCCCTCTCCTTAACGTAACAAAATGAATTACATGCATATTATTTATATTTAATAAACTAAAAACTATTCTTGTGTACACTAACTTGTCTTGTCATATATATAAAGTTATAGCCCTTATATATAAGGGTTATAACTTTTTGGACTTTTGTGAAATAAAATATTTCCTGTGCAATGGATGGATGAACTTTTACTTAAAACAATTGAAAAAAGGCCTTCATTTCACTGAGCTTCAAGAAAAGATCACCCCCATATATATATATATATATATATATATATATATAATATTGATTTGGGGGTGACCTTTTCTTGAAGCTCGTGAAAGGAAGGCCTTTTTCAAGTAAAAGTTCACTTATTCATTGCACAGGAATTATTTTATTTCACAAACGTCCAAAAAGTTATAACCCTACAGGGTTGTAACTTTTTGGACGTTTGTGAAATAAAATATCTCCTGTGCAATGAATGGGTGTAAAATATTTCCTGTGCAATGAATGGGTGGACGTTTACTTAAAACCATTGAAAAAAGCCTTCTTTTCATTGAGCTTGAAGAAAAGATCACCCCAAATTTATTTATATATCAATATTTAATATATATATATATAGTTAATTAAATAATTTGTATGAGTTACTTCAGAAAAAAACAAACAGCGAATTTTAAATTACGGCTTTAGGTAAACCCCCAATCCTAATGGTCAGATTTACTTATTTTTTTAGAATATTTTTCTTATTTTATTTCTGTGATATGTTGCCGAGTTCCATTGTGAAAAATTCGAAAATTGCGACCGATAAAGAGATTTTTAAAATTTAATATTAGGTGTACCCCAAAGTTCAGGTTCTGATTTTGCTGGTTAAGGAATTCAACCTTACTTTCTTGAATTGATTGCTATATGCCTATGCTTAATTTCGTCCCGAAAAAATGCGGCCACTATGGAAATGGATTTCTTGAGGAAAGAAGTAAGATGTTCAAAATTAAAAAAATAAATAAAAAGTCATAGGAGAAAAAATGAATATTACATTTATTCAACAGTAGATTGTACAAGATATAAGCAATTGAATTGGTATGGGCATGTACGATACATGCAAGGAGAAAGGTTACCCAGAAAAACATTGGAATAGTGTCCACCTGGAAGAAGAACGAAAGGAAAACCTCTAAATTGATGGATGCAAGAAATAAAAACTGGAATAAGAACAAGTGGAATAGAGAACATGGAGAGGATGGATAGGGATGAATGGAGAAGGAAAATAAAACTTTAAGCACAAATGACGTGTAAACATTGAAAATCTGCATTTACGGTATATGGACTGAAAGCTTTTGAGATGTGGTTATGGAGAAGGTTGGAACGTATAAAATGGACAGACAAAATAAAAAATATAAAGATGTGCTAGACAGAGTGGGTGAGGAAAAATAATGCTGGGACTCATAAAGAAGAGGAAAAGAAATTAGATTGACCACTGGCTAACAAGAAACTGCCTCCTGACCTAGAAGGAATGGTCAACGGAAAGAAAGTTAGAGGCAATATTAAAATAAATGGTTGGTATGCGGATACAAAAAAGAAAGCCGAGTTAAAGAAAGAGTGGAGAATGCTGAATTTGCAGTGAAATACATGCTCTTGGGCAGAACACGTATGTATATATGTACATAGATCATCGGTTGATTAATGTCTTTGACATCGTCCGATTCCTAATAGCCAATTTTGTCGGTCCATCCAATCTCCTGGTTGTGGATGTTTCTCCTTCATGTATAAACATATTCCCTGACTCCAGGAGGTTTTAGGTCTTCCTTTGTCTCGTCTTCCCTCAGGTTTCCATTCCAAAACAGGTTTTGGTAGTGGATCCTCTTCCATTCGCTGGACATGTCCATACCATCTTATTTGCTGAGTTTTAATATAATCTAAAATAGTGTCTTCAGTCTTCATTTTTTCCCTTATAACTGAGTTTTCTCTTCTTCACATTCTTGCTGCCCTTCGTATAAAATCTATTTGCCAAAAGATACTTCTTTGTTTATGTTGTTAATGGCCAAAGTTTTGCTCCATAAGTAATGATGCTTTTAACAATTGTATGATATATATTCATTTTATTTTTATTACTTATATTTTTATCCCTCAATATTCCATCGAGGCAAGCAATTGTAAATTTTCCTTTATTATTTCTATTTCCTCTCCATAACTCCCATTTTTATTTATTTTAATTGTGTGTATATATCCATATATAAGTCCACCGCTGTGGTCTCGAGGTAGCGTGCTGCCTTGTCACGCAGCGGGCCCGGGTTCAATCCCCGGTCGGGGCAGTTTTTCTGGGTGAGGTTTTTATCGGGGTTTTTCCTCACCTGTAAGACAAATGTCAGGAAAACTTTAAGGCCCAAACGGTCCCCGAAATCATATGGCCACCATCATCATTATCATCATCATCATCATCATCCTTCACCGGTGAGGAAAGCAACGGGAAGCTACCACACCTACAATTCCCTAGTAAAGGTGCAAGCATAACATGAAAATGCTATGATTGCAGTGAAGGACCTGCCTTCGGACAGAATTACTATGGATGGATCTATATATTATATATATATATATATATATATATATATATATATATCGCCCGCGGTGGACTGGTGGTTATGCTCCTTGCCTCTGGTCTCGTGAGTCGCGGGTTCAAACCCGGCCCGGGTCGATGGATTTTTTAGGACGGAAAAATCCAAGGAGCAAGTCCTCCGGGAGGGACTTTAAGCCGTGGGTCCCGAGTCTGAAGATTTTCAGGCTCGTAAAAAATCCTTAAGCCTGAATGAAAAGGCCTCTAAGCAAAATTTACCGAATTTTCCCGTCCTAGTACTTACTACCTTGTTTTCCTAGATGTCAGTGTGAGGCGGTGCGCTGACCACGGACCACTTAAAATGACATCTATACGAAAACAAGTGAAACTAAATTAGTATAGTTCAAATTCTTCCCTGTAGGGGGAGAAAGCCTAAATCTCTGTAAAGGGAAAAAACTGGGATTACAATATATATATATATATATATATATGCCATGGTTATTTTTCAGCATCTGTTAATCAAAATCGGTGAATATTTGGGGAAAATATATATTTTCATGAGAACAACCTCAGTAGCTACATTCCTTCGTAATTGACAAAAAGAAGCAAACAAAGATTTTATACTGACGTCTTGTCAGAAAAAAAGTCAAATTCATTAAGTAACTGCTCACAGTATTGAGAAATGTGTTGAATCACTGGTCCAATCAAGCGTGCAACAAAAGTAAGAAGGAACTGGTTTTACAGTCGATAAATTAGTTTTTGTTATCTTTAAATGTTGTTTGCTGCTCTCATATAATGACTATCATTGCATAAATAATAACAATTATCCTTTTTTTAATCAATTTTATCCTCCGCTAACTCAGATGGTAGCATTTTAACTAGCGGTTCCGAGTGAGATTCCTGGCTGGATTGGAAATTTTATATTTAAACTTTTCAATCTCGGTGCTGGGAGAGGTTGATGTGCAATTATTTAATCATTAAATTGTACACAGATGCCTGCATTAAATTGACTATTTATCTCATGCCCCAAACGGGAGTCAATGACCAATCACGTTATAATGATTTTTTTTACAACCAATCATAGTCGTGTTTCGCCTAGAATTTACCAACTAAAGTTTATCATAATGAAGAAAGCGCCTCGTTTTTAACATTCTGAATAGGTCATAGCATTATTTTGCAGTGATTGACTCACTAAGAAATACGGCTACCAGATCGTATATATAGTGCATGAATGTCAACACATACCGCATGCGGGAGTTAATATAAAAACATTTGTAGCAATTCATTATACCACCAAAAAAAATAACCACTGTTTGCACTTTCTTAAAAGTATTTTTTCCCAGAAAAATATAAATGTCATATTTACATCATAGACATCAGAAATGAATTAATATAGCCTACAGTTTGATGTGTTTCTCCACTAGAGTGCATTCTTACAATATTGCGTTCCTTGGCTATAAATAATATGATCTGGTTGCAGTGACGAACAAAAGAAGCAAATGAAGCGTACCAATCGTTTCTAATTTGTTTTCAAATATCGCCGTTTACATTAAATATATAAATATTTTAAAATAACTATATTTAAATAATGATTTATGAGTAAACAGCTTAATTTTATTCGTTAAATAATCCTAACAAATGTCACTCTTGATTTCCAAATTCTCTAAATAAATCCACTCCTCACTTCGTGAGTCGTGAATTTATTGATAATTTGGAAATCACTCGTGGCATTACTTATGAAAACCCCTCTATAATACATGTGTTGAGAAGGTATGATAGCTTTGATAGTGATTCGTCCTTTCAGTGCTTTTCGTGAGCAGGAACCGTGCTTGACATTTTCCCCTTCTCTTCATCATCATCAACCCTCATACAAAACACTTGTGCTACAGCTACACACTAACACTTAAACATACACAATACAAGTACACATCACTTAGATAACGTGGTCTGCCAAAGTAGTGCGTAAATTCAAAATACATTATCGCCATTTATCCCCACCTAGCATGAAACCTGAAGCACGAAAAGTACAATGTATGACTTTGGAACACACAGATTTTTTTTTTAAATAAGATAGTTTTACTTTGAATTATACCATATTCCTGAATAAATGATTAAAATATTATTTGAAGAATAAAATTTGTCTTTCGGTGAGAAGTGATAAATTTAATTAAAAAAATCATGGCGCGACAGGCCTAGAAGGCCCTTAGCCTACCAGCCGGCTGCTGGCCGCACAGAGGTAGATGATCAGCCAGTGTGGGGTGGCATGTGGTCAGCATGTCGAGTCCTCCAGCCGTTATAACTGGTTTCCTCAACCTCGAGCCGCTACTTATTGTAGCTACCCAATGCCTCACGGTGCTGGATGGGCACCGGTCTCATACTGGCCGAAATACCATGAGAAAATTTCTTCCCCATGGGGACTCGAACCAGCGCAAGTCCCGTAGCTCTGCGCCAAGGATTCCTGTCTTAACCACTCGACTACGGCGCGGGACTTAAATTTAATATGTAAGTTCAATTTAAAATTGTTTAAAAATAAGCCTACTATATATATATATATATATATATATATGAAAGGATAATAATTAGGATCATCTACTGGCAAATTACCGATGAATAAAATTGGAGAATTAGAAGGAATAAAATAAATTGAGACAAATATATGAGAGAGAAACTCAATTTCGGCGTTATTACGTTGACGATACGCTATTGAACTGGCCATGTATTAAGAATAGATGGACAGCGTGTATCAAGAGACGCCCTACGGACGCAGTTTGGAGAAAGGACGATCTTGGAGTGGTACATGCAGTCCCTATTAACCTTCTGTCTTTCTATAGCAGTATATCCCCTTGTTAATCAGAAGCTAATTTAGGTACGCTTATGTCCCTATATCCGTCAGCGAGTGAAAAGTGGTTAGGTCATCTCATGAATAAGCACCTAATAGGCAACTAAAGTTTTACTTGGATGGGAAAGGTCGATTGAATTTCACTCACAGAGTCTAATTTAGGTTTGAAGTTCTTTTACGGGTCCGAAAAACTTCAGACAAGGTAATTATATCTTAAAGTCCCTCCCCGAGAACTTTTATCTTTGATTCTTCTATCCTAAAATTCCATGTACCCCGGCCGTGTTTGAACCTGCAATTCTCGTGACTGCTGAATTCAAATACTTAGGAACAATAATCACAAATAGGAATGAGATGTACAAATAAATTAAACATAGGCTCACTTCTGGAAATGCGTGCTATTACAGGGACTCTTGACGTCCCAGCTCTTTTAAAAAAACATTAAACTGAAAATATATAAAACTATTATTCTACCAGTTATATTATATGGATGCGAAACATGGACTCTTACTTTGTGGGAGGAAAAAAGATTACGAGAATTTGAGAATAAAGTTCTTAGGAACATTTTTGGACCAAAGAGAGAGGAAGGGACAGGTGAATGGAGAATACTATATGATAGTGAACAACATAGTCTTTATAGGAAGCCAGATATAATAAGAGCAGTTAAATCTCGTAGACTTCGATGGACAGGACATATGGCACAAATGGAGAATGAAAGACATACATGGAAGCTTCTTGTAGGAAAACAGAGGGAAAACGTCCAGTTGATAGATCAAGAATGAGGTGGGAGAATAACATTAATGATTTGAGGGAACTGGATTACATAATAATACTTTATTTATTCTGGCAGAGTTAAGGCCATAAGGCCCTCTCTTCCACTCAACCAGCACAAATACAAATAAATATTTGACAAATATAGTTACACACTATACTAATTATAAACAGTTAAAGATACAATAATGTAGCAATGTAAATGTCATGTGCAAACAACATTTTATAGGGTAATAACAATAATGATACGATAATAATAATAATAATTATAATAATAATATAAATATGATACATTATACGAGAAACACCAATTAATATATATACTTACACTGGATAATAATGAAGTCGAGTTTAGAGAAAATATAAATTTAGATTTCTTTTAAAAGATGCCAATGTCCGGCAGAGGGAATGGTTGGAAAACATTAGCTGAGGATATGGATGTATGGAGAGCTTATGTCCGCGCGGCCATGAACATACGGCTTCGTAGTGCCAGTGAGTTAGTTAGATGAAAATAACTTTGCATGTAGACCACCGAGGCCGATAATTTCTCTTAGGCCTCTAGGAGCAAGGAATTGGAAGGCGGGAGCTAGGCCTAGACCCTATTGGATGGATAAGAAATTTGAAGTTGTGTCCCATATTTCTCTGAGAAATGGTATGTTTAAGTGTGAATACATTTCCCATGCAATCACGTGCTAATACACTTTTGATTAGGTAGAAATCCGTGAGTGTTGAATATATCACAAAACGTCACGATTATCATTATGTAAAATGGGTTTATATTCAGATTTCTAATTTGGACTGAGAATACGTAATTCCGAGACAACATGTTATCTGATGGTGTATCACGAAAAACCTCAAATCTGTTGTTTTATTAGTTGTCTAATGAGTGGCGGAGTAGAAAGTCTAAAACACTTGTAAACATACAGGCCTACATTTAAAAACATGAAAATATGTATACGTGTTAATGGAAAAATATCCCAACTGTTACAATTTTTTATACATGGTTCAGTTTGCTGGATACTATCCAAGAGCTTCTATTGACTATACTGCATTATTTATTTTTATTATTTATTATTTTAAAAATTAAAAAAATAATAAATACAAATGGAAGTTATGAAGAGGAAATAAGAAATATAAATAGTAAAGGAAAATTTGCAATTGCTTTCTTGATGGAATATTGTGAGATAAAAATATAAGTAATAAAAATAAAATTAATGTACATCATGGAAATGTTAAAAGTATAATTACATGTGGTGCATAACTTTGGCGATGATTAACAACAAAACAAATAAGTATCTTTTGACAACGGAAATGGATTGTATACGAAGGGCAGGAAGAATTTCAAGAAGAGAAAAGATTAGAAACTCAGTTATAAGGGAGAAAATGAAGATTGAAGACTCTAGTTTAGATTATATTAAAACTCAACAATTAAGATGGTACGGACATATCCAGCCAATGGAAGAGGATCGGCTACCAAAATGCGTTTTGGAATGGAAACCTTAGGGAAGACGAGACAGAGGAAGACCTAAAACCTCCTGGAGTCAGGGAATATATCTATACATGAAGGAGAAACATCTACAACCAGGAGATTGGATGGAGCGACAAAATTGGCTATTAGGAATCGGACGATGATCTATCTATTATTATTATTTATTATTATTAATAATAATAATAATTATTATTATTATTATTATTATTATTATTATAAGTTTAATGACCTGTGGAGCAGGTATTAGTTATCGGTTTATCCGTAAAATAATACCCGCGGTCCTCTGCTACGCTTACCCGGGAATCTACTTATCCCGTTCTTCTTGACATTAATGAAAAGACAAGAATAGTTATTGTGAATTATCCGTTAAAGATAAGCACCTGTTGTCGCGGACTTTCTTTTAGAGTTTTTTTGAGATATTCAATTGTGTGTACAGAATTTTGTGTATTTGTTATGGTTTAGGCAGCGTAAGCCATTTAAGCGTCCGAAAAAGAATTTTTCTCATTTTTTTTACAAAGGGCGATTTTAATGGTGAAGAATGCATGGATAGAAGCAATTAAGAATTTGATGAACGACAGGGGACTACAGGATGGTGATTGGAAGGATAGAGATGAATGGAGGAAGTGAATCAAAATTTAATATTGGGCACAGGAATGTGTTGTATACATTTAAAACCTGTTGAACAAAGTAAATTATTATTATTATTATTATTATTATTATTATTATTATTATTATTATTATTATATTTCAACTGAAGATTAATTAAACATAACAAATTATATGGCAATGGGAGTAAACCAATTAGTTATACAATTAGAAAATGGAAATGGAAAAATAAAGCATTGCGAAGAATGCACATTGGTATTTGGAGGTCAAAATAACTAACAATGGAAGTCATGAAGATGACTTCAATTCAATAATTAATAAAGATAGAACAGCGTTATCACGAATAGACTTCCGGCATCGATCAGCAGCAATTTCAAGGAGAAAAAAAAATTATAAATAATCTTATAAGAGAAAATATGGAAGTGCTAGAATCATTGTAACGGGGTCGTTGGATTTTTGGTTAGGTGGATAGCTTTAGAGACCCGGAAATTAAACATCATTGAAAACATTGAGGACATCCACAAAAACGGCTTTTAGACCCTGTCTAGTTGAGTTCTTCTTCTTCTTTCATGGTCTTTCAAGGCCTGTCCCTGCGTCAATCCATCTCAATCTTGGTGCCCAGGATCTCATCGTCCTCTTGTTTATATTATAGAATTATTTTCTTATTATATCTGATTTCCTTCTGGATTTCTTCGTGTTGAGACTTGCAAGTAGTGTCGAAGTTCCTTAGGACGGGTTACTGGCCCGACGCTAAGTAGTGCAGTGGTAGGGCTCCTAGCTTTTAGTCTCTGGACAGACATCAAATTTTGGAGCAGGTGAATAATTTTACATATCTAGGATTCAATATCTCGTATGAAGAAGAAATGGAAGTAAACGCAAAAATATCTAAATTTTAAAGAATTTTAGGGTTAATAAATTCTATCTTCAAGCCACAGTTAGTCCAAAAACATTCAAGAATAAAAGTGTATAAAACACTGGCTCTTCCAAATCTTTTGTATGGTAGCGAAGTATGGACGTTGAAACAGAAGGATATGCAGATACTTAGATCTGCTGAAATGAGATACCTTCGGAGAACTGCTGGATACACACTACTAGATCACAAAAAAAAATGAAGACATCTTAGAAGAATTACACATGGAATCTTTAGAAAACAAAATTTCTGATTATAAGTCAAGATGGATACAACTTGTTCAACGAATGGAAGATAACAGGATACCCAAACAAATGTTAAGATATCAACCTGCAGGAAAAAGAAGACCAGGACGTCCACTCAAAAGACTTCTGGATGGTGTTTCTCTTGAGGACGAAACAGGTCAACAAATGGCCTAAATTCGTGAATGTACTATGACGATGATGAATTATTTTCGGTATTCTTCTATCGCCCAATCTTTCCAAATGTTTACGTTTATAAACAAATATATTTAAATGATTTATAATTTCTTGATTTTTTGTTGTATCTAATTTTGTATATCCTTTTAATGATTTAAAAAATCTCATTTCTGACGCCTAAATACGACTATACCTTTTTGTTTGTTGTATAGGACTAGCTGACATACCGGTATGTCAAAGCTGGTACTGTCATTACTGTATGGAATTTCATTTTAGTGTCTATTCGTTTTGTTTTAAATATTTTTTTAATTGTTTCACTATCTATCTATCTTCGGGTTTTTACAGCTGCTGCCGTCTTCCCGTGCCGCATCTTCTAATAACTAACTATTCATAATTTATTTGTTATACCTAGATCCAAATTATGTGACATTGCAACGTAAATAATTAAAACTTCATACTTGTTCAAGACATTAATCATTTAATACAATTTTAGTTTTGTTAGGTAATTACCCGGGAATGCCATAATCTTACTTTTGGAAGTATACATTTTAAAATTATATTCCTTTACAATCGCATGTAATAAGTGAATTGATTTTTTAAGTTTGTCCTCTGAATCCTGCACAATTACGAGGTCGTCTTCATATGCTAGAATATAATCTTAACCAGCAAGCAAAATTATAGTTCCGAGTGTTAGAGTGACTATTTAACTCATGCCCCAAATGGGAGTCAACGACCAATCACGTTTCAATGATTTCTGTTTTACAACCAATCAGAGTCGTGTTTCACGAAATATTTATCAGTGTTAAATTTACCATATTAAAGAAAACTACCACCACTTAATATTCTGAACAGGTCTGACCATTATTTTGCAGTGACTGAGGAGCTTGCAGGAGTTAATATAAAAACATTTGTAGCAATTTATTATACCACCAAAAAAAAAAAAAACACTGTTTGCACTTTCTTAAATGTATTTTTTCCCAGGTAATAATCCAGAAAAATATTGTCATATTTACATCATACGACATCAGAAATGAATTAATATACAGTTTGATGTGTTTCATTTTTTCTCCACTAGAGAGCATTCTTACAATATTGCGTTCCTTTGGCAATAAATAGTATGATCTGGTTGCAGTGATAAACAAAAGAAGCAGATGAAGCGTACCTATCGTTTCTCATTTGTTTTCAAACATCGCCGTTTACATTAAATATATAAATATTTTAAAATAACTATAGTTAAATAATGATTTGTGAGTAAACAGCTTAATTTTATTCGTTAAATGGTCCTAACAAATGCCACTCTTGATTTCCAAATTCTCTAGATAAATTCTCTCCTCACTTCGTGAGTCGTGAATTTATCGATAATTTGGAAATCACTCGTGGCATTATTTACGTTAATTCGTCAAATATGCCTATATAAATAACGGAATTTAGTTAGTCCAAAACATAAAACATATACAGTTAATTAACATTTCGATAGTAAATGTTAAAGTTAGTTAACAAGTGATTTCATTACTCGTCGGTCAACTATTACGTAATTGTAACACTGACATTTTTGTTTTTAACGAATTAAATCATTGTTCCTGGATAAGATTTTGTTGGTAAATAAACTACCTTACCGTCTAACCTAAGATACGTCTCATTGCTCTACCTAATCCAAGAATGTTAATCCATTATTACCCTGAGGTATATTACCGGAACCTAAATTAAAAACCCAGACCAAAATCCCTCTCCAAAAGTTAAAATCAGACATAACCTGTCTTCTAAATATTGTAGGCTCAACAAACAGTAAAACTGCCAGGGAAAAAAAATATATATATATGTATATATATGTTATAATTAAATGTTTAACATGGAGCAATGCAAGCTTAATATGGTATGATAAGAAAAATAAATGCCTGGACGGGATTCGAACCCGGATCTCTGATCACTGAGATCCGGGTTCGAATCCCGTTCAGGCATTTATTTTTCTTATCATACCATATATATATAGTAATGTCTGCTTGCTTGAAGATAAAAATTAAGTTTCCTATTTGTTATAGAAGATGATAAATCTGTAAAAGTTAGGTATCCGATAGACAAACTTCAGATATATAAAATTAATTTTCTTGCACGATAGTGCGTTCTGTACTACTTACAGGAATGGCGGCCATGATTGAAAGTTCAAAATCCCAAATTTCGGGGTTGCCAACCTATAAATAACTAAATAACTATACTGCAATATTACAATTACCAATTAACTACCTAGCGCGGGAAGTAAAAGCACCCCTTTATGTACTCTATGTACAATGTAAACAAAAATATATCCAAAAAGTAGTGTTAATATTAATTATACCAAACAAATCACTTCATCTTAAATGAACTGAACTTTATTTGAAATAATATAAAACAATATATATTTGTATTTGCCACAATTTTAAACCTGATTGGTGCCACGGCCTGCTGTAGTCTCAACTAAATTATTTTCGCATTTAGCGTTTATACATTGGCCAGACTGCTAACATCAGTCGGTTGTTTATAATGAACGCAAATATTTCAAAAAAAGATGTTTTTATTTTACTATTATTTATTATTTTGAAAACCATCGTGCGAAAAGTAATGTACAGCACAAGTTTGTGAAGTGTTTTACAGAACCTCGGAGATTAAAAACCTCCTTATCGCTCAATTTTTAATCTTTTCCTCGCTTCTATAAAAACCACTTCCGAACCTTGCATTGTAATATACTATTTTTGTCCAATGCCACCAGGTTTCTTTTATGATATTTCTGGCTTTCTCCCCTGGCATTGGCACAATTGTAATACATTTCTTAGGTTAGGCTTCTGGATGGCGGAGTTCCCTCCATGGTATCTTTACCTTGTCGTGGTGGAGAGTGGCTTGTGTGCTTAAATGATCCTGAGAGCTATGCCGGCGGTAGCATTGCTGCCGATAGGGTTACCCATGCCGGACTGGTCGAAGGTGATAAGCCAGACGAAATAAGTACCTTGGTCGAAAGAGTGACGATCTTTCACCGTAAAAATACAACCGTCAAGAAATGCGGGAGGTCAAATAGTCCCCCATTCGGTTCTCCGGGCGGGGACTACTTCAGGGAACCCATGCCAAAGGCTCAAACACAGGGACAGGATAAGTTACAGACAGCAGAAATGCTAGTCGCAGAGCCAAGTGCATTAGAGGTTTGAAATGGCAATTGAAAAATTGAAGATGTATAAAGCATCAGGTTCAGATGAGATCCCAGCAGAACTGATAAAATCAGGGGAGAAAGAAAAATTGATGGACAAGATACGCTGGTTGCTTAGTATGATTTGGGAAAAAGAAGCTCTTCCAGATGAATGGAAGGAATCAATTATCGTACCAATTTATAAGAAAGGAGATAAAACTGATTGCAACAACTATAGGGGCATCTCATTACTTTCAACTTCGTACAAAATTTTAACAAATATATTAGTAAGCAGACTTGCTCCCTATATTGATGACATTCTAGGAGATCATCAATGTGCATTTAGAAGAAACAGGTCTACAACAGATCAGATTTTTAGTATAAGACAGATTTTAGAAAAGAAATGGGAATATAATGGTACTGTACATCAACTATATGTAGACTTCAAAAAAGCATATAGCATATGATTCAATTAAGAGGGAGAAGTTATATAGTATCCTGCTGGAGTTCGGAATTCCCAAAAAGTTAGTTAGACTTATACGAATGTGTCTAAATGGCTCAAAGAGTAGGGTGCGTGTAGGCAAACAGTTTTCAGACACTTTTGAAATCCAGAATGGGTTGAAGCAAGGAGATGCACTATCTCCTCTACTATTTAATTTTGTACTAGAGCATGCCATTAAATCTTTAGAGAATAAGGAAGGCTTACAACTGAATGGTATTAATAAGCTGTTAGTTTATGCTGATGATGTGGTACTACTGGCCGATAGCGAGGAGATAATAAAGGCCAACACGCACACACTATTGAGTAACACTAAGAAATTAGGACTGGAAGTAAATATCAGTAAAACTAAGTATATGGTCACACGTAGAAATACATTATATAATGGAAATGGACAGCTAATGACAAATGAGGGAAATTTTGAGGAATTGGCTGAATTCAAATACCTAGGAACAATAATCACAAATAGGAATGAGATGCGCAAAGAAATTAAACATAGGCTCAATTCTGGAAATGCATGCTATTATGCATTGCAGAGACTTTTGATGTCCCAACTCCTTTCAAAAAACGTTAAGCCGAAAATATATAAAACTATTATTCTACCAGTTATATTATATGGGTGCGAAACATGGACTCTTACTTTAAGGGAGGAAAGGAGATTACGAGTATTTGAGAATAAAGTTCTTAGGAAAATTTTTTGGACCAAAGAGAGATGAACAGACAGGTGAATGGAGAAGACTACATAACAATGAACTACATGGTCTTTATAGGAAGCCAGATATAATAAGAACAGTTAAGTCCCGTAGACTGCGATGGGCAGGACATGTTGCGCGTATGGGGAATGAAAGACGTGCATGGAAACTTCTTGTAGGAAAGCCAGAAGGAAAACGCCCAGTTGGTAGACCAAGAATGAGGTGGGAGAACAACATTAACTATGATTTGAGGGAAGTAGATTATACAGGAAATGATTGGAAAGCATTAGCTCAGGATAGGGATGTATGGAGAGCTTATGTCCGCGCGGCCATGAACCTACGGGTTCGATAGTGCCAGTGAGTAAGTAAGAGTAAGTAGTAAGTAAGGATGGCGGAGTTACGTTACGGGTGAAAAATAATAAATAAGCGCCAGGAGAGTTCTTAACCTAAAATTAGCCTAAATTCCAGACCATGGGCAACCACAGAAATAATTACCTTTAAAGAAAAATTCCTATGGTCTGTCCGGGAATCGAACCCGGGACCTCATGAACTGTAGTCAGAAACGCTGATCACTAACTCATGAGGCTAGTCTAAAAATTAATTTAGACTGAATGGTTTACGATATATAAAAATTATACTTGACCTGTATTTTTAAGGGTATCCATGAGTGAATTTTGAAACTCCAAAAGTAGTGAATGTATTTCTTTCAAATTTTGTCATAAAATGTCTACCAGTTTGAATAATGTATTTGCTAAATTTCAAGTGATTTGTTCTATTAGTTCTCAAGTTACAATTTTTTTCTGTTCTTTACTTTAATTAATTATAAAAGTTCCTTTCAGAGCAGTTTTAATTATTTTGTTCCAATATTTGCTCTGAATATTCATTATACTCATTGTTTCCAGAATTGCATTGGATTTTTTGTGCTGTTAATACTTTTAAGTTTTTTTTAAATTTATTCTTCATATTGACGGAAACTGTAATATTTATGACAATAGAAAATATCATAACTCATGCGCATTTCGAGTATGGTTAAAATCCAGTGCAGGTTTGATTGTTTGTACCCTTACAGATAAGTGTGGACAATTTCAATTGAATAGGGCAAACACTGTAGTGCAAGGAACTTTTTTAAAAAAATGGGCATGCGCTTGAAAAATACACTTTGAGAAAAAAGGCTACAAAGTTCTTCATGCTTCTGACTGCTTTAATAACACACAGTTCCGATTTCTGTGTTGGAACATATATTTCTTTTGGATATTTGTGAGAAACTGTATGGTAGAGACTCTCATTACCATTTTGGGTTTTTCTTTTTGTGCCTTTCTCCAATAATACATTTGATGCCAATCTTTGATATCCATCCATCCATAGTAATTCTGCCCGAAGGCAGGTCCTTCACTGCAATCAAAGCATTTCCATGCTATGCTTGCAGTTTACTAGGGAATTGTAGGTGTGGTAGCTTCCCGTTGCTTTTATTTGATATATTGGTATCATTTTTTGCCACTAGTTCTGGAGGAATTTAAAAATGGCCGCCAGGGCTTTAATAATGGCGAAATAGCGATAAGTTATATATGTTCTTGAACAGAAAGCTTAGGAGAATTTTATGAGAGATAAATCACAAAATGTATATTTTGGTCAATTTTCACTCAAATTTCACTCATAGATACCCTTAATGTCAATTTATTTCTTGTTTTATGTTAAACTTTATCTTGTTCTATTGAGGGTATAATATGGATTTGGTTGATGTCTAACCTGGCTCGTTAGGAAATGTGTTGCATGTTGTCCTGTAGGCTGTATTGTTGACAGGTACCAAGTTACGTGTAATTTAGATGTGGGTAATTTGAAGCACTTGTAAATATGAGTTTTGCCTTAAAACTGATAATTATGAACTTGAAGCTGCGGTTTCTAACCTCTAATTAGAGGTGTGGGAACGGTGTTAAATACAAATTAAGCGTGAATGCCGGGAATGCGCGTGATCGTGATACCGCGCACGAATACATCTGGTTAATGAACTTTCCGGTGTCAATATTTGCAAATTACACTATTATTACGTCATCCTCTCTGCTTTTTTCTTTCTTTACCTTAGTTTAACATCTCCCTTTGCATATACGTTTACAGTCCCAATTAACTTCAAACTTATTTTACATCGAAATGGCATGTTTCCGGACAGGGGTTTCTAATCGAAACTTTATCTACTTAGTCCCCTCTACAACTCCCAGAAGTTTGTAATATGAATTATGCATCACTCTGTATAAAATAGAATCCATTCAGCAGAACTTAAAATCTCAAATGTGAGTATATGTAGTTATTGTCTGAATCAATGCACCATTGAAATGTAATATCGATTAAATTACTGGTTGCCTCATATAGACCTACATTTGCTCTCCTCCCTCTTTTGGTCAATTTCGAAAAAAAATGAAACATGAGTTAGATCTCATGAAATTACTTTTTAACTTTTTTAAAAATCTTCATCGATGCTTTTTCGTAGACACCCAAAATTACCATAACGTATGGTATCCATCCATAGTAATTCTGCCCGAGTGTAGGTCTTTTACTGCAATTATAGCATTTTCTTGCTTTGCTTTGCAGCTTTACTAGGGAATTATAGGTGTGGTTGCTTCCCCTTGCATTCCACACCGGTGAAGAATGATGATGATAATGGTAAGGGTGATTATGATGATGCTGGCCAGATGATTTTCGGGGATCTTTGGATCCTAAGCTTCCTGAAGACCGAGTTCTCGCGACATCTAGTAATAATGGAGAATATAATACATATATAAGAAAAATAAGTGTTTGAATTGGGTTCGCCTGGTGGTGTAATGGATAACACGCTGAGGTACAGATTCAGAGTTCCGGGTTCGAATCCCGTCCAGGCATTTATTTTTATCATACCATATATATATATATATATATATATATATATAGTAATTCTGCCCGAAGGCAAGTCCTTCACTGCAATCATGGCATTTTCATGCTATGCTTGCAGCTTTACTAGGGAATTGTGTAGGTGTGGTAGCTTCCCGTTGCTTTCCACACCGGTGAAGGATGATGATGATAATGATAATGGTAAGGATGGTAATGATAAGGATGATGGCCATATGATTTCGGGGACCGTTTAGGCCTTAAAGTTTTCCTGACATTTGTCTTATAGGTGAGGAAAAACCCCGATAAAAACCTCACCCAGAAAAACTGCCCCGACCGGGGATCGAAATCGGGTCCGCTGCGTGACAAGGCAAGCACGGCTACCTCGAGACCACAGCGGTTGGACTATATATATATATATATATATATATATATATATATATATATACTGAAGTCCCGGCCACGCGTTGCTGTGGCTAAGGTATACATTAAAATTTTAATTAAGTTGCTGTCTTTCAGCCAGATTACTTAAAACTAATACTTACACACAAAATTAATAATATTGAAAATAAAATAAACACTGAACACACTTAAATTATGAAATAAATAATCATTATTTGTAATTCAATTGAAATTTGCGGTTGCAACAAAAAGCACAGCCATCTGGATCTCTCTTTGTTAAATAATAAATCAATTACCCTACCAAATTACCTTACATCGCCATCTGTTAGAATCGTATGGAACTCACAGATAATTACACCGCCATCTGTTAGAATAGTATGGAACTCACATATAATTATAACTCTTGTTAAATAATAAACAAATAATTTGCAATAAAAAATAATGCGACTATAAATTTAGTTATAAACTACCCTAAGTCTCAAGTTAGATCAAACTGCACACAGTGTGCAAAATTTTATTAAAATCGGTTCAGTAGTTTAGGATCCCATCGCGGACAAACAACGTGACACGAAATTTATATATATATATGTGTGTGTGTGTGTGCGTGTGCGTGCGTGCGAGTGTGTGCGCGTGCGGTTGTGTGCGCGCGTGTTTTCTGGCGGCCACATTAACCAGCGAAATGGGCCCCTTAGGATTGGAGATTCACCTGAAGTGAAATTTTTTAAATAATTCTAGTGGCCCTAATATTCGTCTTTTAGCAATAACACTCGTTATTTGCCATTGAAATAAAATGAGGAAGGTGTTATTGATACATCAGCAAATTCCTATCATTAGAAGTGGAGATTTACTTGAAAGTCTTAATTTTAAAATGTCTCTAGCAGCAAGCATGTTTTTTATTTTCTCACAACATAACTGGGTGTATAGATTTAATTAAGAAAAAACATATATCCCGTAAACCAGCTAAATCATGATCATAAATGCGACTGATGAGGAATTCGCTTAGTTTACGCTGTTCCTGCGTGACGTAGGCTACGTTTAATTAGAACGTGTACGAAATTCATGTGATGTAGTCTCAGTTAATATCACCCGGAAGTTTATAAGTAATCTCTTATATTGACAAATGCTGTGTCTGCTGCTACCGAAGCGAACTGAGTTGAAATATTTAGCTGTCTGTTTAGTTAATTCTCCTCACTTTGTTATTTTCTAGTTTCTGCTCTTAGGTCTTCTTTTCTCAAGTTATTGCCGACACGATGACTACTTCCAGGTTGTTTCTAGCATTCCAAATGACGATGTCACTGCGTAATGGCATCATGCATATGAAACTAAAATGTTAAGTAATCTCACATACAGGTCTTAAGGAGTATTGGTCTTAGACTAAATGCAAATAACATTTTTTTTATTTCGGAATATATCCAATAAATAAACAATGTTTTTACGTCACTCTCAAGAAATTCGCCTTCTCCGTTTTTAGCGGTACTGAACATCCTCATCTCTAGGTCTCAGTTCACCCATATTTCTTCTCACTCCATCCATCCAACCCTCTTTAGGTCTTTCCTTCTTCTTTTTTCCGTGTATTAATATTCTCCATTTCAAGATCTTCTTACGGATTCTATCGGATGCCATCCTCATGAGATGTCCGCACCAACTTAATCGTCTTTCTACGATTATCCAATTCATATTTCAACTTTAGTAATTTTGCTAATTTCAACGTTTTTAATTTTTTTTCTTATCTGAACTCTCGCGATAATATTTTCTAATAATCGATCTCTGTTGCTTACACTGGTAAACATGTGTTTTTTTTTTTTTTTTTTTTTTTTTTTTTTTTTTTTTTTTGTCTCATGAGTATCAATAGTTGTACTTACTGCTTATCGTGTTTTGAAATATGTATTCGGAATTTCTCCATCACCCACAGTTTTTTTATTTCAATTTCAATTAATGTATTTAAATAATCATTTTTTAATAAACGTTTTTTTTTTCGTTCATTTGTCCATTGTAAAATAAAACTAAATGAGCTAACTCAGGAGATTTCAGCTATGGAAAAGAGATATCAAGGCAAATGGAATCCTAATATGCTGGCCGATTATTGTTGGACCATCAAGAAGGATGCTCCACAGGCGAAATATAGCAGAAAATCGTCGTTTCTTACTTTCTAGGTGAGTCCGAATGTTCGAATATTGTGTAGTTACGAATGTAGAAAATATTAAAGTGTTTGAAATTATAAATGCCTGTCTCTCGGAAACCTTGCGTGATGGAGAAAAACCGATATCATATTTGAATTCAGGAGAACTAATACTATCAGAATCACATATTTTTCTTTCTGAGACAAAAGAAAAAAGTTTATTTTTTGTTGCTCAGTGTAACTTGTCAGATCGATATATTTTAATTGCTCATGCCTCTGTCCATATAATATAATATTCTCTACAACGTAAAATACACAAAAGCACAATTGAACCTATATTCAACAATACTGCTACTAGACTTCCTAACCTCTGAGCAAGAATGGATTCACTGGTTAAAAATGACAACAAAATATATCGGAGCATATTTGATCATGGTGTAGTGCAGTATCTGTGAAATGTATATAATATGCATTTTGAAGGTCTATCACTGGTAATTTGCGTAACCTGCGTTAATCAGTGCGTGAAATATTTAATATAAATGTATGAGGAAGTGTTTATTTGGTCGATTGCTTGTCTGGTATTTGAAATGTAATTTATAAGTGTCATTGTTACATCAGACTCCCGCTGTATCAGATTCTGGCGAATCAAGTTCAACACTTCAGTAAATGTCAGTTAAACAGGAAGCTAAATTTTACTTTTGATTGATTATTTCAAAATTAATCCATTCTCGAGTCATTCTGTAGGTCCGGCTTTGTCTCCTATAAATGTGTCAAATGAGGAACTTAATTTGAAATCATGATAAATGTATAAATCTGAATATTATGAAGAAAGGAGATAAATGCATTACTACGTGAACGCTTTCTTGAATAGAAATCTTTTGTATCAGTCCGAGATAGAACGTGACTATTAACAAAAACCATCAGCGTTTTTATGTAAACGAGAGCAGATATTGAGCTTCTTAACTCCTCCCATTCCTCGAGACGAGAAATAGTTTTGTTTGAGATGTAGAAATACTCCTACATTTTATTTCTCAGCCATTGATACATTTTGAGTGACCGTCAGACTTTTCTGCCTCCCAATTTTCTGCCTCTACAATTTATCAACATATCAAGTCTTGTGTGTCCATTTGTGAACAAAGGGTTTATATTTTTTAATAGTATGTTATAATGTGAGCGATGACGAGTTTGCAATTTCCGATATTCTGTAAAACACTTCACAAACGTGTGTAGTACATTATTTTCTGCACGATGGTGTTTTCAAAATAATAAATAACACAGACCTGCGAAGATTTTGCGGCATGAGATATTTTAATGCAAATAAGTCAAGTCACATCCCGTGATAACGGAACTGTTAATAGTTTTTTGCGTATCACATTCAGATTTTGCACAGTTTTATTTTTATCACATGAGAGCGCGCAGTCCACCATATGCATGCGGTATATACAATGCTGTATTATAATATACCTATAAATAGACCTACCTAAAATATAATACAATTTTATAATATAATCTACTTACTTACTTACTTACTCTCTGGCACTATCGAACCCGTAGGTTCATGGCCGCGCGGACATAAGCTCTCCATACATCCCTATCCTGAGCTAATGCTTTCCAATCATTCCCTGTATAATCTACTTCATTCAAATCATAGTTAATGTTCTCCCACCTCATTCTTTGTCTACCAATTGGGCGTTTTCCTTCTGGCTTTCCTACAAGAAGTTTCCATGCACGTCTTTCATTCTCCATACGTGCAACATGTCCTGCCTATCGCAATCTACGAGACTTAACTGTTCTTATTATATCTGGCTTCCTATAAAGACCATGTAGTTCATTGTTATTGAGTCTTCTCCATTCTCCTGTCTGTTCATCTCTCTGTGGTCCAAAAATTTTCCTAAGAAATTTATTCTCAAATACTCGTAATCTCATTTCCTCCCTTAAAGTAAGAGTCCATGTTTCGCATCCATATAATATAACTGGTAGAATAATAGTTTTATATATTTTAGCTTAACGTTTTTTTAAAGGAGTTGGGACATCAAAAGTCTCTGCAATGCATAATTTTATAATATAATCACTGATTTTATTCATACATTTAATTCATTATGTTTAACTAAGGGTAGGTTCATCCTACGACCCTCTCCTGGTTACATTACACAGTTTTCGAAAAAAGAACTGCGGAAATAATAAGCTGCCAGCACAATGGCCAGATAATACAATATCCAATACCACCAATAACATTACAAGAGAGTAGTGCCAGCACTCCTATCTCCAACACAGAAGATGATTTAAATTTGTCCATAGAATGGAAAGACAGCAAACCGCATCCTATCAATTAATCAAAATTAAACGATTTGATTTTACAGAAGAAAAAAGTGAACTGTTGGATTCAAGATTTAAAGGAGACAATCTTTCAGCTCCTAGTAGATATAAAGTTGTATTGGTACAGACATCGTGAAGAAGATTTTAAAAGTATTTCGTAATGGGAGAAATAGTCGCCTAGAAATAGTTTATCAACCGGCACATTGGCGTATATTTATTTATTCTAGCAAAATAAGTCTAAATGGCGTTCTTAGGCATAATTTGAATAAATTAGCTTCAGTTCCATTAGTCCAGTCAGTGTACATAAAAGAAACATATACGAACATGTATATTATTCTAGAAAAAATAAAATATAATGAACACAAGTGGTACACGTGCTGTGGCCTTAAGGTGTTTGGTATTTTATTCGGGCAATAAGGAGGTTACACAAAAATTTCGTATTTTTCGTTCGAACGGGATTCTAGAGCCAGGGAAAAACACTCGAAAGTTACTAACTGGCCGAAAACAAATCGGCTGGTGCCAGGGTCAAAAAATGTAATATATCGCCCATTAGTTGATTCTGAAAAAAAGTATTGCTACCTCCTTTGTACATAAAACTAGGATTATTGAAGCAATATGTTAAAGTTTTGGACAAAAATGCCCCTTTTACTAATACATTGCTAAAAAAATGCTCTTACTGTCGGAGACAAAGTGAAGGTAGTCTTTTTGATAGTCACAAGTTCGCAAAACTATTAGGGATGTTAGTTTAAAAACTGCATGTCTTCTTCCTCACTTCACGGGCTAGGCAAAATGCCTGTTCCGCCTCACAGTTGTTCTGTCCATCTTTTCACTGTCCTTCTTACATTCCTTGAACCTCTTGACTTGTATTAAATGCTGCTTTTGGTAATCTTGTTACGTTCATTCTTTCTACGTGTCTAAACCATTTTTCTCTATCATTCAATGGATATGGATATATATATATATATATATATATATATATATATATTTAACTCTGTTTTTATATCTTCATTCTTTATCCGATCCATTCTTGTGCAGCCTTTTATTCTTCTAAGCAAGTTCATTTCTACGCTTTGTATTCATTCTACTTTGTAATTTTTTGGTCATTACCCAAGTTTCACTCCCATAAAGTAATGCAGGAACTGCCAATGTTTTATAAAACTTCAATCTAGTATCTCTTATTTTGTTCTTTAATGTTCTTTGTATAGTTCCACATATCATTTGAAATCTTGACAGTTTCACATTTACGTCTCTTTCAGTTTTTGTGTTTACAGTAAAATTACAACCCAAATAATTAAAATTTATTACTTGTTCCAGAGGTTTGTTGTCTATTATGATTTTGATCTTATATGTTCACTTCCCCAAAATGCCATAAAACTGCATGTCTAACATGGAATTACAAGCATGGGAATCATAGAATGACATAATCGAGAAGTTTGTGAGCAATATAAAAGACGATCTTAATGAGAAAATTGTAAAAACCATGCTCGAAAAGTTCAGGGTACTGGGATGTAATATGAGCTTCAAATTACATTACCTCCACTCTTATCTTCAACCTTTCTCTGAGAATTTAGAGCACTAAATGAAGAACATGATGAGTGATTACACAAAGACATAAAATAAATGGAAACGAGATACCAGGGTTGATGGCATGTCACCAAAATTGCCTACCACACTGAGCAACAAAAAATAAACTTTTTTTTTTCTCAGAAAGAAAAATATGTGATTCTGATAGTATTTTTTGTCCTGAATTCAAATATGATATAGGTTTTTCTCCATCACGCAAGGTTTTCGAGAGATAGGAATTTATAATTTCAAAACACTTTCATATTTTCTACATTCGTAACTACACAATATTCGAACATTCGAACTCACCTAAAAAGTAATAAATTACGATTTGCTGCTATATTTCGCCTGTGGGGCATCCCTCTTGATGGTCCAACAATAATCGGCCAGCATATTAGGATTCCATTGCCTTCATATATCATTTCCATAGCTGAAATCTCCTGAGTTAGCTCATTTGGTTTTATTTTACAATGGACAAATGGACGAAAAAACGTTTATTAAAAATAATTATATAAATCCATTAATTTAAATTAAAAATAAAAAACTGTGGGTGATGGAGAAATTCCAAATATATATTTGAAAACACGATAAAAAAAACTGCATTAAGTACAACTATTGGTACTCATGAGACAAAAATCATGTTGACCAGTGCTATCAATGCTACGTGGTAAGAGAAAATCCTCGGCAGGAGCACAATCGCCAATCAACTCATCGTTCATTTCTTGCTAAGCGGAGAAGAAAATAGAGATCTTAATGTATATTAATGTTTTTTATTTATTTTACACCTCGTTTAAAAACTGCACAAATTGAGATCGTATCAAACATCGGGAGGTTTTACACTGCATTTAAAGAATTGTGGCTAGGACATATAACTAACTCCAAGCGCGACAAGGCTGTATCCGGCTGCTGGCCTCACGCCCACACGTGTTAATCAGATATGTAGACGATCATAAGCCATCCTCGGGTTGTACATGTGATCAGCCGGTCGCATCCCCCAACCCTGATAAGCGTGTCTTCTCAACCTGGAGGTCGCTACGTATGGTAGCGACCCAAAGGCCTACGATGCTGGGTGGGCGCCGGTCCCCTAACTGGCCCTAAATTCCCTTGGAACCCGAACCAGCGCAAGTCCCGTAGCTCTGCGCCAACTGCATCTTGCCTTCACCACTCTGCTACGGCTCCTAAGGCCTATTACGTATAATGCAAAAGGTAATAAATGCTTAACTTTCAACATTTGCAAAAAATCTTACCTGATTCGAGACATCTGCTAACATATTTTAATTCAGCACACCAAAATGAACTTTAGAGGACCTGTTACAACAACACACAAACCTGTGCCGCAGATAAACATAAATAAATTCGCCAGGCCTGTGTAATAGTAAAAGACTAGCATCTTTCTTGGAAATATTTGCATTCATTATAAAGAACTGACTGACGTTAGCAGTCTGGCCAATGTATATACGGTAAATGGCGGCAATTACGAATTTGTTGTTTTATATTGTTTCAAATAAAGTTCAGTTTATTTAATATCTAGTGATTTGTTTTGTATAATGTATATTAACACTATCATTTTCTACATATTTTTTGTTTCTATATTGTACGTAGTATACATAAAGAGCTGTGGTTTTACTTCCCGCCCTAGTTAGGTAATTTGTAATATTACAGTATTGTTATTTAGTTATTTATATGTTGGTAACCCTGAAATTTAGGAAATTGAACTTTCAGTCATGGTCGTCATTCCTGTAAGTACGACAGAACGCACTATCGTGCAAAATATTATATTACGATGCGAGGTTGGGAAGTGGTTTATTACAGAATGGAGAAAAATGTTTAAAAACCGAGCGATAGCGAGGTTTTTAATTTCCGAGATTCTGTAAAACACTTCACAAACGTGTGTTGTACATTATTTTTTGCGCAATGGTGTTTTCAAAATAATAAATAATAGTAAAATAATAAATATTTGTTGGTAATATTTGCGTTCAATATAAAACAACCGACTAACATTAATAGTGTGGGCAATGTTTATTACTTGAAATTACAGGAGGCCGTGACACCAACCTAGTCATAAAATGGCGGCAAGTACGTATTTATTGTTTTATATTGTTTCAAATAAAGTTTCGTAGAATGTATATTAACACTATATTTTGGACATTTTTTTTTTGTTTATACGTTGTACGTGGTATACATAGAGGTTAGTGGTTTTACTTCCCACATGTGATTTGTAATATGTAATATTACATTATAGTTATTTTTATTACAGTATAGGTATTTAGGTTGACAACCTGAAATGTAGGAAGATGAACTTTCAATCATGTTCGGCATTGCTGTAAGTACGGCAAAACGCACTATCGCGAAAATAAATTATTTTGTATTGAGTATACAACATAAGGTTTTCTTTTAATTTGTGTTTCAGATTGTTCTAAATACCTGTTATCTTCGTATCCTGCTTTTTATACACTTCATATTTATGGTGAGTGTAAATACAAATTACAGTTAATTAAAATAGTTATATTTTCATCTTAATGCAGTCTTTTAAACTATTTTAAGCCGGAGCTAATATTTTGTAATGCTAGGGTAAAGCTGTGGATACTAAGGATTAGTAATAAATTACTTCACAATGTATAGGTTATAGTTGTAGCACTAGGTTTACATTATTTTAATTATTAGTTTAACTCATACAGATGGTCGGTTTTTAATGTAATGTTGAGTCTTACAGACAATTTTAGCGTGTTTGAGGAGTTTATTCCAAAACGGCGTGCAGTCGATCCGGAATCTTTATTTTCAACACCTGGAACTATTTCATGAAATTTTGAGACAGAGATACTCAGCATCAGTTAACCGAAATAAAGAGTTATCTTCCATGAAAATGCGAGACTCCTTTCTGCACGAACAACCATGACAAAAATTCAGAAATTCGGAGGAATCGGACTGCTATCACATCCAGCATATAGCCCTGATCTTACGCCTTCAGAATACCATTTGATTCGATCCATGGACCATTTATTGCGTGGAATTTCGAAAATATTGTAACTGTGGAAGTGGTTTCAAAGAACTATTCTTACCAAAAACTGGTAGCTACTGTCGCTGGATAATAAACCTCACCGAAAGATGGTTCAAGACCATAGAATCTGATTCTCTACGTATTTTGAAGAGTAATTTAATTTATCATAAAACATTCCAAATAACATTTTGTTTAAAGTAACAAAATTCTTTGAGATAGTGTTCGTAATTTTCTAAAGAAAATTCAATAATAATTATACCCCGTGCTGTTTACCCGGCGTTGTCCGGGAATCTACTGATCCCGATCTTCTTGTCATAAATGAGCTAGCTGAAAGACAAAAATGAATGTACTTCTTATGATTAATTTAATAAGTAAAATGAAAAATAATAATAAATGCATATCGTAATTATTTTAAGATTCCCCGTGCCCGGGAATCTATTTATCGAACTTCTTGGAATAAATGAGCTAAAAGACAAAGTTTATATGCATTTGTTATTTAAGATTTATTTTTTTAAGATTATCAAGCATTAGACTAGTTTTTTTAAGTGTATATTTTAAATTCGTTATTGTGAGTTATCCTTAAAAGAATACCTGTCATGTACTGCTATGCTTGCACAGGAATCTACGTCCTTGTCTCGATCTTCTTGGAATTAACGAAAGACAAAAATGGTTATTGTGAGTTATCCGTAAGAGATAAACATATGCTGTCGAGGACTTTTTTGTAAAACTTTTTGGGATATTCAATTCTGTATATATTAATCTTGTGTATTTGTTATGGTTTAGGCAGCGTAAGCAATTTAAGCATCCAAAGAGCTACTTTTTTCACATTTTCCACTAAAAAGGGCGACACTTAGATTGATTATGAACCCACTTGAGTTCTTTTAAATTTTTGAAGCCTTTTTACAAATTATTTTGTAATCTTGTTTTATCATTATCATCATCATCATAAGCCCATGTTTCCCTTAACAGAGATTTAGGCGCTCTCCTCCTACAAGGAAAATTGGAACCATACTAATTTAGTTACACTTGTTTTCGTATAGATGTCATTTGAGTGGTCCGTGGTCGCGTTCCGCCTCATACTAATTTGTAGTTATATTTTTCTTCGATTCTCTCATGCTTTTAATTTTCGTCTACTTATTGGAAGTTTTATTCTTATATCCTTAAGACATCCGTAGTAAGACATTTTTTAAGAACTCATACTTGGGACGGATATTGTATTGATTAATAATATGATTTACTTTTCTTATATGCTTACTTACTTTACTTTTGAGGGCCTCTCCACTTTTCAGCGGTTACCGTGTATTCCCATTCGCCATTCTTGCCGATCACGCCATTCATCCTCCTCCAGACCTCGGTCGTTCATCAATCTATGGATCTCTCCTCTCCAAGTTGTTCTTGGCCTGGCCCGTTTCCTTCTACCAGAAGGTGACCATTCCAAAAGAGTTTTGGGCCACCTATCATCCTCCATTCTGCTGACATGGCCATACCACTGAAGAACTCGTTTTTCGATCCTTTCCACCACTGTCTCCTCCATATCCATCATCTGCCTCACTTCTTCATATCTTCTTCTTTCCAACCTAGACACCCTGGCACTGCGTCTTATTCCATCCATCTCCACTGCCAAGATCTTAGTTTTTTGTCCCTCTACTTCAGCTTTACAACTCCCTGATTCATCAATAAGTGATCCCAAATATTTAAAATTTTTAACAGCTCTAATAATTCCTTGGGATAGGGATATATCTCGTCCACTTCCTCCTACTACAAGATATTCAGTTTTTTCCATGTTTACTCTTAATCCTCCTATTTCAAAAGCATTTAGAAGTTTTCTCATCATGTATTGCACATCCTCACGACTCTGAGCTATCAACACTTGATTATCTGCAAATAATAAGGAATGTATTGTGTTCTTATATGCAAAATCAGATTGGTCTGTGTAGTCTAATTCCTCACAGATTTCTTCTCTTCACGCCTTGATGCGATAGGCTTAGAAGGCTCTTGACCTACCATCCGGCTGCTGGTTTCACATCCACATATGTTAATCACAAATGTTGACGATATACAGCCAGTATGGGGGTGACGTGTGGTCATCATTGTGGGTCCCCAACCGTTATAGCTGTTTTTTGTTTCAACCTAGCACTTATTGTAGCTACTTAATATTTTCATGATATTGAATGACCGTACCCATATTAACTGAAATTTCATGAGCAAATTTCCTCACTTAAGGGGATTTGAAGAAACACATCCCGTGGCTCTACACTTTACACCGCTCGGCTACTGCGCGGAATCGACAAATTTCAGATTCGGGTGAAATCATGACAGTTCTTCCATTCTACCTAGTTTCGGCCACTGTTGATCTTAAATTTTAATAAGCAATATCTTGAGGAACTGCGCTGAAGCGTCATGCTAATACGGGGTGAATTACCGATGAGCATTACACCAAATATTTTCGGAAATAGATACAGCTTGATAGTTATTGCTAATATAAAAATGGATGAACTTATTTAAACTGTAGTGAAACTTTAATGTTATCATATGCTTTGCATATTTAGATGCAGTTTTCATGTTAAATAAAGAAGGGAAAAGGCGCTAGAATAATAAAAAGGGACAAAAAAGATGTAGCCTATCATATTTTTATATACCCTATAACTACTATTTATTAAGAAATTAATAGTGTACAAAAATAAAATGCTAGTATTTGTAAGAGTTTATTTTATTCAGCGTCATTGCCTCTGGACGCAGAGGCCCGTTGTTTGATCTCCAGTTGGGTCACGTTTACATGGTGAGGGTTTTTGGAGTTTTACCTCAAATGTCGGGAAAACTTTAAAGTCCAAATAGTCCCCAACATCACATGGCCATAATAATCATCCTATCATATTCATCTTGTTTAATTTGAATGTTTGAGTGAATGCTATATCTCCCGACAGATCGTGTGTTTTTTTTCAATGTTTTTATTATTCATTTCATACATCTCAATTATGGATCCTTCATTGGCTTTAGATTTAGATTTAAAGATTTAAGATGTATTTAGCCTGGTGGAGTTAAGGCCATGTGGCCTTCTCTTCCACTCACCAGGACAAATATATATTATATAAGAATATAACAATCTTAATTAACTCTAATATTAAACACTAAGTAAAAATTTGATCAAAAGATAATATCTAATATACATATTACGATCTATAATACAACCAGTTAATATTAGTTAAAATTAAGACTAAAACTAATAATAAAATGTATACAAGCAACAAGCAAGACATATTAAATTGTCCCTGTCTAGTGTATATAAAAAACAGGAAAATAATGAGATATAGAAAACTAATTTTACGATTATACAATATTTAAAACAAAACAAATAAACAATAAATAATAATATAATATGAATAATAATATCAAGAAGAATCCTAACTTTTACAATTGTTTAAGTGTGCCTCATGCTTTTGTTACCAAAGCTTCTGACTACATACCCCGGGTTCGATTCCTTTTCAGATCATAGGAATTTTTCCTTAAAGGGAATTATTCCTATGGTTGCCCATAGTCTTGGATTTAGGTTAAGGAATCTCCTGGCACTTCATTATCGTTTATCGCCCCTCATATCATCGAGGTATCGTAACTCCGACTTCCAGGTGCCCCAACCTAAGAAATGGGTTGCAATTTCGCCAAAGCCAAGGGAGAATGCCATAAATGTTATAAAAGACAACATGGTGGCATTGACAAAAAAAACTGTATTTAAATTTTGTTCAGTCCTGTGTTCAGTGAAACCTGACAGATTCACTACGCCTATATTCATGGCAAGCTGACAAGAAGTTTATTAATTGTTTACAGTGTTCTGCCCTAGGACAGGTATTTCACTGCAATCATAGCATTTTCATGCTATGCTTTGCAACTTTACTAGGAAATAGGTATGGTATTTTCCCGTTGCTTTCCACACCGTGGATGATGAAGATGGCCAGATGATGTTCGGGGACAGTTTGGCATTTGTGTTAAAGGTGAGGAAAAACACCGAAAATATCTTACCCAGGAAGCTTATCCCGACCGGGAATCGAACACGTGACCGCTGCATGACAAGGCAGCACGCTACCTCGAGACAACGGCGGTAGACACTATTTTTTATATCGTTAAATTGTAGGCCTATATATATATATATATATATATATATATATATATATATATATATATATATATATATATTGGATATTATAAAGTAAAATAAATGGTAGAGTTCCCTGTATAAATGTGTTAAAAAATACAAAATAGTATGAAAAATAGGGGATTGTGGATAGAATGGTGAATAAATAGCTAAAGGTCAGAAGAATGGGAAAAAATGCAATAGAAAATTGTCCCCATTCTCAATTTCAAGAAACATACTCATTGGTCAAGAGCTCTAATTTATCATACAAAGAAAAGGTTCTCACCTAAAATCTTAAGCCTAGTTATTATTGTTATTATTATTATTATTGTTGTTATTATTATTATTATTATTATTATTATTATTATTATTATTATTATTATTATTATTATTATTATTGGCGGTTCCGTGCCGCAAGCGGTTAGACGCTTGCCTCTCACCGCTGCGTTGGGATCCCGAGATCGGTCTCGGTCACTCCATGTGAGTTTCGTGGTGGACGAAACAGAGCTTGAGCAGGTTTTTGTCGGGGTTTTCCCCTTCCACAATTTCATTCCACCATTTCTCCATACTCATCTCGTTCATTTCGTTTATCTACCCCCCGTGATGGAGCGTCAGGCGTGGCCGGCCGACACCCTTGACATTCACAGACCACTGTAGGCCTATAGAGGGCCCATCTCATCTCTCGACCCAACCCTGAGTTGGACGCGAGTGGAGAATATATTATGTTTATTATTATTATATTCATTTTCATTTTGGCTGCTTTCCCCCCAAAATTGCCACCCCGTGCAAATACATGCGTAACATCTTTCGTAGGACCTGCCTGTGAGTGGAAGTTGTAGCAATGAGAAAGGAGGAATTTAACCCGATGCTCATTAACAGAATTGAAAGCTTTGCTGGAGCTGAATAGTTATGGACCAACTGTTGAATCAATTAAGCCAGAAGAAATGGCATTCCTTAGTACAGAGGCATGCGGAATCAACAGACATTTTCTAGTGTTGTTGAACTTCAATAGTTGAACATGTTTGAAAGTATCCTAACGAAAATCTGAGCTTAAAATACAAGATTTTACATAGAGGATCCCACTTATATTTTGATGCAAGACCACTTTTTACATTTTAAATTATGAATTTGATATCTGAAGGAGGGTTGTAATTGGGCAGTTGAATTCCATAGACCCATTTGTTCAAACGCTAGGCATTGAAATTGACTAATCCAATGTACAACTCATGTCCGTTTGAACTAAACTCTGAAATATTATTGAAATTAAATTGTCAAATTTGATGTGCAGTTATTCGAAAATTGTCGAATCTGGCTTGGAACGCGGGCGGCCGTTCTACCAATTCATTGTTACCTAAGATATTAAGTTAAGTAATATTAACCGCTCCGTGGCGCAAGCGGTTAGACGCTCATCTCTCACCGCTGGGGTCCCAAGATCGAGTCTCGATCACTCCATTTGGGTTTCGTGGTGGACGAAACGGAGCTTGGCAAGTTTTTCTTGGGGTTTTATCCCGTTTTCTCCTGCCACAATTTCATTCCATCTTTTCTCCATACTCATCTCAACCATTTCGTTTCATTTCATTCATCTGCCCCTGTGATGGTGCGTCAGGCGTGGTTGGTCGGCACCGTTGTCATTCACAGGCCTCTATATATAGGACCCATCTCATCTCATCCCTCGACCCGACACAGAGTTGGACACGTGTTGAGGATATATATAACATTAACTTACATGAAATACATAACTATTTCTATTTTGTTATTGTTATTATTATTATTATTCATTTGTTGTGTACATTGGTATATTGTCTATTACATAGCCTACTATGAATAATCGAGTGATCTGTGGAAGTTTACTGATTTGTATTTATGAATTCAAATTTGAATGCCAGCAATGAATGCTACCGATACCAGGAAGCTATATAAAAAAAATCCAAACCAGGCACGCAATTAGAAGGCATATGCGGTAAGCCAATCCTGCTTCCCTCTTCATGCGCCGTTGCCAGATATCGGTATGTAAGAGGGAAAGAGACACGATATGTCGTGGTTACAGCGCCAACTGTACAACACCGCTCGATTGCAATAGGCTAGACAAAATGCACTAGCCACGCATAGCTCCGCCCGATATGTCTTCTAATAGCGTATGCCTTATAGCACGACTATATTTATTTAATTCTACTTACTTTGTGTATATGTAAAAAGTAAAGTGATCCCACAACAGGCCCGGAGGCCCTTGGGGTAGTAGGAGGTTAAGGCTCCCACTTTTCCTAGACAATCGGCACTTTATGTCAGCCGGGTTGTCAGCCCTGCGTGACGGCCGCCTTTACCCCCCAGAACAAGCGTGTGGTACTCATTTCCGTTAGAGGCTGAGTCGACCCCAGGGCCGTAGTGCGCCAGAGGGTTTGGGTCAATTTAAAAATCCTGACCCCAACGGGACTTGAACCCTCGACCCTCCGGCTTGTAGCTCAGTGCCTTAACCACTACGCTCCGGTATATATATCTTCCCTGAAGGGGGAGAGCGCCTAAGTCTCTGCTAAGGGAAAACATGGGCTTACAAGTACCAAATATATTTTGCTTAACTCATATGTATATTTAGCAGTGTATTTGAATATTTTTGGTAAATTGCCATTGGGTATACATAATAAATATTTATACTAAATTATTAAAATGCTAAATGCGATGAATTCAGTATTGGTTATGCAATTGTAATCCTGAATTTGCTTTGATAAATAAAGAGAATTAGGAAAAGAATTGTTGGTCAGCACCATGGTTTGAACCCAACATCTCCCGAATACGAGTTTTCGATCGCTACCGCTAAGCCAACTCCTTCGGTCCACAACTTATTTTATATTTTATCACGTATCCTATATTAGCTTGTATATAGTTTGTCATGGATTTGGAGATGTTAATTTTACTGTCTTCTGTAAAATTCGTAGCGAATTTCTATGTAATGTTATTAAGGAGTCCCGCGCCGTAGCTGAGTGGTTAAAGCAAGATGTCTTGGCGCAGAGCTACAGACACGCTAGTTTCGAGTCTCCATTGGGGAAGATATTTTCTTATGGGATTTCGGCCAATATGGGACCGTGCTCACCCAGCGTCGTGAGGCATTTTGGTAGCTACAATAAGTAGCGGCTCCTGGTTGAGATAACCAGCTATAACGGCTGGGAGACCCAACATGCTGATCACATGTCACCCCTATAGTGGCTTGATAATCATCTACTTCTGTGATGAACACAAGTGGATGTGAGGCTAGCAGCCGGCTGGTAGGCCAAGGACCTTCTAGACCTGTCGCGCCTGGAGTTGGAGTAGTTACTCTTGAGGCCACTCTCATGAAAAACCTCCTCAACTCGTGTCCGACACAGGTACGGGTGTTAAAGAGCGGAGTGAAGTGAGGCGTGACGAGGCGCGGACGACAGATAGTGAGGATTATCCAGCCTCCCAATACAAGAGTTGTATTACTTCCCTGTAGTTTAAATGAGAGATTTTGCGCTGGATTTTAGTACCTTGCAGTTAAAAAGGCAGATACTCTTTTGGACATAGCCTCTGTATATCGCAACGCTTCACTGGAAGACATTTTAATTTAGGTTTCGGCAATCAATGGTTGACAGTTCCCTTGTTAGTAGGCACCGAAAATGGTCATGACAATAAATAAACTAGTGTACGCTTATATATATATATATATATATATATATATATATATATATGTGTGTGTGTGTGTGTGTGTGTGTGTGTGTGTGTGTGTGTGTGTCCACCGCTGTGGTCTCGAGGTAACGTGCTGCCTTGTCCTGCAGCGGACCCGGGTTCCATCCCCGGTCGGGGCAGTTTTCTGGGTGAGGTTTTTTTTGGGGGTTTTCCTCACCTGTAAGACAAATGTCAGGAAAACTTTAAGACATCACATCATCCTCATCCTTCACCGGTGTGGAAAGCAACGGAAAGCTACCACACCTACAATTCCCTAGTAAAGCTGCAAGCATAGCATGAAAATGCTATGATTGCAGTGAAGGACCTGCCTTCGGGCAGAATACTATGGATGGAGATATATATATATATATATATGCTATCTAAAATCAGGCGTGCGTTTCTATGCCTAAATAAATTCAATATTAAAGGTTAATTAAATTGTGTGGTATATGCTGAGACGAACCAAACATGGCGGTTGCTGGTCAGTTTATAATTTCGGATTCAGGTAAACCTCCATTTCTGATTGTCGTATTTCGCTCAATTTTGGATAATACCTACCTCGGTTTATTTTAATAGGGTATAGTGAGTTTCGTTATGAAATATCGAAAATTGTGACCACTATACGGATTTTTAAATTTTCACTTCAGGTGAACTCCTAAACGTAATGGGTTTAGAGGATCCAATTGTGAATCTGAAACATCCAGGGACTCACTCAAATACACACAAAAATCTTCATCAAAATCGGTCCAGTTTAAGGAGTTTTTATTTTCGGGTTTCAGGTAAATCTCTACTTCTAATTGTCGGATTTCGCTCATTTTTTTTTTGATAATACCTACATCGGTTCATTTTAATAGGATATACTGCGTTTGGTTATGAAACATCGACAATTATGACCGCTAGAGCGATTTGTGAATTTTCACTTCACATGAACTCGTACGCATGGTTTTAGAGGGTTCAATTATTGTGAATCTAAACCATTGAGCGACCCAATCAGACATGCGGAAAAAATTCATCAAAATCGTTCCAGTCGATTAGGAGGAGTGGAGTGATAAACACACATATAGAAGAATTATATATATATTTTTTCTATTTAAAAATTTGCTTACCTGTTATGGTGGCCGCTAGATGGTAGTTGAAACGACTTCCCGCTACCTCTTGTGTGAATTGAGATTACTGCATATATAAGAAAAATGTATGTTTGTGTTGGAATACTTGAGTGGCTCAGATGGTTTAGAGCGCTAAACGTACAGAGTTTAGAGACTCGGGATCAAATCCCGACTCAAGCATTCATTTTTCTTTTCATATCATATATATATATATATATATATATATATGGGTTTCGTTTACCAACTAATTTGGAGTATTATGAATGGGAGTTAATCTAATGCGAAAATTTAAAAATCCCTCTAGCGGCAGCAAATTGTTTTTATTTTTCGAAACGAAACTCGGCATATGTACTTGATATAAGACGAGGAAGGTATATTAAAATCAGCTAAATTCGACCATTGTAAGTGGGGTTAGACCGGGAATCCGTAATTAAAAAAAAAACTTTAGCGGCCGTACTTTTTGCTTTCTCGCAATATAGGTAGATACATACGATTTAGTTAACAAATGAAATATATATTCCGTAAAAAAAACAACAAAAAATGAGCTGTAAGTTGGAGTTGATGAGGAATTCACTTAGTTTACGCGGTTCTTGTTTGACAGACATTTTAGAATAAACTTTTTTCGTCCGTTGTTTAATTATTAATAAAAGTTTAGAGTTGTTAAATTATGGAAGCGCCTTGAGTGAATTCCTACAGCTAATTTGAGAAACCATTCATTTAAACCTTCCTACGTACATTAGATGGGCAGACAAATTGATGAAGCGGGTTTCCAGTGCATGAATTACAGGTGTATCACAGACTCACAAAATAACTTTCACACAAGGAGCCGCTGTACCATCGATTATATCACTGCCGGAAACAATCCTGCAGGCCAGTTTTGATTAGTGGTATTAAGTATTGCTTGGAATTAGTCCTATTCTGTTACGCAATTGTCAAGCGTTTCACAATGGACAGCTTGTGTCATTTCGATCATTTTAGTGGCGTTTCCTATTCTATTAAGACTATTTACTCTTTCTCCTTTTTTCACTTTTGTTTGATTAGCTTCATGCAGGAAGGGGCTCAGTTCGTTTCATTTTTACGAAATTCAGACTTCGATGTCTCAGAATATAACTAGACCATCCAGACTCACGGTAAATAATTTACGGATACCGTTTCCTGAGGTAACGAACCTTCACCGCTGGATTAATGACCCGCTTGGAGTATTTATAGATATAAAATCGTCTACTCGTAAGTGCTTCGCAACAGAATGCAAGAAAAATTGATCTGGGCAGTTACCGATCGCTGCGTTAATGACAGTCTAGGAAATAGGAAGAAGAAAAGTCCATCATGCAAGAAGAATTCCTTGAACTAACTAAATTTCTCGGTAAGTTAAATTATAGCAGGATATACTTTGCTGGATAAGAAAAGAAATTATGATATAAGAAAGGAACTAAATATTTTCAACTTACATATCGAATTATTAAATATGGAACGCCTGGAAAGAACATGTTGATAGAATGCCAGAAGGAAGATTTCCAAAATGATTGCTAAATTATAAACCACACTGAAGGAGAAATGTTGGACGCCCACACAGAAGATGGTCTGAACAATTTTAACAATTCTAGCTTTTATGAAACCGGAACGAACCAACATACTTACTCCCTGGATGATGAATAAGAAGAAAGTTAAATTTGTGGATATTTTTCTGGTTTACGGAATATATATTTATTTTGTTAAATAAATCATATATGTACAGTTTGATTGAGAGAAACCAAACATGGCGGCCTCCAGAGGAATTGTTAAATTTCTGCTTTCAGGTAAACCCCGACTCCTAACGGATGATTTACCAAAACTCTAATAATATTTGTACTAAAATTCAGAAATATTATGGATTTTACAAATAAGAGGAAAGAAAAATAAATCGATTAATATTTAAGTCACCATACATATAATCATATCTGATTCCGAGTTTTGTTACGAAAAATCGAAATATCTGGCCGCTAGAGAGATTTTGTAAATGTTCGTTTGAGGTTAACCACCACTACTTATAGTCCGATTTTACTTGTTAACGATCTCCACCTAACATAAATGGCTTTAAAGCAAGTAGATCTACAGTATATAATATGTTTAGTATGAGACATTGTAGAATATAAATGGGAATATGATACCACTAGGTGTGAAAGGATATAAAATGTATAATAAGGAAACGAATATATGTTGTCGATGACATAGTATTAATTACTGACTCTGAGGATAATCTCCAACACTTGATATACAAATTTGTTAATGGATGTAAATATATATATATATATATATATATATATATATATATATATATTTGTGTTGGAATACTTGGATACCTCAGTTGGTTAGAGCGCTAAACGTACAGAGTTTAGAGACTCGGGTTCAAATCCCGACTCGAGCATTCATTTTTCTTTTCGTATCATATTTGCCTTCATTGCCAAATGTAAAAAATATAGTTATAGCATCTAAATATACAACCGTTACTGCTATAAAGTAAATATTCTCTTTAAAAAAATTCCATACCTGATATGGTGGCCACTAGATGTCAGGGGGGACGAGTTCCCGCTACCTCTTGTGTGAATTGAGAATACTACATAATTGTGTACAAAACATGTATGTTTGTGTTGGAATACTTGGGTAGCTCAGTTGGTTAGAGCGCTAAACGTACAGAGTTTAGAGATTCTGGTTCAAATCCCGACTCAAGCATTCATTTTTCTTTTCATATCATATATATGTCGACAGCTGTGGTCTCAAGGTAGCGTGCTGCCTTGTCACGCAGCGGGCCCGGGTTCGATCCCCGGTTGGGGCAGTTTTTCTGGGTGAGGTTTTTATCGGGCTTTTTCCTCACCTGTAAGACAAATGTCAGGAAACCTTTAAGGCTCAAACGGTCCCCGAGATCATATGACCACCATCATCATCATCATCCTTCACCGGTATGGAAAGCAACGGGAAGCTACCACACCTACAATTCCCTAGTAAAGCTGCAAAGCATAGCATGAAAATGCTATGATTGCAGTGAAAGACTGCCCTCGGGCAGAATTGCTGTATATATATATATATATATATATATATATAGGCCTATATAAGATGAGAGAATTTCAATTAAGAAATCAAAATCTTTAGTGGTATCGTAAGAGCCACGATGTTGTAAATTAGAAATTAAAGGAAATATTTTAAATCAGACTATGTATTTTATAATTTTGGGCACAGAACTTATGAGCAATGAGAATTTACAATCAGAGATCACGAAAGAAATGAACAAAGCAGCAAGGATTCCGAGTTCAGTGAAATATGGAATCTGGAGGAATAAATACCTAAGAACAGAAACTGAAGTATAAATTTATAAATCTGTAGATCAATCTGTCATCACGTACGTTTCTGAAATAAGGGCTGAAACTTTCAAAACAAAGCAAATATTGGAAGCATAAGAAAAGATGACAAGTAGAAAAATAATGAAAGTAAGTTATGATAGAATCAGAAATTAATACATTCGGGAGCAGTATGAAATTCAACCAATAAATGAGTGGGTAGGCCTGTCAAGGAGGAGGCAGGAAAGAAATGGCCATGTCTCATGAATGAGTGGATGACAGGTATTCAAAAATCGTACGAGATAATATTTCAACTGGCAGGAGATCCCAGGAAGATCATGGCAAAGATAAAAAAATCGGTTCCCACAGGTTGTAAGACTAGAATTAAGAGAAGAAAGAAGAAGTAAATGGAAAAAAAAAAAAAAAAAAAAAAAAGAGGAATGATGTCACAGTACATCAAGTAGGTATACTTAAAAAGGCATGCTCTTCAATTAAGAGGGAGAAGTTGTATAGTATTTTGCTGGAATTCGGATTCCTACTAATCCAAGATCCGGCTGCAAGATTACGACTACGTTCATCGAGTGTATGAACAAAATCTGTTTTTTTTTTCATAAAATTGTGAATGGCTGAATACATTTTTGCCGAGTTGCCTATTAAATGTCGGCCGTCAGTATGTTTATTTAAAATATAATGTATTTATTTATTCGAAATAATTTGATTCACTTGTTATTAAAATAAATTATAATCCAGCCCGCAAAAATCGTTGTATAGAGCTTGGAGAAATTTTGATTGCCACTTGACCGTAAACCTCCTCGCGGCTACAGCAGGCTGTGACACCAATCAGTAATAAAATGGCGGTAAGTACGTATTTATTGTTTCAAATAAAGTTCAGTTCATTTAAAATGCTGTGATTTGTTTGGTATAATGTTTATTAACACTATCTTTTGGATATATTTTTGTATATACATTGTACGTAGTATACATGAAGAGCTGTGGTTTTACTTCCCGCTGCGAGGGAACAATATAAAACAATAAAGGTATACTTTCCGCCATTTTGTTACTGATTGGTGTCCAGCCTACTGTAGCCTCGAGGAGGTTACGGCCAAGTGTGCAATGGCAACCGAAACTTTTCAAGCTCTATACATCGATTTCTGCGAACTGGATTATAATTTATTTTAATAACAAGTGAATCAAATTATTTCGAATAAACAAATAAATTATATTTTAATTAAACGTACTGGCGGCCGAATTGTAATAGGCAACTCGGCAGAAATGTATTCAGTCATTCACAATTTTATGAAGAAAAATATTTTGTTCATACACTCGACGAACGTAGTAATCTTGCAGCCGATCTTGCATTAACAATGCTAATTAGACTTATTTGTCTAAATGGCACAAAGAGCAGGCTGTAGGCAGGCAAACAGTTTTCAGATATTTTCGAAATCCACAATGGGTTAAAGCAATGGGATGCACTATAGCAAGCAATAAAATATTTAGAGGTTAAGAAGGCGATACTTCTCAGTGGTATTAATTAGCCGATGGCATATGCTGATCGTGAAGTATTATAGGTCATAGCGAGGAAATATTAAAAACCTACACAGTGGCCGAAATTCCACTTTACTTCTCTCATGGGTACTCAACCACCGCTCGTCTCATAGTTATATGCCAATAAAATATTCCTTAGACCGCTCGGTGACGGTACGGGACAATAAATCGTTACATAAATTCACTTAGTTATTTTTTTACAATTTAATTTGGTTTGATTCTTTAATTATATTTATGAAAGTTAAATAGCATTAACTTGTCCTTAAGTAATTGTATATTTTCATGGAATACTTGTACCAAGCATGAAAGTTTAATATAGTTTTGAGTTTTTGCTATTTAGAGAAAGTTCATGTTGATTTGGTATCTTACGATCTTTACTTTCCGTCAATCACACTCCAAGTATGAAATCAGATTTAGTTTGTAACTTTAGTAAAAACTATACATACGGTACTTAATGATATTTAATCGATTGTTTTTTGAGGTGAAAGTATATTGAACCATGTCTCACCATACTATTTAGAAATGTTTAATCTTGCTTTAATTTTTTTAATGAGAATTATCCTCAATACAGAGGTTTGTCTCCAGTCCAACAACATCAAAATATATCCATCCATAGTAATTCTGCCCGAGGGCAGGTCTTTCATTGCATTCATAGCATTTGCATGTTATGCTTTGCAGCTTTACTAGGGAATTGTAGGTGTGATAGTTTCCCGTTGCTTTCCACACCGGTGAAGGATGATAATGATAAGGATGATGATGATGATGGCCATATGATTTCGGGGACCGTTTGGGCCTTAAAGTTTTCCTGACATTTGTCTTACAGGTGAGGAAAACCCCCGATAAAAACCTCACCCAGAAAAACTGCCCCGACCGGGGATCGAACCCGGGCCCGCTGCGTGACAAGGCAGCACGCTACCTCGAGACCACAGCGGTGGAAATATGTATAATAGAGTACAGTATTTACATCTAAAATACACAAAGTTAGATATTACTTTTCAGAACTCTGCACTACGCCGTTTGTCTCTATCTTGTCCATCATCCTCCACTACATCGAATGTTTCCATTGGCATATGCACATTCTGTATCCAGGTATTGGTTTATAAATCTTTATTTAATTCTGATAGCTAGTTAACTAACTCACTGCTGACACTGTCCAACCTGAAAGCTCATGGCTGCTCGGAATTAAGTTCTCCATACATCCCTATGCTAAGCTAATACTTTCCAATCATTCCCTATACAATCTCCCTAAAATCTAGGTTAACATGATTTTCCCACTCATTCTTACAGGGCGCATTTTGTATGGTTTACCTACAACACATTTCTATGTTCCTCTTTTATTCCGCATGCTATATGCCCCGCTCCATCGTATCAAAGAGACTGATTAAAAAGGACTGCTGTGAGATATTTTTGCCATCACTATTAGTAATTATAACTTATTTAGCCTCAAAATTAAAATATAAAATTATGAAATATTTACCTAAAAGGTCCGTCCCCTCAACTTTATTAGTTATTTATCTGTAGCGCTTTCGGGACTAGTTATATCATCAGCAGGATGTAGTTCCGGAAGCGCTACAGATAAATAACTAATAAAGTTGAGGTGATGGACCTTTTAGGTAAATTTTCATATTTTTATATTTTAATTTTGAATAATACCTCAACGCAACTTCATCATGAATCCTAGTAATGTTGATTATTTACACTCAATATAATTAAAATGTCCACCCCTGCGGTCTTGAGGTAGCGTGCAGCCTTGTTAAGCAGCGGGCCCGTGTTCGATTCCGGGCCGGGACAAGCTCCTGGGTGAGGTTTTTTCGGGGTTTTTACTTACCTGTAAAACAAATGTCAGTAAGCTTAGGGCCCAACATCCTCCGAAAATCATCCGGCCATCATTATTCTTATCATTATCATCATCATCCATCACCGGTGTGGAAAGCAAAGGGAAGCTACCACACCTATAATTCCTTAGCAAAGCTGCAAATCATAGCATGAAATAAAATAATTAAAATATTTCCCAGAATATAAAAAATGCTTGTGCTTCAGTATTCTTATTACATTTGATTTCCCATTAAGCTTCACGTAGTTCACCCTTATATAATTTTCTAAATTCACTTGTCTGTTCGTCTCTCTTTAGTCCAAACATGTTAAGCAATTTATTCTCGAATACACGTAATTATTTCACCCTCTTAAAGTAAGACAACATGTTTCGCTTCTTATAGGCTTGCCATAACCGGAAGTAACACCTTGTAATATATATTTGTAGTTTTACATTATTTTTGAGAATATGGGATTACAATACGGTAATGCATAATACCATGCGTTTGTAGAGTTGAGCGTATGTTTAATTTCTTTCTGTACTTCATTCTGTTTGTAGGCGTTCTTATTGTTCCTGAGTAGGCCTATTTGAATTCCGCAATTTCTAGAAACTGTTATATGTTGTCCATTCCCATTTTAAAATGTTCTTTTACGTATATACTAACCGGAATTACAAGATATATTTCCTTCCTGTGGGCGCACTATAGCGATTGAGTCCTGCAGTTCTGCGCCAAAAGTATAATGCTTTATACAGTTCGACCACGTATATTATTTGTTTGTGTAAAGCTTAATAAACATAATGGAAATAATTCAGAGGATAAATGCCGTTCAGCTGGATTTGGGGAGTTCTCGCATACAGTTACATCCACAGTACTCTTTCTATTAATACCTATGGATGATGTCATTCTCAATGCAATGCTTAAAATGCGCATGTAGAAACGTTTGATTTACTTAAACAAAATTTGCTTCAAGAGTTTCATTTACTTTTTTTTCCTAAAATGTATGTATGGAAGAAAAAATCGTGTTGTTAGGGTTCAGAGAACACAGCTGCGGTGAGACCAGTTATTTAAAACAACGACCCCAGTTTCTTAATATCACGTCTGTTTTCTGGATTGGGTTATATAAGAATCACAAAACAATTTAAAACTAGTTTGTGAAGAATTTGCCTTGTTAAAAATGACACGAAGTACGTGAACAAACATTATAATAAATGCAGTGCTTGTGAGAAAACCAACAGCTGAATAAATCAGACATCTTATTAATTCTCTGAATTTTATATCTACTTCTTCATCTGTAAAATCTGAGCAAAATAGATTCAAGTGTCCGTAATATCGGAACTTACATGTAAAAACTATGTGTTTGCGTTCTTCTTCTTCCTCTTCTCTTCTTCTTCTTCTTCTTCTTCTTCTTCTACGCATGAAAGCTGGCAGCTTGTTGCGTGTTCATTCACTACTGGTCCGGGATATGGGGACATCCTTCTATCATAGTTGTGGTCTTCCTAATGACCTTTTCTGCTGAGGTGTGTCCAATCACGTACTTTCTTCACTAATCTACTGTTATCCATTCTATCTATGTGATCGTTCCAATTTAATCGTCTATCATTTATCCAAAGGTTTATAGGTTCAATTTCACATTCTTTATGTGTGTGTGTTTTATATGCTCCTTTTTCATTCATTCCTCTCTCTCTCTCTCTCTCTCCATTTCTTTCTCTCTTTCTTATGTCTTTCTTCCTCTCTTTTCCTCTTTGTAACTTAACTTCTCTATCTCTTTGTTCTATGGTTTCTGTTTTCTCTCACTTTCTTTCCATTTGTCCTTTTCTTCCTTTATTTCTCTCTCTTTTCCACTGTTCCTTCTTTCTCTCTCTTTTTCTGTCTCTGCCACAGTTGACTAGAAGTTACCATGCTTTTCCCTATTTCCGAGGCTCGTGAGTTCAAACCTGGTCGAAGTCAAGGTATTTTTTCAGGGCGTAAAAAACCTATGTATGATTTAATTTGCAAATAAAGTGAAGCTATGGGTCGTGTGTAATAGATTTTCGGAACGTAAATGAACATCAAGTTTAAAATAATAAGCCTTTTGAACAAACTCGGTCGGTCTTTCACACCCAGCTTTGAATTTCAACATTAATGACCTTATCTGTTGAAGAACGCCTTGTATAATTCCAAAACAAGAATCAAGATGGGTTATGATAAATTACAAAGAAAAATGTTAAGACGTCTGTCACCCAGGAACTACATAAACTAAGCTAATTCCTCAGTATGTCCAACTTAAGGACCAATATTGACGGTTTCCGAACTATGGCTCTTACCGCCCAGGATCATGTTGCTATTTAGGCCGAAACAGGTCAACAAATGGTCTAAATTCGTGAATGGACTATGATGATGATGATGTTATATTGGGAACTTGTGGCTAAGAATAATATTTATACTGAATTTTTTACATTTAAATTATTATGACAAGATATGTACTGAATTTTTTCTTTAAAAATGTCGCTCTATCCTTTTTCAAATGACTAATTGAGTTTCAGGTAGCGTTATTACACGTCTAGCGAGTTAGAAACATGAATTATTTAGATAGAATTTATTTCCGGTTAGTGTCGGCCATATTTTGTTTTAATCAGGGACGTGGGAGCAAGTAACAATTTATTATTTTCTCTTCCTTCAGTTTGTTAAGCAGGATTGTTTTCCGTATTGAATAACTTGTGGTAATAGAATTTGCAGATCAAGTAATGAGCAGAAGTTTTGAACAGAATTCCAGCTGTTTTCACTTGTACCTTCAAAACCGCAAATTTATACACATTGAAGAGGTTTGAAAACTGTGGTCTCTGCGCGGAAGTATGTTGATTCAATTGCATTATCAATTACTTTATGAAAAGTTATAGAATGTTGTGAAATTAAATAATCCTTTCACTGGATGTCATTTCACCTCATGAGTAATTGCGTTTTCACAAAAATTACAGGACATCAAATATTTACTTGTTAGCTTAATTGATATGAGCAGATTATTATTATTATTATTATTATTATTATTATTATTATTATTCATCCATCCTTCAGCTCTACAGCACGACTAGGGCCCTCACCTCCCCAATAATAATAATAATAATAATAATAATAATAATAATAATAATAATAATAATAATATTGTTATTATTAATAATATTATTAATATTATAATAATATTATTAATAATATTATTAATAATAATAATATTATTAATAATAATAATTGTTATTGTTATTATTATTATTATTATTATTATTATTATTATTATTATTATTATTATTATTATTATTATTATTATTATTATTATTATTATTATTATTATTATTATTATTTGTTATTTATCAACTCTACCAGATTGTCTTTATGACACTTCTGGTAAGTTCCAAGAGAGTCCTTAAACCTAAACTTGAATCTAATTAAGACCATTTGATGTCACAAGAACATTTCCTTTTTAGAAGCCGTGGTGTACTAGTGGTTATGCTCCTTGCCTCTGGTCCCGAGGGTCGCGGGTTCAAAATCGATTGATTTTTTAGGATGGAAAAATCCAAGGAGCTAGTCCTCCGGGAGAGACTTTAAGCCGTGGGTCCCGAGTCTGAAGATTTTCAGGCTCGCAAAAGATCCTTAAGCCTGAATGAAAAGGCCTCTAAGCAAAATGTACCTAATTATCCCGTCCTAGTACTACCTTGGTTTCCTAGATGTCAGTATAAGGGGAACGCTGACCACGGACCACTCAAATGATCCATCCATCCATAGTAATTCTGCCCGAAGGCAGGTCCTTCACTGCAATCATAGCATTTTCATGCTATGCTTGCAGCTTTACTAGGGAATTGTGAAGGTGTGGTGACTTCCCGTTGCTTTCCACACCTATGAAGGATGATGATGATAATGATAATGGTAAGGATGATAATGATAAGGATGATGGTCATATGATTTCGGGGGCCGTTTGGGCCTTAAAGTTTTTCTGACATTTATCTTACAGGTGAGGAAAAACCCCGATAAAAACCTCACCCAGAAAAACTGCCCCGACCGGGGATCGAACCCGGGCCCCTGCGTGACAAGGCAGCACGCTACCTCGAGACCACAGCGGTGGACTACTCAAATGATATCTGCACGAAAACAAGTGTAACTAAATTAGTTTGGTTAAAATTCTTCCCTGTAGGGGGAGAGCGCCTAAATCTCTGTTAAGGGAAACATGGGCTTACAAGATGCAAGAAGAATAAGAAGAAATTACGTTGTCTATGCGGGAATCGAACTCGGAACCCCAGGAACTGTAGTCAGATGCTTTCACCACTAACCCATGATGCTGGTATTATTATTATTATTATTATTATTATTATTATTATTATTATTATTATTTTATAAGAAAAGATAAGTGCGAAGATGCCTAGTATAAACAATTAAAACGACACAATTTAGATAGTTTTGGACATATGAAAATGATGATGGTAGACTGATTTCCGTAAGATACTTATGAATGGAATCCGAGAAGAAAAAGGGAGATGGGTAGACCAAAAGTAACGAGTATTCAGAACAATGGAAGAAACAAGGTTGCAGACTGCTTAATTAAGTTTGGCTATAAAATATTAGAATAGGTACAAAAACATCTCAAACACATAAAACCTGAGAATAGGTAAAAAATAATGTTTTTATTATATTCTGACAGAATTAAGTATATAGAGATGATTATATGTATGGTGATTAAAGTATTTATTTATTTATTTTTCTTGCTTTGATTTTTTTGGACATCCAGACGTTTACATTTTAATTCTAGCTGGATTTGGAATAATTTCTCATGATAAAAAAATTAACTGCCACTGAACAACACAACGCAAATATTCAAATTACCGATTAACGTTATATATGTAATATACAAGTTATAATAAATCATAAAACAAGAGAAAATGTGCAGTATCAATTAATAAGACATAATGCATATTATGTGCATATCTGAAGTTCCAGTAAGATGTAAATTGGAAATAAAAGCAGAATAATTTGTTTACCAATGCCACCAACTTATCTTTATGACATTTCTGGTGATCTTGCCTGGCATATCGAAAAAAAAAAAACTTGAGAAGGTTTGACGCATTCTCTAATGACTTATATCCTGTGTGATTTTTTTAATGCCACCACGTTATCATTTTCGACATTCTGATATTCTCTTCTGGCATGGCATTCACTTCTGAGGTTGGGGCGCCTGGGAGGCGGATTTACGCTACCCCGATGATATATGATAGGCGATGATGATGGTAATGATGCTCCAGGAGAGGCCTTAATCCTAACTTAATGATTATGTTAATGATGGCGAGATGAAGTTCGGGGACCATTTTGGCCTTAAAGTTTCCTGACATTTGTCTTACAGGTGAGGAGAAAAACCCATCACCCAGGAAACTTGTTCCGACCGGGGATCGAACCCGGGCCCGCTGCGTGACAAGGCAGCACGTTACCTCGAGACCACAGCGGTGGACTGATTAAACAGGCTATAATCCTAATAAAATTATTAAGAATACATGTAAAATACGTACATATGGCATATATATATATGTTAGTAAACATAGTACAAAAATTAGTGCAAATGGAAGTAATCGTGTTAAAATTAATGATTAGAGCTAGAATTTTAGGTGCTACATCTTTTTTTTTTTGTTACTATAATGTTCAAATTAGTTAGTATTGCAAAGAAAACATTAAATAAATGCCCCTAATTGTGTTTTAGTTGCACCTTTCTGCACCTTTTTTCAATGCTAGCACCTTTTTGCACCTTTTCTTTAGTGGAAGCACATTTTGCACCTTTTCAAACCTTTTTTTGTCTCCTTTGGAACATTTTATTACCAAAATAATATATATATAATTACATGTGGTATCAGTCCACATTACTTCCACTTCAGTGCAATCCCGTTAGGCTATTCGTTTTAAATTAGTTTGCGCCTCATTGCACCACAGTTATGCGAAAACTATTGTTCAAGCAAGGAAGGTTGTTGAGTGCGTGAATAAATGTTTCAGTTCAAAATAATATTTGACTAGTGCGGTCTGCTATTTTCCTGAGTTACCAGTGTACAGTTTGCCGAAACCGAAAGTGAATTCCTATAAACTATGTGATGTTGTTAAAAAGTTTAGTGCAGATGGAATTCAGAGTGACGGATCTGTTATTTGTGATATTTCAGTAACAATTGATGAAAAACATCAATGCATTCGTGATACGCAGCATATAAGTAGTGTAAGTACTTACATAGACTCTTTAATATAAGACAACATGCGTGAATTTTGTGTCGTTAGTTTTCTCTATCTTCGTTTTTTTACAGCTGCTGCCGTCTTCCCGTGCCAAACCTCCATAGCCTACGGTCTTGGGCATCTTCGATGCTTAGCCCTCTAGCTTGCATTACTGTCTTCATGTTTTCCTTCCATGTTAACCTTGGTCTCCCTCTTTTCTTCTTTCTGTTCGGATGCCATTCATATAGTTGCTTCGGCCATCGCTCATCTTCCATTCTTAAGACATGTCCTAACCACTTTAATTCCTTCTCCTCAATTCTTTCAATTATGCTTTCTTCTACTTCCATTATGTTTCTAATTTCCTTATTTGTGACATGTTCTAATTTAGACTTTCTGGCACTCCTGCGTAAATAATCCATTTCTAGTGTGTCGTTAGTTACTTGTTGTAATTGGTTTTGGTAATCAATAATAATTATTTACATGGGAAATTTGCAACTTTTATTTATAAAATTGCACCTTTTTCTGCTAAATTAAAGCACCTTTTTTGCACCTTTTTCACCAAAATTTTGCACCTAAAATTCCTAGCTCTATTAATGATAATTCTGTAATATCAAAATTAAATGGTGTTTTATGGTATCAGAATATAATTTCTAAAACAGAAACAAACAGTTTTAATACAATGATAAGGGCAATGGAAAACTGTGCAAAAATATGGAAATCAAAGTCTTGAACAGTATGTAATTTAATTTTTGTACTATGTTTACTAATATATATATATATATATATATATATATATATTTCTAGAGGAAATAAAATACGAAACAGTGTAATAATTAAACAAAATATGAATGTTCATACCTCAATTGTGGATTTCATAAAAACCAAACATTTATAATAATTTCTATATTACATATTTATCATTAATTTCAACATAATTATTTCCATTTGCACTATTTTTTTAACTATGTTTAATAATTGAATGGGTGTCACTTGGTAGAAGAAGAAGAAGAAGAAGAAGAGGGCAGTAAAAATAACGTGTATTGATTGTGTTTTGAGTAGCGTGTGGAAAATAGGTTTGAAAATAGAGATTGGAATATCAGAGAGATGTGGAGGAGAATGACAGTAGATTCATTTGGCTCAGGAAGATGATGTGAAACACGGTGAAACCTGCTAAATAAGTAAAATAATTACATTTTGGTAGAGCTACCAATTAATAGGCTTGAGGGAAATAGAAAATGAACCTTATGAACATTGAAGAGGTAACTGCAGGATTGAAGAAATATTATTCAATGCCGTACAGCAGAGAACAGATAGGGTATTTTCTTTTCATTCCCAATTTTAAATTCTCATAACGATATGAAATTATATTAGTGAAGCAAGAATTTAATTTTTCACAGAAAGCTATGTTATCAACATTAATTTAGATATATTCTTAAATGTAAGTGGCACTCGTGGCTCATAATTCATCGTTAACAGTATGCTATGTTTTTTTTTTTTTTTTTTTTTTTTTTCACGTCTGTTCAGAAACGATGCTTGCTTCCAAAATTGCAGCCAGAGGGTTTTGAATGCTAATGCAGAAACAGCTAAGCGAATCATAGCGATTTATATTCATTGATTGTAGGTTTAACATTTTCTTTTGTTATCTCTAAGAGTGATCTAACGATGAGACGAGGTGATATTGAAATGCAATACACACACACAGATATAGCCTTTAGGGTCTTGCACATACGCCTACTACAAGGTAATAATTGTAACCCGTGTAGTGTTGGTCATTACACCTAGTACCACCCAGGTGAACTTAGAGTGCCAGCGTAGGTCGTTATTAATATCAAAGATAGTCCGGAGAAAGGGAAAGGTATATTGTTTATAGTCGCGGACAGATTAAAATATTTATGATTATTCCAAATTTGGGCTATTACCGCTGTGGTCTCGAGGTAGCGTGCTGCCTTGTCACGGAGCGGGCCCGGGTTCGATCCCCGGTCGGGACAGGTGAGTTTTTTTTTAGTTTTTCCTCACCTGTAAGACAAATGTCAGGAAGCTTAGGGCAAAATGGTCCCCGAAAATAATCCAGCCATCATCATCCCTCACCGGTGTGGAAAACTACGGAAAGCTGCCACACCTGTAATTCCTTAGTAAAGCTGCAAATCATAGCATGAAAATATGATTGCAGTGAAAGACCTGCCCTCGGGCAGAATTGCTATAGAATAGAATATGTATATATGTATCTCACACACGCACAGTAAATAAGTAGGTTGTTAGATGAACGGATGATGGATTGGTTAATATATACATTAATGGACCAATAATAACAAACGCATAATAAAATTCCGTTGAGATATTAGTCACAATAAAACATATTAAAATTAGTAGGTATCGTCGCCCTTGGTTGAAATCTTTTGAAACCTGATGGTCTGCTGTGGTTGTTCGGTGGATGGAAATGTTTGTCACACTGCACAATTGATGAATGCATAATTAGTTTTAATGTACGATGACTAATATGATGCTTAACAGTTTCATGCATTGTATTATACAATTTAAAAAATGCATCGTTAAAGGAATGACAATTATTTAAATAGTTTAAAAAGTTTTAGTGGAAAAACAGCATTAAACCACATTACTATAAGCGATCCTTGCTCTAAAGCATCGAACGCTGGTAGGAGGATGTCTAAGGGTCGGTTTCACCAACAGAGGTAACTGTATTACGCCAGTTTAAGCTATGCGTTATACATAGGGAAAAATGTCATAATACAGTTACCTTTGTTGGTGAAACTGGCCCTTATGGTCGGTTTCACCAACAGCGGTAACTGTATTACGCCAGTTTAAGCTATGTATTATATATGGGCAAAACTGGCGTAATACAGTTACCTCTGTTGGTGAAACTGACCCTAAATGGAGGACGGATTACAGGAAAGGTATGATGGACAGGCGGACCAATGCATATAGGCAATAGCTGAGCGAATGGACGGAGAGTTAGATAAATATATGGATTAATTAATTATTGGATCAATAGGCTGCGATAGGTAAATAGGTAAGCAGGCAGATATTAAGTTTAATAGTAGTAGTAATAGTAGGACTTTATTAGATTAAAAGTACCATACGAGGCGTGTTTTTCAAGTAAGTTCCGTTTTCAATTATATCCGTTGCATCGCTGAAATCGTAATTTTTCGCATGCGCGTTTTCTTCTTCAGTCCTCAGGCAGGCTGGGCATGCAGTTTCAGAGCTTCAGTCCGTGTGTGTGGTTAGTTGTGATCAGTTGAAATGTTTAAAATGATCGAGCACCCCGCCGACTGTGAGATATGGTCTGTTATCCGTTTCTTGATTGCGAGAAACATCAAACCAGCTGGCATTCATCGTCAACTTAGTGAGGCGTATGATGAAGATGCCATTAGTGATGAAATGATCAGGAGATGTGTTAGGAAATTCAACGAGGGCCGCGTCTCTGTGCATGACGAACAGCATACCGGTCGGCCATCATTGATCAATGGCGATTTGGTGCGTGCTATCGATGAAAAGATTATTCCTGCACCTCAAGACGTTCCTCGGTGGCTAACGTTTTGATGGCGACGATGAAGTGAAAACAGCAGTGTCCACGGAGTGGTTCGTATCGCAGGTGGGCGGATTCTACAATGAGGGATATAAAAACTTGTGCCACGACTCGATAAATGCCTCAATAATAGTGGAGATTTTGTTGCAAAGAAATTTAAGTGTGGGGAACAAAATGCAACAAAAATGGTTTGTAAATATATTCCCGTTTAATTACTACAGCCTTTCCGAACTTACTTTAAAAACACGCCTCGTACATATGTAAAATGTTATTTACAAATATGGGTCGCATGGGCAGGAAGCCGTACGTGCTGTTGACAGTCCGTATCAATAAAAGAATATCTAGTAATAGTATAAAATAGAACAAAAACACAGTAGATAATACAATTAGACTATACATTATGTATTATTGATATTACACTTTGCTTACATATTTATTTATTGACGAATGAGTGTTGTTCCTTTTTTCCGCGTTTTGTCCAGAAATTTACGTACGTTAATCGAATTTTTTCGGATTTACCATTAACTCGTAGCATGCCAATCTTTCACAATTTGAATTTAGAAATATTTCTGGTAACAACTCACGCCTCGAATATTCTAAATCGTTACATTTTCCTAATATATGTATTTCATCTTCAAAGCTCCCGCACATTGGACATGTTCGCATATCGTGATCGTCAGTAATTTTTAGAAATGTCCATGCCCCCAACCTAAACCAAGCAAGCCCTGATTTATATTTAAATCCTAGATTGGATATATCCTATATGATTCTTATCCCCAATCTTGTTTTAGGTTCTCTATAAAGACAGTGAACTTTTCCCGTCCTATCAGCGAAAATATATTATTGGTTTATATCTAAGTATATTCTCCTTATTTTCCTCCACACATTCTTGCGATTATCAGTCTCTTTTATTAATACCCAACCATCCCAATCTCTTGGAGTTCTCTCCTAATCTCGTCTGCCCAGAATTTCGCATCCGTATTAATAATTTGGTGGTCGTAGCAAATTGCTCTAAGCATTGTTTGTTCACCTTGGATTAACCAGTACTTGAGTACCTACACGAAATGGATGGATGAATAGATACATGTTATTGTCTATCTAACTGTAGCCAGCGAGAGTTGATAGTTCTAATGTTTTGTATTGGATATTCTGCACATTTGCCTTCACATTTTCATATCTTGATTGGGGATGGATCCGCTCGATTTCTTAATGAGCACAGGGAATTCGTGTAAATTATTTTCGGCTGATCGTAAGCATAGTCCTGGACACCCTAACTCTTACTCGTGTCAAATGACTAAAAAATCTGATCATTGCATTCAGGAGCCCTGTGAAGAATTCATAGTCTGTTAAACACGGTACCTAGATATGCATTATCGTAAGATTTAACATTTTTAACAATCACCTGCGATTATAAGTATGTGGAAAATAAATACTTAATTATCATATTCTTCTTCTAAACGCAATCCTTGTCAGTGAAACCATTATCTACTTTCTTCTACCCTTTTCATTCATTAATCGTTCTAACATCCTATTGTTTCTGTTACATCTTTCGAAACAACCTTTCTTGGCCTTTCTCTTATTTTTCACCCCAAAATTGTTTTAAGGAAATTATTGTGACGGAGTATTGGTTAAAATCAAGAGTTTATAGAATTGTTTTGATGATTGATGACATATTTTATTGTTTCATCCAATTCTTGTTAGTTTTGTTCCCTGTCAGTCCAATTTATCTTTGATAGTGGTCTCCTGAATCACATTTCTACAGCTGCCATTATATTTGTCACTTTTTATTAGGACCCAACTTTCACAGCACACTCCTAATGAGCTTTTATGAAATATTTTTTCATCCCTATAGTTAAACTTTTATCTTCTCAAAATGTTTTCTTAACTCGTTCAATTGATGAGTGCGGACGAAAAGCTTGACAACTCACAAAATATTTGTACTAAGAAAATTGGGAGTAAAATGTAATATGTTTCTTCAAATCTGTTTTGAATTGTTTCTCTTTACAACTAGTAAAAAATAAATTTTATTACTTTTGATTATACAAACAATAAAATGTAATATTGAAATTAATGTAAAATTGTACTTGAAAATAAAATTTTGGAGCAGGTGAATCATTTTATATATCTAGGATGCAATATCTCATATGAAGAAGAAAAGGATGTAAATGCAAAAATATATACATTTTTAAGAATTTTAGGGTTAATAAATTCTATCTTCAAGCCACAGTTAGTCCAAAAACATTCAAGATTAAAGGTGTATAAAACACTGGCTCTTCCAACTCTTTTTGTATGTCAGCGAAGTATGGACGTTAAAACAGAAGGATATACAGAGACTTAGATCTGCTGAAATGAGATACCTTCGGAGGACTGCAGGATACAAACTACTAGAAAAAATGAAGACATCTTAGAAGAATTACACATAGAACCTTCAGAAAACAAAATGTCTGATTATAAGTCAAGATGGATGCAATATGTTCATCGAATGGAAGATCACAGGATACCCAAACAAATGTTAAGATATCAACCTGCAGGAAGAAGAAGACCAGGACGTCCACTCAAAAGACTTCTGGATGGTGTTTCTCTTGAGGCCGAAACAGGTCAACAAATGGCCTAAATTCGTGATGTACTATGAGGATGATGATGTAATCATTCTTGTCTTCCGCGTGCAATGGTTAATACAACTAACGAGAAATATTTGTGTCAGAAAAAGGATTTGAACCTATGATCTCCAACTTTGCACGTTGGCACTCCTCATTTGAGCTATCCAGTGGATGCAGCCCTTACAATAATGTGAATAGTGTTCACTTCAAAGGATACACGGGGTTTTAAAGTGTGAAAAAAATCATGTCTGTCCACGGATGTCTGTGAAGGGATGTCTTCCAAAGGAAGGGCGCCAGCGTTCAAAACTGGAGATCCTGAATTCAAATCTCGGTTCAGGCATATTTTTTAATATATTTTTATTAACAATAACATGTTCAATATCTTAATAAAGAGATTGATAATGCAAAAAAAAAAGATTTTTTTTGATAAATGCGTTTCTTTTCTCACACACCTCAAATATTTTCTTTATTTCAACTATTGATCGGTTGTCATTGCGATTATACTTCCTAGATAGCAAAATTGTTCTACCTGCTCTATTTTAAACTTATCAACATTTATATTAATAATAATCTTTTGCCATGATTAAGGAAACAGAATTTTTTGTTTTCGTGGCATTAACCTTTATTTGAAATGTGTTGAAACATTTATTGACGTGTTTAACACATTTCCCATGTATTTGTTCCCTATCTGTCAATATAAAAAATGTTGCATTTAGACCATCTTCTAAAATTGGTATGATATTAGATTCCACAATCCGTTTTGAGACTCATAGTGGCCAACCTGAGGAAATTGACTGTGAAAAGAAAGCCATATATGAACCAACAATTGACTCTTACAAAGATAAATACCAATTAGATAGTATAACTGTCACAGGATTGATGATCGGGGCAAGAGGTACTATACCAGAATTCAGTTAAATTTTTAAATGTATTTACATAATGTATTTCATCAATTTCAAAAAATTAATTGTCTGTATCACTTTGTCCTTGAGGCAATCCTCTAATGAGGAAGTTATATATAAAGTATTTTTTTTCATTTATAAAATAATTAACACACCGTAATTGCGACATAGTTTAATAATTAGTCAGATAGAAACATCCTTTGACTTAGATTTGAAGGTAGGAGTATCCTTAGAGTGTAGTTGGATGATACGTTGGAACATTTAAATTAGCCGACGAATTACTAATTAATTTGAAATTTTAATTCCATATTTTTCATTTAGAGCGATGAATTTTGTGGGAGTGGCAGAACTGCGTCAGTTTCAAGTCTATTAATCTAACCAGAAACGTGAATTGAAATGACGTCTAATTTTATTTCCTGTCGGACACCTATATCTAGTCATTACTTTATTTTTTTTTACACGTTTGATGTAATTTAATATCATGACTGCTAGATTTACGACACCCATGTTATTGTATTCTAAATTATATTCTACGTTTTTATTCGTATTTTATTTTTGAAAACCGTAGTTTTCAAGTTTGTAAACATAACATTTTGTGTAATGTGGCATCAACTGTAAATTAAAGGAGGTTCATGAATGTGTTATTAATTTTACAATTGTAATTCGTTTCTTCTTGTGGGTCCTGGAATTAGCCGTTGACCTGTTTTCACATCAAGAGATGAGTCCTTCGCCTCGTTATGGGACAACAAGTATTTATTTTACCTTTGGGTTTATAGTTGAGTAAAATGTGTGGATTATATTTAAGAATATAACTATTTTTTATTCACAAATGTTGTACACAGTATTGACATACCAATGAGCAAGTGCTCGTGCTAGGTTGCAGTTCATTTACAGAAATAATACCAATAGAATATGTAGCCTGCATTGCAAAGTTTTTTTGCTAAAGGAAGAGGGAAAATAAAGTATATAAATTAGGAGCCAGTTTCAAGATATAAAAATAAATCCTGGCACATAAAACGAATTAGCCTATAAAATACAAAGGAAAATAAAATGAATAAAACCATATAGAATAGATTACTACGAGAGTGAAAAATGCATTGAAATACATTAAGAAATAATAAAAAAACAAGAAACATAGGAAAAAGCTTACAAAATAAAACGTACTCTGACACAAAGAATTACTGCAAAGGAGAATGATATAAACTCCAAGCGCGACAGGCCTAGAAGGCCTTTGGCTTGCCTACTAGTAAGCTGCTATGTGTTAATCACAGAAGTAAACGATCATAACCCAGTGTAGGGGTGGCATGTGGTCAGCATGTTGAGTCCCGCAGCCGTTATAGGTTGTCTTCTCAACCTGGAGTTGCTACTTATTTTTACTACCCAAATTCCTCACGAGCTTCGTGGGTACCGGTCCCATACTGACCGAAATTCCATGAAAAATGTCTTCTTCCATGGGGACTCGAACCAGAGCAAGCCCCATAGCTCTGCGCCAATTCATTTTGCCTTAACCACTCGGCTATGGCGCGGGACAGAATTATATAAACAAAACATTATACAGTAAAACTTGTTCAAAGCGGAATCGCATGGGACAAATTTTTTCTACATTAGACAAAATTCCGCATTATAAAAAAACAAAAAAAATGATTAACCAATCTTAGATTATAGAGTACAATATGTCATTTTACGTACCTTGGATTAATTGTAGTTCCGCTGCCGTTGAAAGTAAAATATAGTATGTACAAGCGATTTGGACGGTAACGCGAAAAAAAAAAAAAAAAAAAAAAAAAAAAAAAAAAAAAAACAGTCCGTTTCGTCAGCGTTAAAAAGTCTCTTAGGCGCGTACCCTGAAATTAAAGTATGCAGTTTCGGTTTCCACTCACTAACTATACTTTCGCCCAGATCCTTCGATTTCCCGCAAATTTCATTCCAAACTAATTTTGTCTTCTTTTAAAACTGTCCAGCCAACCTGAAGATGACTTGAAATCGTTATTGTCTAGGGATGTAGCAACAGTTAGAGCTTGACTTTGGAGCATCGGTCCGGAAATTTGGAGATCTTTTGATCGTGGACTTGTAAAACACTCCCACACTACTTCGTTGATTTCTTCATTTATTTTATTCATTTATTTTTACTTATGTATGTGTTTATTTATTAATTTTGCTTTTCTCTTCGTTTGACCATTTCCTTGCGTCCATTCATTAATATTTTTTCTGTGTGTTTTAGAATCTCTTAAACTTGGGATTTTGCACATCTAATTCAGTCATTATTTCGCGTACTGAGAGTTTGTTTTTCTTTATCTTCAATCACTTTCACTTTTTCGTTTAATGACAATGATACATACGATTTAGCCATCTTTATTCCGGAAATTCAGAACGCTACATGTGAAAGATACGTGCACAATCAGTCTCAGATTTGAACCTAATAAGATTTTACAGTACACTGGTTATTTGTAAGACAGATGTCACACACCAAATATTTGTTAAACGAACCTGTATTTCACATAACAAGTGTGCAGTGAGGCCGAAAAAAATTTCAGATACAGGTGGAAAATATACTTCGCCTGGCGGTAGATATCATTCCTTGTTGTAATTTAGCCTAACGGGATTTCAATGAAGTGGAAACTATTTCATTTCTCTCTCAGTCTTTCCGCCTTATAAACTTTGTTTTCGTGAATTGTGTAGAAATATACTTCCGTTTCCGTTTTGGACAGTTTCCGTTTTATACAAAATAAATACACGTAAAATTACAATTGCTTCGTCGGGACCAATAATTTTGTTCACATTGGACAGATTTCCGCATTATTCACGTTCCGGATTAAACAAGTTTTACTGTAAGCTGTAATGGATTAATATCGAACTGATGGAACTAATTAAATAAATTAATAATATAAAGCAAAACACATTTAGGAGAAAATTTCAAAATATAAAACGTATTCTAAGTCTCAAAGAATCTATGAAATGGATAATGACAATCAAAATAATACCTATGTAAGATATAATAGATTAATACCAAACAAATGATAGTTGTTACATTAGGAAACAATAATACAAACCAAAATAGATTACTAATTATTTATTATTTTTCATCATCATCATAGTACATTCACGAATTTAGGCCATTTGTTGACCTGTTTCGGCCTCAAGAGAAACACCATCCAGAAGTCTTTTGAGTGGACGTCCTGGTCTTCTTCTTCCTGCAGGTTGATATCTTAACATTTGTTTGGGTATTCTATGATCTTCCATTCGATCAACATGTTGCATCCATCTTGACTTATATTCAGAAATTTTGTTTTCTAAAGATTCCATGTGTAATTCTTCTAAAATGTCTTCATTTTTTTTTGTGATCTAGTAGTGTGTATCCTGCAGTCCTCCGAAGATATATCATTTCAGCAGATCTAAGTCTCTGTATATCCTTCTGTTTCAACGTCCATACTTCGCTACCATACAAAAGAGTTGGAAGAGCCAGTGTTTTATACACTTTCAGTCTTGAATGCTTTTGGACTAACTGTGGCTTGAAGATAGAATTTATTAACCCTAAAATTCTTAAAAATTTAGATATTTTTGCATTTACATCCTTTTCTTCTTCATATGAGACATTGCACCCTAGATATGTAAAATGATTCACCTGCTCCAAAATTTTATTGTCCAGTACAATTTTACTTCTGACAGGATCTACACCTTGAAATGCCATAATTTTTGTTTTTTCTGTAGATATCTTTAATCCATATTCTTCTGTAATTTTGTTAAGTTCATACAGACCTTTCTGTAGATTATCTTCTGAAAAAATAATTAAATTATGCAATCAATAAATTTAAATTATTAATTTAATTCCTTTCTTAAGACTAACTGTGTTTAGTTTGCTTAGCTTTGGATTGGATCTAATTAATTCATTGTATAATTCGGGCCTTAGATTTGGTGATATATTTCAATGTGATATAGTATTTTGGTTATCAGAACTCTGAAACATTGGTACCTTTGCAGAATCAGGAGCGGGAACATGTCCCCTACAAAGTTTTCATCTGAAATTTCACTTGTTGAAGACGATAGAGATCTCAGATACATATATTACTATTTTAACCTTTTAAATAGAAAACTCGACGGTGGTTCCTAATGACCTTCAAACGCATTGACCTACCTGCCTACCTTCGAGGAGAAATATTCTTCCTGTGACAGTTTGCCACATTCCTTGATGGTAGTCAGGGCGCATCCCGTAGCTCTTGTGCCACGTGTGTGAAATGGAACGCTCAGTCTCTTTTTTTGGGCACGAAACAAAGTTAATTCAAAATTAATCGTACGCATTAGTAAATGCGATATTCTAACCGTAAGTTTTTTCTTGGAATTCATTTAAAAAAAGATAGACGCTGTAATGTATTACAGTTTTCACGAGTGTTTGATAAGAAGGAAGCAATGCTAGTGATTGAATGCTTGTGCAAATTATACAGTTGTAGATACAGCCCGTTTTTTTAAAGATGTTTACATAACACATTCTCAATAACACAAATTAAAATACTGAATGTTGATTATACTTGAATAGCAGAGAGCAAAGACCAGAATTTATGATAATAATACAGTTTCTGGTATACCTGCCTTTCTCGTAATATTAGTGAACGCCTGAGTCTAAGAAGGATCCATGTGCAATATTTCAGCGCGACCAAATTTTATCTGAGTGGAAGTGATTTGATTATATTATTGCTAAAGAGTGTTAGTTAGTCCATAGAAGATTTTCAAAACAAGAAATAATTATAAGAACCCAGTTATAAGCTATTATTTTAATACAGCTTGTAATAATTATCAGGAAATTTGTATTCTACTTATTGCACTGTAGCCACTGTCCGATCCAGGAATATCCTCCCTCAAGATATCGGGAATTCCCACACACTTGACACAGTTGAGCCAAACTTTTGCAGTCACTTGTGGATTTTTTTTCTGCTTTTGTAATGAAATTTATTTAATGTCATTAATAATTTTTCGTTGAAATTATTCTATTACCTACTTGTTATCTTTTATTCGTTAGATTTATGCTAAATGAACATGTTTTAGATAGGTTAGTAAGTACATTGTAGGCATACTATATAATAATTTATTTTTATTGTAAGTTACAAGACCAATATTATTTTAATTTGATTTAACCTGATTGAGTGGTACACAAGTCCTTCAGGGCTTTACTTTATCGGGTAAAATAAAGCTGTTACTATTATTATTGTTATTATTATTGTTATTATTATTATTATTATTATTATTATTATTATTATTATTATTATTATTATTATTATTATTATTATTATTATTGATAACCAGTATATTTCCTATGGAGAACATTTGAGCTGATGTATTTTCTGTCTCATTTTATACAAACTTGGAACTTCCATCCATCCATAGTAATTCTGCCCGAGGGCAGGTCTTTTACTGCAATCATAGCATTTTCATTCTATGCTTTACAGCTTTACTAGGGAATTATAGATGTGGTAGCTTCCCGTTGCTTTCCACGCCGGAAATGGTTGATGATGATAATGATAAGGATGATGATGATGGCCGGATGATTTTCGGTGACCGTTGGGTGCTAAGCTTCTGACATTAGGTCTTACAAGTGAGGAAAAAACCCCGAAAAATATTTCACCGAGGAGCCCGTCCCGACCGGGAATCGAACCCGGGCCCGCTGAGTGATAAGGCAGCATGCTACCTCGAGACCACAGCGATGGACACGTGAACTTAGTATGATTAAAAATTGTGCTATTTATGTAAATTTAAAAAAATAAACATTTTTACTTCTATTAGATGCCGAAAATGACAATACATGTGTTTGTGTGTGTGTATGTGCGTAGTTGTGTGTGTTCGTGCGTGCGTGCATGCATGTGTTTGTGCCTTACTTCTCTAGCGGCAGCAATTACCTTTTATTGAAACTGAATTTAACATATATCAATTAGTTAAAAAAGTAAGAGCGAGTTCATTAACCACCAAAATCAGACCACCAGGTGTAGGGGTTCACCTGAAACGAAAATTTAAAAAACGTTATAGCCGTCGCAATTTTCCATGTTTCTATATGCCGTTAAAGTAAACCGAGGAAGATATTTTCCAAAATCAGGTATATCCATCCATTAGAAGTGGGGGTTAAGCCTACCTGAAATGCGAAATTAATTGGTCGTAGCAACTGTCATGTTTGCTTCGTCGCAATGTGCCGCATACAGTTTAATTAACCCATAAATTGTCAATGTATCCTATAAGATACATTGGTTTAATTTGTTTAATATTTTTAATAAAAATTGAAAAAATCAGTCCGTAGATTATTTAAACCGGTGTTAAATAATAACTTGATTAAATAAATAATTAAAAGAACTCTTAAAAATAGAAGACAATAAACATACAAGAAAATAAACAAAAATGAAATTTTGTAAAGTAATGGCTTATCCTGTATTGATGTATGGATCAGAATGTTGGACGATCACTAAAAGACAAGAACGTAAATTGGAAGCAGCTGAGATGAGATTTTTAAGATATATAGCAGGATATACTATGCTGGATAAGAAACGAGATGAAGATATAAGAAAGGAACTAAATATTTTCAAACTTGCGGATCGAATAGTTAAATACAGTAATGCCTGGAAGGAACATATTGATGGAATGCCAGAAGAAACATTTCCAAAATTCATTCATCATCATGAACAAATTCGTTTTAAGCCATGTGGCCTGTACGGTAAACCTAGCGAAGATGGTCTTGATCTTTCCACCGATGTTTTGGTCTTCCTTGGTCCCTATGTCCAGTTGGGGTATATTGGAATGCCAATTTTGGAAGTCTATTTCTTGCCATTCTCCTCAGATGATTTTTCCGTTCTTGATAGTATCTTTGTATGTCTTCATTTAATCTTGTTACTCCAAGTTTTCCTCTGATAATAGTGTTCCTTTGGTGATCCAGTCTATTAACTCCTAACAATGATCGTAAGAAGCGCATTTGGCTTACTTGAAGTTTATGAGAGTTTCTTTTATTTAAAATCCAAATTTCACTTCCGTATTTTAGAGCAGCTTTTGATGTTTTGTCTCTGTCCTCATCTGTTTACCAAAATGTCTTCGTATTACCCCATTCATTTTATTATATTTTTGTAATTTTGAATCAATGTCACTCTTATACTCTGCAAATACACTTCCTAAGTAAGAGTAATCTGACACTTGTTCTACAATTTTTCCATCAATCTCAATTTTCACCCGTTGTATGTTTTTTCCACACATTGCCATTGTTTTGGATTTTGAAGTGGAAATTTTCATATTATATTTGCTGGCAATTTTGAATAATTGGTACGCTGCTATTTGTAAGCTATCTTCGGAATCTGATAATATTATTTGATCATCAGCAAATAATATTGTTTGAATTATTTTATTCCTAGTTACTGAAATTCCACTATTTACTGTTTGTTTCCATTCTTGCACTCTTCTTCTGTTAATATATATATATTAAATAAGAGTGGAGATAGTCCACATCCTTGTCGAACACCTTTGTTGTGTTTATGTGTTCTGTTATTTCTCCATCTGGTAATTTAATTTTGATTTTAGAATTTTGATATAAGCTTGTATGGCTCGTATTACATGTGAGTGTATATGTTCTTCGTCCCGCGCCGTAGCCTAGTGGTTAAGGCAGGAAGCCTTGGCGCAGAGCTACGGGACTTGCGCTGGTTCGAGTCTCCATGGGAAGAAATTTTCTCATGGTATTTCGGCCAGTATGGAACCGGTATTTTGCCCACCCAGCATCGTGATGCATTTGGGTAGCTACAATAAGTAGCGGCTCCAGGTTGAGAAAACCAGCTATAACGGCTGGGGGACTCGACATGCTGACCACATGTCACCCCTACACTGGCTGATTATCATCTACCTCTGTGGTTGATATATGTGGATGTGAGGCCAGCAGCCGGCTGGTAGGCTAAGGGCCTTGTAGGCCTGTCGCGCCAGGAGAGAGTATATGTTCTTCATGCAGTATCTGCCAAAGTTTATCTCGGTTTACATTATCATATGCCTTTTCATAATCTATAAATGGTATATATAGTGGGAGATTAAATTCTCTCCTTTTTTCCATAATTTGTTGCAGGGTAAATATTGCATCTATAGTGTTCCTCCCTTTTCTAAATCCACATTGTTCTTCTTCCAAAAATGTTTCACTACTTACTGATAATTATTTTTAATTATGTTGGCATATAATTTAGATGCAGTTGGGAGTAAGGTAATGCCTCGGTAGTTATCACATTTGTTTTCCTGACCTTTTTATGTATATTAATTACTAGACCCATTTCCCAATCCGTTTGAATATTAAGACAATGCCAAATATTGTTAAAAAGTTCTAATAGTTTCTCTTTCAAGGCAAAATTATTGCTGAATTATAAACCACACAGAAGGAGAAATGCTGGACGCCCACACAGAAGATGATCTGAACAATTCTAACAAATCTAGTTTTCATGAAACCGGAAGAAGCCAACAAGCTTAATCATTCGATGATGATGAAGAAGAAGTAGAAATAAATAATTATTTATTTTCACTGCAGTACGACATTTTTGAAAAAGCTGGCGTCAGAAGAAATTGAGTTTCTCCAATTTAACAAAAGAAATATATATTCGTCAACCAGCAAAATGGAACCATAAATTCGACTGAGAAATTCCCTAGTTCCTGGGCGATGGACTTTTTAAAATTGACTGAAATGTGTAAATGGGAATTTAAACTCTAATATTATAGAAGCATGTTTATCGTGCCCCTCCCCCATTTTGGAGTCGTTCCTTTAATACGTTTTTTTTATGTTTTTACCAGTTCGAAATATAAATGTACGTGTTATGTTACTGTTCAGTTTGTCAATCTTTTTATGAGATCATGCAGTTCCAAAGTAAAATGTAGTATGAAAAATAACTTTTTAATTGAGATATCGAGAGATGCACATTATATAAGCTGATGTGAATTAATTTGCCACGAAATTCCTGTATCGTAGTGTGGTTGGTTGTTCGATATCGTTTTGAAGCTCGAGGCGTGTGTTACGCACGTAATTTCCAGGTTTCGAAACTCTCATGTAATTATCTCTGCTCGATGGAAAACGGATTCTCAATCAAACCAAATATATGTTCTCTTGTTTCTTGTGGAGATGTAAGTCGATATTTTTTTCTGGCAGACATTGGTAACTTTCGAAAATGTACCTACTGTTTAAATGTTTCCCTCCGCCTTTGAATTACATGTAATTTGTTCTGTTATTGGCGTGTTTAACAACCACCTTATTGTTAGCTTTCTTCGCATTTCAGATTAGAAACTCGTATTTTTATTATAAAAATATTTTTAAAATACTTCTTCCATTATTCACCGTCTTTAGAATTATTGAATAAACTTTCCGTTGGATTTGTATTTAATTCAAACTTATTCTTTTTCTCTTTTCCTTGGTTTAACCTCTCCATTCCATTTCATAACGCAATTTAATTTCTCACCTTATAGGCACTTTTACGTGCCACACGCCATCCGGGCTTTACAGTGGCACGTCCTGTCAGAAGAGGGATCTTATCTATGGATCACACACATACTTTTTTGAGCACACAAGGGCATGGAGGGCCTCCATGACTGAGTGATGAGATCAATGTCAGGTCTCCTCCGAGACAACACAAAATTAAGACGAAACACACCATTCACACACACACTTTCATACTAAACACGGGATAAATAATGATGATGAATATGATTGGCATATAGAACAAATAAATCAATTTAATATTTGGGATGCTCTTTTTGGATGCAGAAAATCACATGATGAAATAAAATTGAATAGATTCAGACACTTATGTGTTACAATGCGGCGAACATCAAAATACAACGTAAGATGAGAAACACTGCTGAAATTACATGAAGTGGTTGCATTGCCACTCTTATTATATGGATGTGAGAAACTTGGACACTTACCTCTGATCAAATAAAACAAATCGAAGTTTCAGAAATGAAATTTTTTCGCTTTGTAACTGGAAATACGTTATTGGATCACACAACAAATACTGGTATCAGAAAGGAATTGAACATAGAATCAGTTACATCATTAGTAGAAAAATATAAAATAAATTGGAGAGACCATGTCCTACGAATGCGAAGCACCAAGATGGCAAGAATTTTTTATATTATAATGGGACGGGAACAAGAGATATACGAGGCCGACCTTAAAGAGATACATCCATAGTAATTCTGCCCGAAGGCAGGTCCTTCACTGCAGTCATAGCATTTTCATGCTATGCTTGCAGCTTTACTAGGAAATTGTAGGTGTGGTAGCTTGCCGTTGCTTTCCACACCGGTCTAGGATGATGATGATGACGATGATAATGATAAGGGTGATGATGATGGCCATATGATTTCGGGGACCGTTTGGGCCTTAAAGTTTTCCTGACATTTGTCTTACAGGTGAAGAAAAACCCCGATAAAAACCTCACCCAGAAAAACTGTCCCGACCGGGGATCGAACCCAGGCCCGCTACCTTGAGACCACAGCGGTGGACTTTAAAGAGATGGTGTAGGCAGATTTGAGTCGGAACTGGCAACAGGTCTAATCCCTGAAGACGACAATGACACTTTTACAATGCTTAAATAATAAAACTTGTTCCTGATATCTCAACCATCCTCAACTAAGAAATATTGAGATCTCAGGTACACATTTTATCATTTTAACTTTTTATTCAATAACCTCAGTGGTGGTTCAGAAATCATTTTAAAAGTGCTTTCACATGCCCACGCCCCCCGGACCTTACAGGACACTATGAGTGTCTCTAGATTAGAAATCAGCTCAATGCCGGGGCCATCTCCGAGTCAACACTAACATTTAAGACAAGTCACGCAATTCACTCATACATTCATACTAAGGCGAATATGATATCGGTGAATGTGATGACCAGATGATGTTCAGGACAATTATTGTTCGTAGGCATTTGAATACCAAACTCAATAATATAGAACCTACAATAGAAACTAATATTTTCTTCTTTATTTGCTTCTATCATTCTGTTTCATATAGAAGGCTCTTTCACAACAAGTAAACAGATGTGTCAGGAAATACGTTATGTAATAAAAAAATTGAAAATGTTGATACAACTTTTGCCTGAGGCATAATGCCTTGATGTGTGCTGATTGGGGAAGGGGGTGTTACATGTTTGCATGAACTAGCGACTGGTGTGCACTTTCAACAAATTTCAGGAGGTGGTTAGCGACTGTAAATACTGACTCCAGTTTAAGAAAATTAGCTTTTAACTATTGGAGGATCAAGTCACCCTTATATTGGCTTGATTATTATTCACATCTGTGAATGTGAGATCAGCTGCCGACTCGTAGGTCAAGTGACCAACTTTAAAGTAAGATATCATGTTTCACATCCATATAATAACTTATAACTATATTGCCGCTATAGTTTATAGGTTAGTACTTTACCTCTGGTCCTGAGGGTTTGCAGGTTCAAATCCGGCCATAGTCAGTGGATTTTTTTTAGGTTAAAATAATCCAAGGAGAAAATCCTCCGGGAGAGACTTTAAGCCATGGATCCTCTGTCTGGGTTTTTTCAGGCTCGTAAAAGAACCTTAAGCCTGAATAAAGAGGCCTCTAAGCAACATTATTTATGAGCCATCTTCCTAGTATTAGGGGAAAAAGCCCATCACGCAGGAACTACGAATTCCTCAGAAAATCAAATGTATGTCTCAGTTTTGCTGGTTTACGGAATATATGTTTCCTTTCTTAAATTGAAGGAACTCAATAGCTAATGCTAGCTTATTAAAAAGTGTCCTCCGACTACACTGAAAACAATTCATGCAAAAGCGTAAAATAGTACCTATTTGCTTATTGTTGTTTACTTAGTGGCAAATTAATGCAAATAATATGCAGGCCTACTGATTAATTTTTCAATACCTTATTTAAATATGAAATTTAACCATTGTATCTTATAGGTTAGGCCTATATTGCCAATTTAAATTGTAACTTATGTTTAAATTCCAACTAGGTGAACATGTTGGTTGCTAGAGAGAATTTTTTATTTTGGGTTTCAGGTGAATATTTTAAAAACACATATTGTGGTTCGTTTGGAAACACTGAAAATTGCGACCGCTTGAGCGAATTTTAAATTTTCGTTTCAGGTGAATTCCTGCACCTAATGGTCCGATTTTTCTAGTTAATAAACTTGACTTTATTTTTTTGTTAATTGCTAGACCTATATGCCAAGTTTGGTTTTGATGAAACAAAAATTCCACCACTAAGTATTAACACATACACACATACACACACACACACATATACCATGCTCAATTTGGTTCTCACTTCCACTTTTATGTATATAGGGCCTACACTAGCTAATGCCTGGCGTGCGTTGCTGCCTAAATACATTAAGTGTTTTTACGTTTAGTTGAATTAGTAAAAGGAATAATAATTATAAATTTATATCGTTATTATTTTTAGATACCCCGTGCTGATTACCCGGCATTGCCCGGGAATCTACGTATCCCGATGTATTTGGCATTAATGAGCTGAAAGACAAAATTCGTTATTTCGATGTATCCGTGCTGCTGCTCTGCTTGTCCGGGAATCTACTTATCTCGATCTTCTTGGCATCAATGAAAGACAAAACTGGTTATTGTGAGTTATCCATAAATGATATAATGTCGCAAGCTTTTTTGTAGAATTTTTTGAGATATTTAATTCTGTGTAAATTAATTTGGTGTAATTGTTATGGTTTAGGCAGCGTAAGCCATTTAAGCGTACAAAAAGCCATTTTTATTTTACACTTCACTATAAATGACGATTTTTAAGGGTGATGGGCTAGGGCATTAAAATTCTCTTATAGCCTATAACCTTCCCGGAAAAGTCCTGAACATTTTGCAAAAAGCCCCATCACAACCTGATGAACGGGTACGGCAGTGCACGCTTGTCCGGCAATCTACTTATCCCGATCTCCATAGCATGAATGAAAAAAAAAATAGCGATTGTGAGTTATCCGTAAAAGATAGACATATGCTGTCGCGGACTTTTTTGTAGAGTTCTTTGGGATATTCAATTGTGTGTACATTCATTTTGTGTATTTGTTATGGTTTAGGCAGCTTAAGCCATTTAAGCGTAAAAAAAAAGGATTCATTTTCACGTTTTTCACTACAAAGGGTGATTTTAAGGGTGTAGGAGTTGAGTATCACAACTCTCTTATATCCTATGTTCATCCCGGGAATCTCCTTAACATTTTGCAAAAAACCCTATCACAATCGGCTCAACCATATGGACGCGCATAAAGTAGGAACAAACAAACAAACAATAATTGTTATATATTAGATTAGATATATATCCATCTATAGTAATTCTGCCCGAGGACAGGTCTTTCACTGCATTCATAGCATTTTCATGCTATGCTTTGCAGCTTTACTAGGGAATTATAAGTGTGGTAGCTTCCCGTTGCTTTCCACACTGGTGAAGGATGATGATGAGAATGATGATAATGGTGGTCGGATGATTTTCCTGACATTTGTCTTACAGGTAAGGAAAAACCTCGAAAGAAATCTCACCCTGGAGCCTGTCCCGACCGGGAATCGAACCCGGGCCCGCTGCATGACAAGGCAGCACGCTACCTCGAGACCACTGCTGTGCTAGGATTTTTAAACTGATCCAAACCTTCTGGCGGTACTATGACCTTCGGGTCGACTCAGCCTCTAAGGGAATGAGTACCAGACACTAGTTTGGGGGTAGAGGCGGCCGTCACGTAGGACTGAACCCAGTTGACATCAAGTTCTGAGTGCACAGAAAAAGTGGGAGCCTTAACCTCCTACTAGCCCAAGGCCCTCCTGAGGCATGCAGTGGGATTGCTTTACCTTTACATTCTGTATTCTTTGATTTTTTCATTCAATGGATATAAATTTAACACTGTTCTTATATGTTCATTCTTTATCCCATCCAATTTTATGCAGCCTTTTGTTCTTCTAAGGAAGTTCATTTCTACGCTTTGTATTCTACGTTGTATTTTTTTTTTTTGGTCATTGCCCAAACTTCACTCCCATAAAGTAATGCAAAAACTGCCAATGTTTTATAAAACTTCAATCATACAACAAATTTGCTTGATTACCTGTATGCCAAAATTTGGAGGTAAATAAAATCATGACTAAACAGTTCTCTTTCACTGTTTCACACTTCTGTGAGAGAGCTCTTTCCATGGAGAATCTAATACAATATCAAACTCGACAAAAACTAATTTAGCTGGTTCTTTTTTGCTTTCTCCAATATCGTGTCTTCTATATACGAAGTCCTGTCACACAGTGAAATTTATGTACTATTATAACATTCAGTGACGCTTTAGTTCATAGTTACTAGGCAACAAAAACTATACTTTATATTTTAACAAAACACGCTGTCAAAACATAAAATATAGGTTCAACAAAACATAAAATACACTTTAATGATTATTTCGTATTACTACTTAAATAAACTTTCCTTAACTTCTGGAAGTATAAGTTGCATTTTGAACTTCTTTTAAAATATTTCCTGATGAACCGTGAAAATCACCTTCTCCGCTCATTTTTACTTTAAATTTACATATGTTAAACTGTCACCCAAAATTGCAGAATGTAAACAACAATGTTGTTTGATCGTTTTTTTTTTGTCCTAAGCCCAAATTACTCTTTCTCTAAACATGTAATTTTCTCAGTAAATACATTTTGTTAAATATACCAAGTATACAACATATACTAAAATACTCTGAACGTAGATAAAATATTGTAGACAACACGTTACAAAATTGGGTTCAGTAACTCGCTGCTCCCGGTGATCATCTTTGCTTTTGTAACTAGTACTAGTTGTCTAAATAACTATTAGTTTAGTGTAGATAACTGTTAATTGCGTGTCTGCTACAAGTTGAATTTAACCCGGAAGGGTAATGCGACGATAAATACCGGAAGTGTAAATATTATATTAATGTGACTCCTCGATAGCATGAGTCAAACATTTATGACAACTTACGTAAGTTGTCTCGTGCTGGCGTGCTTGTTTGTCCGGATGTCCGCCCGCCAATTAATTAACTTGTTCTAATCCAGATATTCTTGCCTCGCAGCTACTTAACAATTTTCGGTTTGTTGTTATTAATATTAGCTTACATTTATTCATGCATGTTATCTTACGTGCGTGTAACTGCAATATTTGTTCTTCAACAACTACACTGCGATCTGCATTAATATTTACAAATGCACGAGTTACATATTCCATATTAATAAAGTTCATGGTAAAATTCCGTTGAGGTGTTGGACACAGTATAAAAATCAGAATATCTTTATGCTGTATATGTTACGGACAATGAAGTAAATACGGGAAATGCCGTAAAAGGTCTGTCATTAACGACATTGTTCACTTTGGATGGGCAATAACGTTAATACTAGCTTGCCCATCTAACACTAATTACCAACCTAATACTAACTTGCCCAACTAATACTAACTTGCCCAACTAACACTAAATTGCCCAACTAACACTACATTGCCCATCTAACACTAACTTGTCCATCTAACACTAACTTACCCATCTAACACTAATTGCCAATCTAATGCTAACTTTCTCATCTAATACTAACTTGCCCAACTAATACTAACTTGCCCATCTAACACTGACTTGTCCATCTAACACTAATTTGCCCATCTAACATTAACATCCCATCTAACTCTAATTGTCAATCTAATGCTAACTTTCTCATCTATACTAAATTGCCCATCTAACACTAACTTGCCCATCTAACACTAACTTGCCCATCTAACACTAACTTGCCCATCTAACACTAACTTGCCATCTAACACTAACTTGCCAATCTAACACTAACTTGCCCATCTAACACTAACTTGCCCATCTAACACTAACTTGCCCATCTAACACTAACTTGCCCATCTAACACTAACTTGACCATCTAATACTAACTTGTTCACCTAACACTAACTTGCCATCTAACACTAATTGCCCATCTAACACTAATTACCCATCTAACACAAACTTCCTCATCTAACACTAACTTGCACATCTAACACTAACTTGCCCATCGGACACTAACTTGCCCATCGGACACTAACTTGCCCATCGGACACTAACTTGCTCATCTAACACTAACTTTCCCATCTGACACTAACTTGCACATCTAACTCTAACTTACCCATCTAACACTAACTTGCCCATGGGACACTACCTTGCTCATCTAACACCAACTTGCCCATCTGACACCAACTTCTCCATCTAACATACTTCCCCATCTAACTTTACTTGCCCATCTAACACCAACTTGCCCATCTAACACTAACTTGCCCATCTGACACTAACTTGCCCATCTGACACTAACTTGCCCAGCTGACACTAACTTGCCCATCTGATACTAACTTGCCCATCTGATACTAACTTGCCCATCTGATACTAACTTGCCCATCTGATACTAACTTGCCCATCTGATACTAACTTGCCCATTCCAACACTAACTTGCCCATATAACACTAACTTCCCCATATTCTAACACTAAATTTCCATCAACACTAACTTGCCCATGTAACACTGATTTTCCTATCTAACACTAATTTTCCCATAATAACACTAATTTGCCTATATAACACTAATTTGCCTATATAACACTAATTTGCCTATATAACACTAACTTGCCCATCTAACACTAACTTGACCATTTTATCACCCTAACTTTCCCACTAATATAGGTCAAGTTATGGTGTTAGATGGGCAAGTTACTATTAAAGTTATTGTCCATCTAAAGTGAGCAATCATTAATGACCGGTCTTCTACATTTCCCGTATTTACTTCATTGCCCATAACATATATATCAAAATCCAGCCTGCGTATGTTTGTGCTCTCAAAACCCGAGAAGTAGTGGGTCGATTGTTATGAAAATTTGTCTACACAGATTTTCAAGTACGGAGAGTGTTTAGTCGCTATATATTATTCTATAAAACCATTAGGTGTAAGAGTTCACCTGAAACGAAAATTAAAAAAAACCCTAGCGGTCACAATTTTGATATTTTACAACGAAATTCAAATATGCTATTAAAATAAACCGATGTAGATGTTGTCAAAAAATATCAGCGAGATTCTGTCAGTAGAAGTGTGGGTTTACCTGAAATCCGGAATTATAAATCGACTTTAGCAACCGTCACGTTTGGTTCGTCGCATTGTATATCATATGATTTAATTAACCCGTAATTTTCTTTTAACTTGTTGAACTAAAAATAAAAATACGTTTAACTTACTTTTGCGCGATAGTGAGTTTTGTCGTACTTACCAGCAATGGCGACCATTATTGAAAGTTCAACTTCCTACATTTCGGGGTGACCAACTTAAATAACTATACTGTAATAGAACATTTACACCCACGTGCGGGATGTAAAACCACTTCCTCTATGTATACTACGTACAATGTATATACAGAAAATATCCAAAAAGCAGTGTTAATATACATTATACGAAACAAATCACTGCATTTTAAATGAACTGAACTTTATTTGAAACAATATAAAACAATAAATACGTACTTGCGGCCATGTTATCAATAATTGTTCTGTTGTTTCAGCTAATAAACTTTGCCCACATTGTTAACGTTAGTCAATTGTTTATAATGAACGCAAATATTTCCAACAAAGATGTTATTATTTTACTCTTATTTATTATTTTGAAAACACCATCGCGCAAAAAATAATATACAACGCACGTGTGTGAAGTGTTTTACAGAATCTCGGAAATTAAAAACTTCGCATCGTAATATACTATAGGCGAACGTCGGGTTTTCGCTAGTAAATTAATAAAATTAGTACTTGAATAAAAGCTGTTGTTCGTCGGTCCGAAAGGTTTCCGAAATTTAAAATCACAATTGAGGTCGACTGGGCCACTCACTACATTTCTACAATTTTACTTAATTATTGTATTTACTGTCCACCGCTGTGATCTCGAGGTAGCGTGCTGCCTTATCACGCAGCGGGCCCGGGTTCGATCCCCGGTTGGGGCAGGTTTTCTGGGTGAGGTTTTTATCGGGTTTTTTCCTCACCTGTAAGACAAATGTCAGAAAAACTTTAAGGCCCAAACGGTTCCCGAAATCATATGGCCATCATTATCATCATCAACATCATTCACCGTTGTGGAAAGCAACGGGAAGTTACCACACCTACAATTCCCTAATAAAGCTGCAAGCATAGAATGAAAATGCTATGATTGCAGTGAAAGACCTGCCTTCGGGCAAAATTACTATGGATGGATGGATTGTATTTACTCGGAAATAAAGGTGTTAATGGACTCGGTCTTCGTCCCTTATGTCAGTCTGAAAACAGAGACTGGTGAGCAACGCAATAGCAGATTTTTATAATCTGCTTTATCTTGATTCTAAGTTATTCTTACTGTCTAGGTTCGGTTAGTAGTTAGTATATACCGTACACTCTTATAATGCAACATTTCTACTACTGCGACATATTACTGACTAATCTGACAACTGATCAATCTGACAGACTACAGGGCGCTCATAATGCGTGCATTCGATTTGTATTCAACCTCCGTCGTTACGAACACGTGTCTCCTTCATTTCAAGCCTTATCATGACTACGTCTAAATGACAGAAGAACTTTACATTCGCATGCTTTACTATTCCAAATCCTGCACACAATTTACTAAGTTATTTATCAACACGTTTTCAAAATTTATCGGCTCATCACAATTTAGGAACAAGTCACAAGACTCTTCTTTCTTTTAATACCACAGCACAGGACATCTCTATACTCTGAATCATACACTATCTATGACTAGAGAATGGAACTCGCTTCCCAGTCATGTCAGGGACTGTCAATCACTATCATTATTTAAATACAAATTAACTGATATGTTAAATTCCACACAATGAAAACATTAACTGCATAACAACCATAATCAGCATTTTGTAAATAATTATCTAGGAAGCTTCATTTACTTAATTTTAGTTTATATATTTTCCGATCCGATTGAGGGTCTTTCCACTTTTCAGCGGTTGCCCTTTTACCAGCCGGCTGCTGGCCCTTCACATCCACATGTGTCAATCACAGAGGTAGATGATCAACAGCCAGTGTAGGGGTGACATATGGTTAGCATGTCGAGTCCCCCAGCCGTTATAGCTGGTTCCTCAACCTGGAGCCGCTACTTATTGTAGCTACCCAATTGCTTCACGATGCTGGGTGGGCACCGGTCCCATACTGGCCGAAATACCATGAGAAAATTTCTTCCCCCATGGAGACTCGAACCAGCGCAAGTCCCGTAGCTCTGCGCCAAGGCTTCCTACCTTAACCGCTCGGCTACGGCGCGGGACGTTTATATTATTTTAATTTCGTTATATTCAATGTTTTTGTTAGTATTAGCTAGTATTAGATCACATCACCATTATCTTTTGTTTAGTCTATATTTTAATAATTTCTTAAAATTACAATAAATATGTAATTTTTGTATTATTTTACTATTTGCTGGTTGAGTGGAAGAGAAGGCCTTATGACCTTAACTCTACCAGCTAAAGTAAAGCATTTATTATTATTATTATTATTATTATTATTTATTATTATTATTATTATTTATGGAAGTGACTCTTGGATACTGATAAACATGGAAATATTCCGAATAACATATGAAATATATTAAGAAAGATACGACCTTTTAAGTATCTCCTTCGTTAGGAGTTTCTAGACCAAGCTAATTTAGTTAGCTACTCTTATTTTCCTAGAGATGTCATAAATGACATGTGGTCAGCATACCAACACAATGAGACATTTGATAAGCAACTGGGTTATTTATTGGATTGTGAGGGTCGGTAAAATTTGCTTAGTTGGCTTTTTTTTTCAGCCTTAAAGTCTTTTTTTTATCAGCCTGAAAATCTTTTGACTCTGGACCCACGGCTTAATGTCCCTCCCAGAGGACTTTTTTCCTTAGAATTTTCCATCCAAAAAATTGATCGACCCCGGCCGGGTTTGGATTCGCAATCGTCGGGACTAGAGGCAAGGAACATAACCACCAGATCATCGCGGTCAATAGAAAGGTTTATAGTCGAGAATTTGAGAATCGTATATGGAGTCGTCCCGCGCCTTAGCCGAGCTGTTTAAGGTATCATACCTTGGTGAAAGCAACGGGACTGGCGCTGGTTCAAACCTCCACAGGGGAAGAAATTTTCTCATGGAATTTCGGACATCAAATCTTTAGAGAATGAAGAAGGTCTACACTTAATGATATTAATAAGCTGTTAGTTTATGCCGATGATGTAGTACTATTGGGCGATAGCGAGGAGATATGCACACACTATTGAGTAACACTAAGAAATTGGGACTGGAAGTAAATATCAATAAAACTAAATAACATAGAAATACGTTATATAATGGAAATGGACAGCTAATGACAAATGAGGGAAATTTTGAGGAAGTGGCTGAATTCAAATACCTAAGAACAATAATCAGAAATAGGATTGAGATGCACAAAGAAATTAAACATGGCTGAATTCCGGAAATGCGTTCTATTATGCATTGCAAGGACTCTTGACGTCCCAACTCCTGTAAAAAAACCTTAAACTGAAAGTACATATAACTGTTATTCTCTCAGTTATATTATATGGATGCGAAACATGGACTCTTACTTTAAGGAGGAAAGGAGAATATGAGTATTTGAGAATAAAGTACTTAGGAATATGTTTGGGCCAAAGAGAGATGAAGAGACAGGTGAATGGAGAAGACTTACATAACAGTAAACTACATGGTCTTTATAGGAAGCCAGATATAATAAGAACAGGTAAGTCTCGTGGACTGCGATGGGCAGGACATGTGACACGAATGGGGAATGAAATACGTGCATGGAAGCTTCTTGTAGGTAAATCAGAGGGAAAACGCCCAGTTGGTAGACCAAGAATTAGGTGAGAGAGTAAAATTAACCATGATATGATGGAAGTAGATTATACAGGGAATGAATTGGAAAACATCTCAGGATAGGGATGTATGGAGAGTTATGTCCGCGCGGCCATGAACCTACGGGTTCGATAGTGCGAATGAGTTAGTTAGTTTTGTGATAGTTCCCACTCAACATCGTGAAGAATTTGGATAGCTATAGTAGGGAGCGGCTACATATTAAAGAAACCAGTTATAACGGCTTGAGGATCCGTCACGAATATATTAGCTGAAAGTTGGTCCATCTCTTTGAATACATGTGGATGTGAAGCCAAGAATCTTTTAGGACGGTCGCGCCATGGATTTTTATTTGAAGAATCAGATACAACATAGAACTTGGAGATCATTGGCATAAGGTATTCTGCCGAAGTGGTATATACATTAAAAATGAACTACATTATCTACATTTATCAAGTCCACCACTGTGGTCTTGCTGTAGGTCCGAGTTCTATCCCCGATGGGACAAGTTTCCTGGGTGAGGTTTTTTTTTTTTTTTTTTTTCTCTCGCCTGTCCTCACCTCAAATTTGAGGGTACTTTAAGGTCAAACGGTTTAGGTTTCATTATCATATTCATTTCATTACAGTATGGCCATCATCATCCTTATCATCATCATCATCATCATCCTTCACCGGTGTGGAAAGCAACGGGCAGCTACCACTTTTACAATTCACTAGTAAAGCTTGGCAAAGCATAGCATGAAAATGCTATGCTTGCAGTAAAGGACATGCCTTCGGGCAGAATTACTATGGATGGACATTAAGTTTAGAATTAAAGCCTCTCCTGGTACATTATTACCGTCGTCATAACTCATCATATCATTGGGGCAGCGTAACCCCGCCTCTCAGGCACCCCAATCCTAGAAGTGGGTTACAATACGCCAATGCCAGGAGAGAATAACAGAAATGTAAAAATGACAAACTAATGACAATTTAAATGGTGAGTTTGTTAACTTGTACGTTTGTTATGTAAACTGAAAGACAGAAACAAGAAAGCTGCAAGGGCCAAAATGCACACTCGATTGAGTAACACTAAGGAATTGGGACTAGAAGTAAACATCAATGAACTAAATATATATTCACACATACAAATACAATAAATAATAGATTCATATAAGATCAAAAATCGTAATAGACAACAAAACTCTGGAACAAGTAACAAATTTTAATTATTTGGGTTGTAATTTTACTATAAACACAAAAACTGAAAGAGACATACATATGAAACTGTCGAAATTTCAAATGATATGCGGAACTATATATAAAACATTAAAGAATAAAACAAGAGGAGACACTAGATTGAAGTTTTATAAAATATTGGCAGTTCCTGCATTACTTTATGGGAGCGAAAGTTGGGTAATGACAAAAAAATTGCAAAGTTGAATACAAAGCGCAGAAATGAACTTCCTTAGAAGAACAAAAGGCTGCACAAGATTGGATCGGATCAGGAATGAAGATATAAGAACAGAGTTAATATATATCCATTGGATGAGAAAATCAGAGAATACAGAGAGAAATGGTTTACACATGTGGAAAGAATGAATGTATCAAGATTACCAAGAGCAGCATTCAACTACAAGCCAAGAGGTTCAAGGAATGTAGGAAGGCCAGTGAAAAAATGGACAGAACAACTGTGAGGCGGAATAGGTAATTTGCCTAGTCCGTGGAGCGAAGAAGAAGTGTTTTCTATTGTATCCATGCGGTGGCCGGCGTTCATGGCGTGTTTATCGTATATGGAATCTTTAAAATATTCTTTGTATCTTGCTGGTTGTGCCTATGTAGAATTTATTACAGTCCTTTAACGTTAAGTATGATCATATTACCGAATGGATGATAGTAGGGAATTTAAATGGCGGGTTTGTTACGTAAACTGAAAGACCGAAACAAGAGTAAATGTCAAGAGTTTTGGGTGTTGTCGTGCTATGTGATTGATATGTACCAACCTGTCACTTCGCTATGTTACCAATACTATTACATTTAATGCACCCATGTGTTACGTGTTTTCTCCCGCTCATAATGCACTGCACTCTTTATCTTTCACTTATATCTCACATTCCTTTGTCTATTAAGGAACTGCATGCAATCGATAAATATCTGCAACTTTTTAAATTGAATACAAAGCCCGTTGAGTTAATAACCTTTAATTCATACTATGTTTCATTTAAGTCATGTAACATTGAAAATTGACCTCATTATCTTGTAGCTAACTTACTGGCACAGTCGAATTCTGAGGTTAAATGACCGCATGGGCATGAGCTCTCCATTCATTCCAATTCAGTACTATACTTTTTTTCCCCCAATCATTGATTGATTAATGACGTAACTCATTGTTGAGCCATAGTCTCTCCTTTGCCAGAAGTTAATAGACCAAGTTCATTTTGGTTATCTTTTTGCCCAAAGATGTCACTAGTGGCATGCGGTCAACACGCCGACTCAATGAGACATCTAGCAGGCAACTAAGGTATTACTAGGATGTTTGAGAACGGTAAATATTGCTTAGAGTCCTCTTTGTTCAGGCTTAAGTAGACTATTTTTACGAGCCTGAAAATCTTCAGACTCGGGACCCACGAATTAAAGTTCCATGGAGTTTTCCATCCTGAAGTAAAGTAAATAATCCCAACTACAGGCCTCGTGAGGCCCTTGGGGTAGTAGGAGGTTAAGGCTCCCACTTTTTCTGGACAATCGTCACTTGATGTCAGCCGGGTTATCAGCCCTGCGTGACGGCCGCCTGTACCCCCAGAACAAGCGTCTGGTACTCATTTCCGTTAGAGGCTAGGTCGACCCCAGGGTCATAGTGCTGCCAGAAGGTTTGGGTCAGTTTAAAAATCGTGACCCCACCGGGACTTGAATCCTCGACCTTCCAACTTGTAGCGCAGTGCCTTAACCACTACGCTACGGCATGCCCCGGATTTTTCCATCCTTAAAAAAATCTATTGACAGAGGTCGGGTTTGAACCCGCGACCCTCGGAACCAGAGGCAAGGAGCATTACCACTATTCCCTCATCTTCTTCGGCTTTCCCCTACTTATAAGTTTGCCGTCTTCTGTTTCCATTTACTTCTATCATTCCAATCTCCTTCTTCCAAATTCCTATCATCCATTATAGTTCTGACATAAGTTTTCCATTTCCATCTTGGTCTGCCACGTTTATTTCTTCCAGGGGGTGATCATTGGTGTGTGTGTGTATATATATATTATCATTTTTCATTTTCCATTCTATGTACATGGCCATATCATTTAAGAGTCTGATTTTCAATCGTCTTAACAGATGTGGTGACATTAATTTATTTCCAGAGGAATTAATTTCTTATTTTATCCTGTCTTGTGCTTCTTCTAAGATAATCACATTCAACTGTTCTAATTTTATTTTTTTTGTAATTCCGTCAAAGACCAAGTTTCACTTCCATATGACAAAACATTCTGTATCGTGCCCTTATAAATTTTTATTTTAGTTTCGTTTGTAATATTTTTGTTCCAAATAATACATGTAATGTCTTAGTTGAATTTTTTGTCATTGCAATTTTAGTTTTTACATCTCTTTCGCATGTACCTAAACATGTAATTATTGACCCAAAATATATAAAAAATCACATTTTTTATCTTCCCTGTTTCGAGTATGTCCCTCAAATCATTTATTTTGATTCCTAGAATGAGGAGATGAGAGTGACATGGAAACTTCATATAGGAAAACCAGAAGGAAAGCGCCCTGTAGTTAGGCCTAGAATAGATGGAAGAATAATTTTAACCATGATTTGAGGGAACGGTTAATATTATTCTTCCATCTCATTCTAGGCCTAACTACTGGGCGCTTTCCTTCTGGTTTTTCCTACTGAAGTTTCCATTCCCCTCATTCTAAGCCTACCTATTAGGCGGTTACCTTCTAGTTTTCCTACAAGAAATTCCACGTATCTCTTTCATTCCCCTCATTCTATGCCTACCTACTGGAGCTTTCCTAGTTTTCCTACGAGAAGTTTCCATGTCGCTCTTTCATTCCTCTCATTTTAGGCATCAAAAGAGATGTTTAATCTGCCTAACATATTAATACTATTTTCATTCATTCTATCTACTGGCCGCTTTCCTTCTGATTTTCCTACAAGACGTTTCCATGCCCCTCTTTCATTCCCCATTCGTGCCAAATGTCTTTTCCATCGCAACTGTTATTATATCTGATTTCCATAAAGACCGTGTAACTCACTTTTATGCAGTTTCTTCCATTCACCTGCCTGTTCGTTTTTATTTAGTCCAAAGTTTCCTAAGAATTTTATTCTTAAATAGGCCTACCTATAATTTTTTTCTCCTCCCTTAAAATAAGAGACCATATTTGTCATCCATATAGTACAACTGAAAATTAACAGTTTTATATGCAAAAACTTGGACATTACGACGGAATGAGGAAAAGCGACTGGATGCTTTTTGAAATGTAGATATGAAGAAGGATGGAACGTATAAAATGGACAGACAAAATAAAAGAATAAAGATGTGCTAGACAGAGTAGGTGAAGGAAGAACAATGCTGGAACTCATAAATAAGAGGAAAAGAAATTGGATTGTCCCCTGGCTAAAGAAGAAACTGCCTGCTGACGGATGCGCTAGAAGGAATAGTCAACGGAAAGAAAGTTAGAGGCAGAAAAAGACATCAGACGATAGACAATATTAAAATAAATGGTTTGTATGCGGATACAGAAAAGGAAAGCTGAGTTAAGAAAAGAGTGGAGAATGCTGAATTTGCAATGAAAGACCTGCTCTTGGGCAGAACACTATGTGTGTGTGTATGTATATATATATATATATATATTATTTTAATTTTTTTAAGAGTGTGGATGACAAGGGTTTCTGTAATGAATCATCATCATCATGATCATCTGCATTCATGGATTAGGTCTGTTGACCCGTTCCGACTTCAGCCCATCTCTTTCTAGGTCTGCCCACATCTCGGGTGCCTTTAGGTTTGTATTTTGTTATTTGTTTTGGATATCTATATTCATTCATTTTGTCTATGTGTTGCTTCCATTTTTGTCTATATGTATTTATTTTATCAGTTATTGCAAATATTTCAAGTTCCTGTCTTATTTCTGTGTTCTTGATTCTGTCTTCCTTAGTGCACCCTTTAACAGCTCTCAAAAATTTCATTTCTGCCGCCGTTATCCTACTTAGATCTTGTTTTTTTTTATGTATCCAGGCTTCTGAACCATAGAGCAGTAGGGCCTATCGGTACTGCCACCGTTTTGTAAATTTCAATTGGGTCTCTCTTGTTATTTTGTTATTTAGTGATCGTTTTATCGTACCACATATTCCCTGGAATTTTGCTGTTTTATTAGTTATATCATTATCATAATTAAATTAAATGTCACATCCTAGATAATTGAGATGGTTCACCTGTTCTATGATTTTGTTTCCTATTACTATTTTGGATCTGATTTGATTTTTCCCTTGGAATGCCATTACCTTAGTTTTTTCTATGGATATTTTGAGATTATGTTGTTCACATATATTATGTAGTTTAAAAATATTCCTTTGAAGTTCGTCTTCCGTATTTGCTATTATTGCCTGGTCATCAGCGTATAATAATGTTTTCAAGTAGTGTGTTTTATCTAGTTTTATTCCTTTATTTGTTTCTTCGTTCCATTTTTTTTATTATATCATTGATGTATAGGTTAAACAAAAGTGGAGAGATACTGCATCCTTGTTTAACTCCTTGATTAGTAGGAATTTTATTTTTACTTACTTCATTTCTAGTTTTTATAACAAAATTTGTGTTCCAGTACAAACTCTTTATAGCTGCTATTAAGTGTTTCGAAATTCCTTTTTCTATTAAAATTGTCCAAAGTTTTCCTCTATCTACTTTATCAAATGCCTTAACAAAATCAATAAAAGTTATGTGTGTTTCCTTGTTTTATTCTCTTCTTTTGTTTATAAATTCTTTTATCGTAATGAATAATAAGAATACATTTTCATTGAGTTTATTTTTTTCTGTACCTCATCCCTATGTGTAATTTTTGTTCCTAGATGTGTATGTGAATTCAATCACTTCTTCAAAATTCCCGCATTTGTCATTAATTGTCCATATCCATTATGTAATGCATTTCTATGCATAGCTATATTTACTTTCATTGACATTTACTTCTAGCCTCAGTTTGTTAGTTTCTTTTACGTTTCCAAAATCTATTTTTTTACACAATTAACATTTTATTTTGTAAGTTGGCACTATAGTTGGCATTATAGTGAAATATGTAACTAAAATTTGGCTATTTCATTACTCTATTTAACAGTGAATTTCCAATGACACTAACATAAACATTTTCCAAGTAATTATTCCGTCATATGTTTCATTTACATGTATGCATTATTTATAGTTTTGTCCCGGATACCTGGTATATTTTTATATGTCTTATCTATTGCAAATATTATACAGTAGTATACATAAGTGTTAGGCTATTGTATGCCATGTGTGAATCTTTGAATTTTGCAACGGAGGAGTTACCTGCTAGTGTCATGTTTGCCAACTTTATAACACATGTTTCCACTATCCATCCATAGTAATTCTGCCCAAGGGCAGGTCTCTCACTGCAGTTATAGCATTTACATGCTATACTTTTCAGCTTTACTAGGGAATTATTATGTAGGTGTGGTAGCTTTCCGTTGCTTTCCACACCAGTGAAGGGTGATAATGATGGCCGGATGATTTTCGGGGACCGTTAGGTCCTAAGCTTCCTGACATTTATCTTACAAGTGAGGAAAAACCTCGATAAGAAAATCTCGCCCAGGAGCCTGTCCTGACCGGGAATCGAACCTGAGCCCGTTGTGTGACAAGGCAGCACGCTACCCCTCGAGACCACAGCCCATTCAATTAGGTTAGGGTAAGTTGCTAGATTAGATTACTTAGATTAGTTAAAGTCTCAGATTAGGTGTTACTTAAGTTCAATATTAGATTAGGTTGTTTTAAGGCAATGGCGACTGAGTCCAGAGTACTCGGCTACTTCATTTGTTTGTTAGCGTGTTTTTCATAAGTTAGATATATCAATGACTAGTAGGGCCTACGTATTTTCATTGTAAATAAGGCTATTATAGGCGTTGGATTAAATATTTTAAAGGCAATAGCGTTGGGTCAGCATGCACGACAACCTTCATTTGTTTGTTAGCGTGTTACTCATTAGCTATATATTCTGTTTTAGCAATAACTAATGCGTATTTCCCATTGTAAATATGGCGACTTTAGTTTCTTTCTATCTCAATTACTCATTCAGTTTTAAGGCATTTTTCAGGATTAAAAAAAATCCACACGCACACATATATATACACACACACACATATACACACACATATATATATATATATATATATATATTTATTTATGCTATGCAAATATATATATTCTATAATAATTTTGCCCGAGGGCAAGTCTTCCACTGCAATCATAACATTTTCATGCTATGCTTTGCAGCTTTACTAAAGATTTATAGGTGGGGTAGCTTCCCATTGCTTTCCACACCAATGAGGGATGATAATGATAAGGATGATGATGATGGCTGGATGATTTTCGGAGACCGTTGGGTCCTAAGCTTCCTGACATTTGTTTTACATGTGAGGAAAAACCCCGAAGATAAACCTCACCCGGGAGCCTGTCCCGACCGGAAATCGAACCCGGGCCCGCTACGTGACAAGGCAGCACGCTACCTCGAGACCACAGCGGTGGATATATATATATATATATTTATTTATTTATTTATTTATATGTGTGTGTGTGTGTGTGTGTGTGTGTGTGTGTGTGTGTGTGTGTGTGTGTGTGTGTGTGTGTGTGTGTGTGTGTGTGTGTGACATGAGAAGAAAAATAAATGCCTGAGCCGGGATTTGTACCCGACACCTCCAACTTTATATATTAGCTCGCTACCAACCGCGCCATTCAAGCATCCTAGCACAAAATTGTAACATTAAATGTGTGTGTGTATATATATATATATATATATATATGTATATATATATATATATATATATATATATATATATATTATAAATGTCTATTCCTCTGGTGAAGTAGCAGGGCTGACAACCCGACTATCTCATGCCTTTATGTAAAAACGTTAGAGCCTTAACCTCCTACTAACCAGGATCTTCTGAGGTCTGTTGTGGGTTCACTTTAATTACACACTACTATCTATGTTTTTCAGTTTTTATTTCAATTAATTTTATACTCCCTCCTGGCATCCAGTTCTTACATGTTACATTGTGGTGTAATACTGTACAATAAATCAAATATTTGCTGTGTCTGATTGTGGAATTATGCGGAATTAGTGTCCTAGTAAGGAAGATATGGAATAATGGTAGGGGACTTCAAGCTCCGCCTCTCTTGTGAAGAAAGTTACATGGGTTGTCGGAATCATTAATGAGTGTATCAGAAATACAACGTACTTCCACGCCCATTCTTCTGTTACACAACACGTTTTGTCAAACAGAAGGCTCTTTGTGGAGGGTTGTTTTATATAACATTTATCAATACAGGGAGTATTTGTATGAAAGCTTTTTAGTTAAAAGTGTTTTATGCTACAATTGTGAAGTGTGAGTTGTGAACGAAAAGTGTAAAAGAAAGCTTTTGGTAGTTGAAATGACTTGTTTGAGAAGGAGCGAAGGGTTTGTCAAGACTGTAAAGAATTTGGAATGAAGGGATTAGAAGACGAACAAAAACAGTTGTATGTGGTAGTTGGAATTGAAATGGAGTTGAAATTGTTTGTACACTCTTTGAAGATGCAACAACATCGATGGACTAAAAAAAATGCAATGGACACCAGCTGGGACAGGTTCTCAGGCAATATGAAAATGATCATGGTACCAAAAAGCTAAAGAAGTTATTTCTAAAAGGAAATTCAAGAGGAAGATGACATTGTTCGAGGAGAAGGAGATTTGGAACGGAAAAAGCGACTTTAGCTGTAAAATTTCGGAATAGGCCTATATATGAAGAGTCAAATGCAAAAACGATGAATGTCACTTACCTATGATTGTCCAGGAAATTAATTTTAAAGTTTCGTTCTTCTCATCTGCAGTGTATTTTATTATGCTGATATCTCCTAGACTATCATTGATTATGCCTTGAAACTCTATTTAGAAATTCTTCGGCACGAGTAGTATAGGCTGGTACAGTTTGGTGAAAAATGAAAAAAATAGTGACATTCATCGTTTTTGCATTGGACTCTTCATATATATGTCGGCCGCGATGGGGGGATTAGTGGTTATGTTCGTTGCCTTGGTCTCGAGGGTCGCGGGTTCAAATCTAACACTTTATTCCGTGGATCCCGAATCTGAATATTTTAGGCTCATAAAAGATCCTTAAGCCTGAATAAAGAGGCCTCTAAGCAATTTTTTCCGACATTCTTCAACCTAGCAATACTTTAGTTGCGTACTAGATGTCTCATTGGGTCGGTGTGTTGGAGCATACCACTCATGAAATACAATCAAAGTGTACGTATCCGTAATAAATTTTATAAACTTATCAATTACAATAAATGAACATTTTTATCTTTAGGAAAATAAGCTTAACTAAATTAACTAACTCCTAACAAAGGAGAGGTTAAGGTCCAACATTGGACTGTTATGGCATTTTGTATGTGTATGTGTGTGTGTGTGTGTGACAGGTTATTTAATCTTAAGTCATATGTGGGATATAAATAAAAACACGCATATAATCCTTCTGTTGAATCCATCACACTAGCACAGGTGGTAGCATGCCTCTATCCTGACTTCCTGACTAGAAGCTCCGAATTTCATACGGGCTTAGAAATTTTAACTGAACAAATTTTAATCTCGGGACAAGGAAAAATTATGGTGGCAATTTGTAATCACTACATTGTGCATCAAATGCCTATATAAATTCCAACCCCACCCCTATAGTCATATGTGGAAATATTTAACTTCAGAAAGCATGTAGTGTGTTGGTGAATGGTCCATCGAATTGAAACGTTTAGCTTGGCGGTCCCCTTGGTGCTTGTCTATGTGCTGGCGCCGGGTTTCACCTTCTCCCTTCTCTTTATCTTCACCCCTCATACAACACATACACACTCAAACATACACAAGTTTCTCTATACAATTTAAGTGTACATAATCAGCGTAAAGTGATCTGCCGAAGTGGTATGTAAATGATAAATACACGACATTAAAATCCTCTTTCAGCTTAGCGTGGAACCCGGAGCACGAAAAATGCAATGAGCGAATATACTCATACTTAAACATGCACAAGTTTTTTTCTATAAAATGCAAGTATGCATTTGTGTAAAGTGGTCTGCCGAACTAGTGCGTAAATTGTAAGTATATCACATTAACGTCCTATATCCGCTTAGCGTGGAACTCCGAGCACGAAAAATTCAGTGGGTGGAACAAACACACAATTTCTGAAGAATGCGGCTTGAACATACGTGTTCCATAAACTACATATAGTTAACCAATTGACTATGATTAACAAGAATTCCAACCTCTTATTACTAACAAGCAAACTGTCAACAATTGCATGCCGAAGTATACGTTAAAATTTCTCACAGAAAAGCGTTGTGATGTATCAAGGTCGTATGCAAAAATTATCTGCGTTTTTAACTACAAGGCACATAAATAGAAGTCAGTATCCAACAATAGCACTGCACGGAGAAGAGTGAAGTGAGGTGGGATCCGTTGCGGACGGCGGGTAGTGAGGGTTGTCCAGTCTGTCAATACAGGAGTTTTATTTTATTTCCCTACAGTTTAAATGAGAGATTTTGTGATGGATTTTAGTGTCTTGCAGTTAAAAACGGCAGGTAACTTTTTAGGATACTGCCTTTGTACATCACAATGCTTCTTCTTCTTCTTCCTTTCCAGGATTAGGTCAATGCGACCTGTTCCGGTCTCTTGTCCATCGTTTCCTTGGCCGTCCCAAGGATCTTTTTCCATGTGGTTTGTAGGTGTTGATCTTTTTGGGTAATCTTGTTTCGTCCATTCTGTCTAAATGTTCTTTCCATTGGTATTTGTGCTCTTCTAGTTTATCGACTATTGAAAATATCTCCAGTTCATTTCTTATTGATTCATTGTGCAATCTATCCATGCGTGTACATCCTTTTACGGATCTTAAAAATTTCATTTCAGCAGCTTTCATGTGTGAGATATATTTTTTTGTAAGTACCCAAGATTCAGATCCATATAAAAGAACAGGAAAAGCCATAATTTATAAAACCTGAGCTGAGTTTCTCTTCGAGTCTTTCGGAGGGTTCTTCTTATGGTGCCACACACCATTTGATATCGGCTTAATTTATTATGTATATCCCATTCGTAGCTATGTGTTATATCTGATCCAAGATAGTTAAAGTGTGCTATCTGTTCTATTATTTCATTATTGATTACTATTTTTGCTCTGACTGGCACTTTGCCCTGAAAGGCTTCTCTGGGAGAAATTTGAAGGTAGGTTTCGGCATGCAATGGTTAACAGTTCCCTTGTGAGTAAAGTGCGATTCTGATCAGTGGAGATACTGCACTATAAAGTGAAAATCAGTGGGTGTGTGCATCTACTGAACCGTGTAATCAGAAACCCGATGTTGAGATTTGGAAACGAATGCTGCAGAATTAATTGACACTTGTTATTTCCTGGTATAATTAACAGTTCCGGCTCGCAATCCTGTCAGAAGATGTTCGAGCGTAACAAACTGCTTCACGCATTTCAACAAACCAAGTTAAGCAATCTCACGCAAATCTTTGTTACTATTATTGTTGCAAACCTGTCTCTCTGTTGACGGGGTGTGATTGGTTCGATAATTATGATAGCATTGTCTACGTCAACTTTCTCGTCCTTCATCTTCTTCTCCATTCAAGGATTAGGTGATATCACCTGTTCTGTTCTTTATTGTTAAGCCACTCATACGAGTCTAATTAGATCTCTCTTCCCGATCTTTTTTGGTAAAATCTATTCTTTGTCTTTCTGACAATATAACTTTTTCATTTGATTTTATTTTCATATTATCATTAACTGTGAAGATATCCAGTTCTGATCTTATTAGCGAGTTCTGAAGGAATGAAGCTACTGAGGTTGTTCACTGAAAATATTGTTGAGCAATTTTTGCAGATCTTCAACGATCTTATCTAGTAGGCACCAAAATGACCATGACCAAATGTAGGTATGTGTATATATTAGGGTGGGCCGAAAAAACTCATTTGTAATTTGAAGTTGCGAATTATATAGCTAAAAAAAAGAAAAAAATTATCAAAAACATCTTGCGGTCGCGCAAATGCTCTGAAGTTTGGCAAACCATGAAAAAAAACTTCATTTTTGCAATTATTTTTTTTAATAACAAGTAGATATTGCTGATCTTTGCTAAGCACGTTTATGTCTATCTGTGGAATCTGACAATCAATACTCTGGAAGTTATTTATCAAATGCCAAAAATTCGTATAAATATAATTGGTTCATTATTCCAGAAAATTTTGGAGCTTATGCGCGACCGGAAGATATCAACTGATCTAAACCAAATTAAAACACAATGTTTTTAGGCTCTATTTGAAGACGTTACAAACTATTACATTACGAAAACATGTAATTAAAAATTAAAGAAATAATCTCAAAAATGAAGTTCATTTCATATTTTGTCAAATTTTAGAGCCTTTGCGCGACCGGAAGATGACATCCGATTTTGATATAGTTTTTTCTTTTCTTTTGTCTATATAATTCGCAACTTTTCCGTGCTATTACAACTTTGAAATAAAAAAAAGTTTTTTGGGTCCATCCTTATATATATCTGTGTGTGTTTGTGTGTGTGTGTGTGTGTGTGTGTGTCTCTGTGTGTGTTTGTGTAGGTTGACGCTCTAGCGACCGAAATGTCTTTTATAGTAACCAAACTTGGCAAATAGCAATTAGTTCTAAAAAAAATCAAGTTCGTTAACCACCAAAATCGGACCTTTAGGTGTAGTTTACCTGAAACGAAAATTTAAAAATGCTTTAACGGTAGCAATTTTCTATGTTTCACAAAGAAACTCAGTATAATAAACCGAGGAATGTATTCTCAAAAATCATCGAAATGTCATCATTGGAATGGAAGTTTGCTTGACATTCGAAATTAAAATTTTATTCTAACAAGCGCCACTTTTTTATCGCAATGTATGTCATAAAATTCATTTAACTCTTAAATTGACAACATATAATATAAGATACATTAGTTTAATTTGTTTAATATTTTTAATGATGTAATGGAAAAATGTTTCGGTTAGCTTACGGTTATGCATGATTTGTTTTCATTGCAGTACGACACTTTTAATAATTAGGCTAGCATGAGAAATTGAGTTTCTCCAATTTAAAAAAAATAGCAAAATGGGAACATAAATTCGACCTGCGGAGGAACTCACGTAGTTTAGAAGTTCCTGCGTAACATACTTTTTTTTATTCCATTAGCTTTAGTGATTTCTCTTCATATCTCATAAAATTCATCTACATAGATTATTTACATGATATCTCTTTCTCTCTCTTTCCCTCTCTTCCTCTCTTTCCCTCTCTCTTGATCTCCCTCTCTATCTCTCTCTCTCTCCCCCCTGTTTCCTCAACCTGGAGCCGCTACTTATAATGGCTATCTAAATTCTTCTTGATAGGGAGTGGTCATAGTTTCCACACTGTCCGAAATTCCGTGAGAAATTTTCTTTCTCCATGGGAACTCGATCCAGCAGCTCTGCACGAAAACAGGATGACTTAAAATATCCCTTTTGTTATGATTCGGAACCATATATAAAGAGTAGACAAGCCATGACCTTATACACTTTTATTTGTGTTTATTTTATAATTTTTCTTCCTAAAATTCTTACAATTGTTCCACAAATGGAATAATTTGAAATCTGTTATTTTCGTCTCAATGTCTTCGTTACATATTCACTTAAAAAAAAACTAAGTATATAAGGAATAAGCCGGGCAGCAATCAAATACGACAAGGTCATGAGAGTTTGTTAATAGAAATAATGAGACTAGAAAAAAAACCTCGAGTATTCATTGGAATGAACTCAACCAGCTAAAAAACCTGACCATTCTCGAGTGGATAAGCTCATATGCAACGTTCATGCAATTGAATTTCGTAAAAGGCAATCGTGACAGCGGTCTGGAAGTAATATTCCATACATTATTAACTGGTAGAGGTGCAAAATGTATAGTATTACGAAAACGTAGATAATATCTAAGAGGCTTGTAGCTAATTTAAGATAATATCTAGCCAACACAATGTTAATGAGATTCTTAAGTTTACCTTTCCAACATGGCGGCGGCGCGATGTGACATAAATACCATTACACTCCGGAAGAACGATCTGTTTAATGATCATTATCGTGTTTTACTTTCAAAACATTTCATAAATACTCATAAACCTTTCAGTTTTTTACTTCATTCGTAACAAGTTGCAGCTTTTCCTAGGAAATAGAACAGTGAACGGTCAGATTATGACATTTCAATGCCAATGGAATACTTTTTTCACTATGCACGGAGACAACTAGGCCGTAGGTCTTCGTGTACTTCTAGATTGTATACTCGTCTCTGTTTCTGAGATTCGCAGGTTGAATCCCGGTCGATGTCGGATATATTTTTAAGGGAGAGGCAAATTATCTATTCTTTTACAATAGCCCCCTTTTTTTTCCTTCAGGCACTTCACTTTTTATCTGTACAAAAAAAACTAAGGGATGTGTTGAGTATTTAATAGATAATAGTACATTACAATGCGAGGTTCGGAAGTGGTTTTTAATTTTCGAGATTCTGTAAAAACTTCACAAATGTGTGTTGTACATAATTTTGCATGATGGTGTTTTCAAAATATTAAATAATAGTAAAATAATATCTTTGTTGGAAATATTTGCATTCATTATAAACAACTGACTGACGTTAGCAGTCTGGCCAATGTATATATGGTAAATGCCGAAAATAATTTAGTTGAGACTACAGCAATCAGGAATAAAATGGCGGCAAGTACGAATGTATTGTTTTATAGTGTTTCAAATAAACACTAGTTCATGCAGTGATTTGTTTCGTATAATGTATATGAACACTACATTTTGGATATATTTTTGTATATACATTGTACGTAGTATGTATACATAAAGGGAAGCGGTTTTTCTTCCGCTGTAGGTTGGCAATTTGTAATATTACAGTATAGTTATTTAGTTATTTATATGTTGGCAGCATCGACATTTGGGAAATTAAACTTCCAATCATGGTCGCCATTCCTGTAAGTACAACAGAACGCACTAATCTGCAAAAAAGTACTTTGATATTGGAGAATATTATTTAGTCTGGATTAAAAAGTAATTTAGGATAGTGGTAAATATCAAGATTTCAGTTAGAAGAAAAAACTAGAACATAGAATTTATCCAAAGTAATTAATTCAAGCAAGAATAAAACTTTATAAGTACAGTGTAAGTCTATGGACCCACTATAAATTTTATAAACTTATGCACTGATCTTATAGAAATGCTGGAATATTAATTGCTTCATCTTATGGAATTGGTGATGTGACTTTGAAACAACTAAAGGAGATCAATGTTGAATAACATTAATTTAATGATTATTTTTAGCATTGTACCGTTTGAAATAGAACTGAAATCTTTACCCCTACCCTATAAATGATACCTATAGAACCTCAAGCATCCACCGCTGAGGTCTCGGTGTAACGTCGTTACCTCGTAAGCTGATTCGATTTCCAATCGGGGCATGTTTCCTGGGTGGGGTTTTTACGGGATTTTTCCTCACTTGTAGGACAAATATCGGGAAAGTCCAAGGACCCAATATCCGAACATCATTTGGCAGTCATTATCATCCTGTATTATTCGCCTGACCAGCTTCATGGGCTAGTGGTCAGTGTTTCTGACTACAGTTCATGATGTCCCGGATTCGATTCCCGGTCAAACCATATGAATTTTTCCTTAAAGGGAATTATTCCTGTGGTTGTCCATGGTCTGGAATTTAGGTTAAGTTTAGGTTAAGAACTCTACTGGCGCTTCGTTATAATTTACCACCCATCGTATCATCGGGGTAACGTAATTCCGCCTTCCAGGTGCCCCAACCTAAGAAATGTATTACAGCTCCGCCAATGTCAGGGGAGAAAGCCAGAAATGTCATAAAAGACAACCAGGTGGCATTAGACAAATACAAATTCACCTTGTTTAGTATGAATGTGAATTAAAGGTATGTCTTGTCTTAAATGTCAGTTGTGTTTCGGAGGTAGCCCGGGCATTGAGCTGGTTCCTTATTCGCGGAAGCCCTCCAAATCCTTGTGTGTAATCCAGATTTAAACATTCTCTCCCGATAGGTCGAGTCACTATAAGGCCGGGTAAAACTACTTAAAAGGGAGAGGTTAAACTAAGAATATTAGAAAGTCTGAAATGAGACCTTTGAGCAAAATTTGTGTTTTTACGCTCTCATTTGAATTACGTCAGTGACTTAAGTTGTTAAAGATAAGATTATTTTTATTTGGATATTTTATTTAAATTAGAATCAAGATAGAACCTAATTTTTAACAACATTACCGTCTTGTTGCGTAAGTCGTGGCCGACATGTTGGTATTAATTATGGAGTATAAGAATCTTGGAATGGACATATAATAGAGCAGGTATCTAATTTTAACTATCTTGCAAACATAATTTCAGAAAATAAAATATATGTAGATATAAAATTAGAAAAATATAGTAAATTAAATGGCATAATAATTTTTTTTTAAATCAGTGCCAACAGAAACCAAATTAAGATTACATAATATTATTTCAAACCCAGCATTTAAATATAGAAGTGAAGTTGGCTCCTGAATCAGAGAGATAAAAATACATTGGAAGCACATATGAGATTTTTGATACCACTTGTTGGATTCACAAGGTTAGATCATCAAAGAAATATTGATATTTTTACATAGTGACCTCAACGGTGTTTTGAAATGAATTTCAAAATTATTTATATGCATATTTTTGTAAATTTTAGGTTATAACTAATTTTTTGTGCGCATATGTTAGTGATTTTTAGGTCATAAAAATCCTAACCTAAGTTCTAAATAACAGTAAATGTTTTTTCCCTGGAATTACGTTGAAACATTAGAATGGATAAGATTACAAGAAGTGTAAGCGAGGAAGATAAGTATAATTAGAATTTAAGTGAGTGGAGATGTTAATTGATTAGTGATATTAGTATTATCGCTTGATGTGGAATTGCAGACATAAATCACAGAGGCAATGAGCACGCTGCCCGCCCACTTAGTGCAGTAGTGAACTTTCCCGCGAGAGAGAAAGTAGCGGAACTCGGAATCATTATATAGTGCACAACTGTGACACCAGAGTGAGCCACAAGTCTGGTCCCTTCAAATTACAAAATTATCTTCCACAAGTTTCTCCCTATCCCGATAGTCTAAAGGTATGTTATGAACTCTTCAGTATAAAGAAACAATTGAACGAAACTTGACTTACTGTCGACTGTATGACCTACAGTATCGTAGTCGGTATTAACGCTGTCTTAAGGTTAGGGCCCCCATTCGTTATAGCTGTTTTTGGTGAATTCCATGATAACTGGCGTAATCATTTTTAAAAAATCTAATAACCTAAAAAAAGGTTTAACCTTCAGATAGCAGGACACTGATGTTTCTCTTCAAAACATGTTGTATTTAGATGTCAAACTCTTTAACAGAAATTCTGGAATTTGTATATTTAATAAGTCCACCGCTGTGGTCTCGAGGTAGCGTGCTGCCTTGTCACGCAGCGAGCACGGATTCGATCCCCGGTCGCGACAGTTTCCTGGGTGAGGTTTTTATCGGGGTTTTTCCTCACCTGCAAGACAAATGTCAGAATCTTTAAGGCCCAAACGGTCCCCGAACATCATATGGCCATCGCAGTCATCATCATTCATATTCATCTTAGATTAAGCTTAGGATTAGGGATTCTCCTGGCGCACCACTATCATCATAATCACCCATCATATCGGGGCAACATATCCCCGCCTTCCAGGCGCCCCAATCTCAGAAGTGGGTTACAATTACGCCAATGCCAGGAGAGAACACTAGAAATGTCCAAAAGGACAAACTGGGACATTGAAAAAATATATAATAATTGTTGGCAAACTTAAAATGTCGGTTTTATATCGGTATATGACGTAACTATCAGTTACAATGGCATCTTGTGAAATTTTCAATGTTATTTCAAGAAACGATTGTGTGTGTATATATATATGGCACAATCGTTTTCAGTATAATAATTAAAATGTTTCGGACATATTTTGTGAGAACAATCTAAATATTCCTTCGAAATTTGCTAAAAGAGCTAAGCATATTATAAAAATATACTTAAATTGTTTCGCGATCTTATAAGGATTAAAATATGCTTTCAAATGGCTGGAATATTTCTTAATGTCTCATGTTCAAATCTAAACGTATGTAAAATAGCTTTTCATAACTGCTAGTATCATCTTTATAATTCTTTTGAATATGCGCTTCCACGTGATCAGGAAAGCGTAACAGGGAGTCGTTCATTGCACCTGAATTTCTTGTTCGTACCAGCCAGTAGTAGCATCTTAAATCGCATTGTTTCGTTTTTGAAACCGCTAGCTTTACGTGTCTTTATCATTCAAAACGTATCAACTCTTCTTGTTTTAATGAGAAAATAAACTAGGTAAAACTAATATCCCCTACTGGAAGCATTTTTCATAATGTTTCGATTTTAAATCTGGCACAACTGATACTATCGGAACAAACGTATCTTATTCATCCACGCACATTGGGATATATGGATCTAGATTTAATTATTCCAAGGTTTTAAGGAACAGGAGGAAGATTGCTGTTAGAATTTGGGTATATAATTCAGTAGCTCGGCTGATTTGAGTATCAGCACTTTTAGTTTCTGTATTCAGATCAAATTTTGTGTGATATAACTCCGAATTAACAAATATGGTATTTTATTTTATATATGCATTCAAACTTACTTTATTATGCATTCGTATACTTAATGCAATTTCTGTCATATAAACAAAATAATTGTCTTATATGACCTAAATACATAATATATCCAAGTTTAAATCTTGTGATTTTGTTCATTTCACCAAATTGTACTTTATTTGATATATCGAGCAAGTGCTTTGCACTTTCGTCGATGTCTCAGAGTTGGTGCATTGCACTTTCATCGGTATTTCGGAGTTGGTGGCTTGCACATTCGTCCATGCCTCGGAGTTGATGCCTTGCACTTTCGTCGATGTCTCAGAGTTGGTGGCTTGCACATTCGTCGATGTCTCAGAGTTGGCGCCTTGCACTTTCGTTGATGTCTCATAATTGGTGCCTTGCAATTTCGCCAATGTCTCGGAGTTGGTGCCTTGCACTTTCATCGATGTCTCGGAGTTGGTGCTTGTAATTTTGTCGATGTCTCGGAGTTGGTGCCTTGTAATTTTGTCGATGTCTCGGAGTTGATGCCTTGCACTTTCGTCGATGTCTCAGAGTTGGTGGCTTGCACATTCGTCGATGTCTCAGAGTTGGTGGCTTGCACATTCGTCGATGTCTCAGAGTTGGTGGCTTCCACATTCGTCGATGTCTCAGAGTTGGCGCTTAGCATTTTCGTTGATTCTCATAATTGGTGCCTTGCAATTTCGCCAATGTCTCGGAGTTGGTGCCTTGCACTTTCATCGATGTCTCGGAGTTTGTGCCTTGTAATTTTGTCGATGTCTCTGAGTTGGTGCCTTGTAATTTTGTCGATGTCTCGGAGTTGGTGCCTTGCACTTTCGTCGATGTCCCGGATTTGATGCCTTGCACTTTCGTCGATGTCTCGGATTTGATGCCTTGCACTTTCGTCGATGTCTCGGATTTGATGCTTTGAACTTTATTCGATGTTTCGGAATTAATGGCATGCACTTTTATTTTTGTCTCAGAGTTAGTGCATTGCTCTTCCATCGATGTCTCGGAGTTAGTGCCTTGCATTTTCGTCGATGTCTCGGAGTTGATGCCTTGCACTTTTGCCAATGTCACCGAATTAGTGCCTGCACCCTTCGATGTTTCGTAGTTAATACCAAGCACTTTCGTAAATGTCTCGGAGTTAGTGCCTTGCACTTTGCCGATGTCTCTAAGTTATGCATGCACCCGTGGATGTCTGGAAGTTAATGCCATGCATTTTCGTAGATGTCTCGGAGTTAGTGTCCTGCATTTCCGTCGATATCTCGGAATTAGTGCATTGCAATTTCGTCGATATCTCGTAATTATTGTGATTTAGCTGTTGTCCCTGAATCATTGTATTACACTTTCGTCCATGTCCCAGTGTTAGAGCCTTGCACTTTCGTCGATGTTACGAAGGTCGTACTTTTATTTAAATATGCTCTTTAAATATCCCAGTTTGCTGCAGATGTAATTCAAATCTAGACTTAAAAATGTCGACAAAATGCTTGAAATACTTTATATGGCATAAATATATGATGTGGCTCCCATGGCTCTACTTCCCTTTCAAAAGAAACCTCGCTTTGGATTTTTACGCCTTGCCAATGTCGGAAACAGACGCGAAAATAGTAATCATTAATCCACCGGGACTGACTCCATCTTAATATGATATACTTTCGTTGAAGTCTACAAGTTAGTATTTTGTATTTTTGTTTATTTTACGTAGAATGTTACTTGATAAATTGTATTTGGTAATTTTTTTTCAATCCGTTTAAATATATCAGAAAATAATTTACATAGTTATAAATAAATTAATACAGTTATATTTAAATCTCCTTCCTTTATTTTTTGTTATATATATATATATATATATATATACATACATACATACTGCACTGCGTCGTTAAATTATTTTTCTTCCTGGGAATCATGCTTTTGTTGTGCATATTTTCTTAGTTGTAATTGTTTGTTACTTTTACCTGACATTTTGATAACATTGCTTTATATTGTAGAGTTATTTCATAAATAATTGTTAACTATGGGAGTTAGGTGTTAAATAAGTCACTAATGTCACATAAACCACTATCCCACATTGTAATTTACTAAGTTCTAGCACGTAATTATACTTGTAGAGCGCCGGCCCACTTGAAACCTTGGCCTGTATGTACTCGATCCATTCCAGATGATATGTCAATCACGAAATTAAGCAGCGGAAAGTAAAAATTATAAATTTTACTTCAGTTCCAATTCAGTTATGCTCTCTCCCCATGACTCGTGGCTCTTAAACCCATCAGAAACGTCAAATTGCATCTCTGGATTAGACATTTAAACTCTCATTTGACAGAAAATAGATTTTTATGGAGAACTTTGATGATCTAATGTTCTTGCGAATTAGATTGTCCTATTGGTTATAATTCTTAAGGATATAATCTGTGACAAATACGAAGCCGTGCTGACTATAGGGAGGGGTCAATTTATAAATATTCCTTTGGCACAGTATGTAAGTTTATAAGATGATTTTCAGGGAAATTTTGTTCCCATTTCCATGCGATTTGGCCTGCAGTAGAGGAAAACTAAAAATTTCTAGCAGAAATTTCAACGCGAGAGTCTCGAAGCTATACGAGAGACAAGATGTTACCCCTAGGCTAGTAGTTCCCAATCGTTGCTCTATGGATCCCCAGTTATCAGGCGATCCACTTAAATAAGTAATATACACTGGTGTCCAAAAGTTTAGGATAATTTGTAAAACGGAAAATCAAAATGCTTAAAGAGGAGCAAGGAGTAAAAATTATTTATCAAAACGTTTCTCAGTACATTTAGTTTAGTTTACATACTAAATTATAATCTCTCTTCAACAATGAAAAAATTAATAGCAATTATAAATGAAAATTGCATTGTTGCAGTTAAGCCCTGTTCCATAAATCTTCATTTTTAAAGAGAGTTATGATATAATCAGATGTAGTGTAAGAACAGATTGCAGTAAAATGGCACAAAGACAACATCTGGACCCTCTGCTTCGGGGTAGAATTATTAGGCGGCTAGAAACAGGACAGACACAAACTGAGGTCTCCATAGCACTTAATGTACACCACAAAATGTTATATCTAGGTTATGGCGACGGTTCCAAGAGACCGGAGACGTTAGGCGAAGACCAGTGGGAGGTCGTCCAAGAGTTACAAATCCTCAGCAGGATCGATATCTTGCGTTAACTGCAAGAAGAAACCGAACAATGTCTGCCAGACAACTGAGTTCAGAACTTGCGGCCGCCTCAGGTATCAGAGTATCCAGACAAACTGTCTATAGAAGACTCAGAGCTGCTGGTCTGTATGCTAGACGGCCTGTAGTGTGCGTCCCACTCACCCTTGATAACAAGAGAGCACGTTTACGGTGGAGTCAGGAACATCGCGACTGGACTCTAAATCAGTGGAGCAGCGTGCTATTTACAGACGAGTCCAGATTCAGCTTGAACTGTGATTCGCATCGCGTGACTATCTGGAGGGAGCAAGGAACTCGTTACAACCCCATGAACATCATGGAAAGACATCCATTTGGTGGCGGTGGTCTCCTGGTATGGGGAGGTATAATGATGAATGCACGCACAGAGCTTCACATCTTCGCAGGTGGCACTGTTAATGCTCAGCGGTATAGAGAAGAGATCCTGGAACCTCACGTAAGACTTTTCAGGGGAGCTGTGGGTCCAGAATTCATATTCATGGATGACAATGCCCGACCTCACAGGTCACAACTGGTGGATGAGTTTCTTCAGGAGGAAGATATCCAGCGTATGGAGTGGCCAGCGAGGTCTCCGGATATGAATCCTATAGAGCATGCATGGGATGCCTTAGGGAGACAAATTGCATCTCGTCAGCCTCCTCCGAGGACACTTCAAGACCTTCACATTGCTCTTCATGAGGAGTGGAATTTGCTGAGCATCGAACTCCTGAACAACCTCATCACTAGCATGCCACGTCGATGTGAGTCTTGTGTAGCTGTCAGGGGTAATCACACCCCATAGGCCTACTAATCATTTGAACCATTGTTGTTCAACTTTTATGTTCGAATTCTGAAATGCAGTTTCGTTTGTTGTGAAAATGACAAGTGAATGACGTATTCATGCCATTGTTTCTTTCGTGCCATGTTTCTAATTATCTGTGACATACCCTTACCAAATTTTGTATTATTCTGACAAATGCTTTATAATAAGTCGGCAAATGAACTAATTATCCTTAACTTTTGGACATAAGTGTATATTTACCCTTTTCTTCGACACAACTATATTTTTTCAAATATTAGTCTTCCATGGCGCGACAGGCCTACCATTCGGCTCTGGCCTCACATTCACATGTGCTAATTACAGATGTAGACGATCACCTAGCCAGTGTAGGGGTGATACGTGGTCAACATGTCGGGTCCCCAGACCGTTATAGCTGGTTTTCTCAACCTGGAGCCGCTTCTTATTGTAGCAACCCAAATTCCTCACGATGCTGGGTGGACACGGTCCCAAATTGGCCGAAATTCCATGAGAAAATTTCTTCCTCTATGGAGACTCGAATCAGCGCAAATCCTGTAGCTCTCCGCTAAGGCATCTTGCCTTAACTACTCGGCTACGGTTCAGAACTATTATTCCAATATCAAAATTATAATAGTCGTCCTCACTAAAACAAACTTCTGTTTATAAAACATCGTCAAACATTAAAAATGTAGGCCCTTCAGAAGACAATATTCCATCTTTAGCATCTACGATGGCACTAATAAGTAAATCATCTCTCCTTTGATACCAGTTTTCCGGAAACCTGTATATTTTCTGAAAGTTTGTGTTACAAGTAGACAACTTGTGAAATCTTAGGCGCAGAGGGACAAGCGTTTAGAAGTTACAGGACCTACAGAGTGTCAGTAAAGTGTGTATAGGTGGACATATTCCAGTAATGATGTCTCTGTTTCTTGTATGTCCCTTATGTTGGTGTTAAGTACTAACGTATTTTATGTATTTCTGTCCGTCTCACTGTGTGCCTGATGACAGGACGAAAATTCTACAGAGGCTGGATCTTTCCCGTAAAACCTTGAGGTATGAGTTCTTTTTGTAGGACTTCGGAAGCAGATAATGCATGAACATGCATTGTCTGCTTCCGAAGTACCTGGATCGTTTCAAGAACTTGATTAAGTATGCTTTTTATAAGGGCGGATACTTGGATGATGGACCTGGAATATGGGTTACGCCAATGGATTACTGCTTCGAGTCATTGACAAATGATGGGTGTACAAAGTGTGAGGCTATCGTTTCCGTAAAATGTGCCCATTGTGAACTGTCTTTCTGTCCGTCTCACTGTTTATTTGATGAATTGCACATTGATTGTCCCTTGTAATAGATTTTATTTGAAGTCAATAAAATACACATTTTAAATATCCCAACGTATATTGTTTCTTTTCAACGAGTTATTTCTTCCTTTATATTGAGATCTATACCTTCCTACTATATCATTAGTTCATATAAGTACGTGAAACGAGCATTTGAGCGACCTTTGGTGTCATGTTTCCAACACTTTACTGATACTTTGTGTGTCCTATAACTTGTAAACGCTTGTCCCTCTGCCCGTAAGATTTCATAGGTTGTCTACTTGTGACATAAGCTTTCAGAAAATATATGGGTTTCCCGAAAACCGGTATCAAAGGAGAGAAGATTTACTTGTAAATGTACTAGATTTTCCGTTGTAAATGCTGAAGATGGAAGATTGTCTTTAAAACTAACAATAAATATTATAAATAATTCCAATACTATTGTAATAATTTACATAACAGTTTAATGTTTGACGATGTTTTATAGACAGAAGTTTGTTTTAGTTGGGGACGACTGATACAATTGGTAGGGATTTTAACCAATAACGGTGGTTACATGAAATTAAAAAACCTTCATGGCGAGACAAGCCTAGAAGGTCATTGGCCTACCAGCCGGCTACTGGCCTCACATCCACGTGTGTTAATCGCTGAGGTAGACTATGATTCAGACAGTGTAGGGGTGTCATATGGGCAGCATGTCGGATCCCCAGCCGTTATAGTTAGTTTTCTCAACCTGGAGCCGCTACTATTATAGCTACTCAAATACCTCTCGATGCTGAGTGGATACCGGTCCATAATGGATGAAATTCCATGAGAAAAAATGTTTCTCCATGGGGACTTGAACCAGCGCAAGACCCGTAGCTCTGCGCCAAGGCATCTTGCCTTGACCACTCGGCTACAGTAGTAAATATTTAAAGTATTGGTATTTATTCCATACGATGCTAGAGTAGAGGGTCCGTGGCGCAAGTGGTTGGTCACTCGCCCTCCGTATATGTATCCCGAGTTCACGTCTCGATCACTTCAAGTGAGGTTTGTGGTGGACGAATCGGAGTCAGGATAGGTTATTCTCGGAGTTTATCCAATTTACTCCTGTCATAAATATCATTATGCCACTTATCCGCACTCGTGTCATCCATGTCATTTCATCTGCTCCTGTGATGGTGCGATGGACCTGGTTAGACGTCATCCGTATATATGTCAGACCTAAAATAATGAGGTTTCATCTCACCTCTTTTCTCTCCTTGGTATAGTTTTACTTTTATAATAATACACTGGAGAAAAGTCTATCAAGAGTTGATAACCTTATGGTTGATCCTTAAAATGTCCACTAAAATAAAAAAAAACAATAAAATCAAACTAACAATAAATAGTATAAATAATTCCAATAGGATTTGAGGATTCGTGGTTTTGTTTGTGGAAATATTGTTTAGGAAAAAAAAAACAATGTTGTACGTTTTATTGTTAGTTTTGACTGCTAAAGTGTAATTATATAGAACTAAATCACTCACTCACATGATCGAACTCGAAAAATTCATGACCGCGCGGATATAAGCTCTCCATGCTTCCGTATCCCGAGCAAATCTCTTCCAGTTATTCCCTGTATAATCCATGCTTAATCTTGTGGTGAGAGTTTGTGATTACAGATCATGATGTCCCGGATTAGATTCCTCAGAACATATGCATTATTAATATGGTCGCCCTTGATCTGGTGTTAAGTTTAATTTTAGGTTTAAGAACGTTCCTGCTGTTTTGTTATCACCCATCATATCATAGGAATAACATAACTCAGCCTTCCAGGTGCCCCAACTTCAATTTATAACTGTGGCAATAGGGTAAAAGTCCAATTTTAGTGATTTTTATTTTGTAAATTAATATATCAGAAATACAGCATTCTTCTTCCTCTATCGTAAAGACAAAGTTCTTAAATCATAGCTAATTTCTTATGGTAGATATCTCTTGGTTAGAAGTAATGCAAATTTCTAATTATCAATAAGTTATTTGAATATATATTAGTAAGCTGTCGTGAAATTTTATGTTATCAGACGTATGTATGTTTACCCTGTGACCACAGATATAAAATATACATTTATATAAAATATAAGTTTTGGAGACTTATAAAGAGAAACTGTTCCTCTTTTAAGTACTGAAAGGAATCCTTATTAAATGTTAGGTTTACAAAAAAATGTGAATTTTTTAAATATCTTGGGTCAATAATTACAAGTTTAGGTACCTGTGAGAGAGATGTACAGACTAAAATTACAATGGCAAAAAATGCAACTAAAACATTACATGGAATAATTTGGAACAAAAATATCACACAGGAAACTAAAATGAAAATTTATAAGAGCATAATACAGAATATTTTGTCATATGGAAGTGAAACTTGGTCTTTGACGGAAGTAGAAAAATATAATTAGAACAGTTGAATTTGACTATTTTAGAAGATGCCTCCAAAAAACAAGACAGGAGAAGATAAGAAATGAATTCCTTTGGAGAGAAATGAATGTCACCACATCGGTTGTTAAGAGAATTGAAAATCAAACGCTTAAATTGTATGGCCATGTACAAAGAAAGGAAAATGAAAGATGACCAAAAAATATATACCAATGGTCACCCCCTGGAAGAAATAAACGTGGCATACCAAGATGGAAATGGATGATAGGAATTTGGAAGAGGGAGATTGGAATGATAGAGATAAATGGAAACTGAAGACGGCAAACCTATAAATGGGGGAGAGCCGAAGGAGAAGAAGAAGGTTTACAAATGAGTTACAACTCCCCCAGTGCCACGAGAGAAATGTCGTAAGTCTAACAGGTGGCACTGAACAAAAACAAACTCCACATCCCTCAAATCATAGTTAATGTTATTACCCCACACTCATTAATAACCTACCTAGATGTCGCTTTCCCTCTGGTTTTCCTACACAAATATACATGTCCTTCTTTCAAAGAGGTGTCTCGAATCTTATGAGTTACAACTATGCTGATGGAACCTACCTACACAAGGAAATAATTATTCATAGTCCTAACGAATTATGTCGTATTGTGTAAAGAACTTTCTCTTCTAATTATTTGTTTTTAATTTACACTAAAATTTAAATTGCTTTTCAACTACCTTAGTTCAAACTTGGTGGAACTTCATACATCATTGACCACCAAATTACTTCTCATATGATTTAAGATCCAAAGCAGCTTTTTTTTCTACATTGATTGTCCAGGTTAACACTTGAATTATGCTCGCTCGCCCATAATAGCAAGCAGGCAATATGTGGTTGATTGTATGAGATAATTATAAGACATAATTTTTTAACCTGTAGTAGTATTTCCTCCAGCATTTCTCATTAACTCTTTCCAAAAGTTTCCGCACTTGTAAACGCATTAACAGCAGTGCAGAAGAAACTAAACTAATCACATTACTCATTTGATTATCAATATTGAACTCTTTCAAGCCAAGTTTTCTATAATTATAACGAATGTAATTTTTTTCCGATATCCACCTTACTAAAGGCCAACACGCACACAATATTGAGTAACACTAAGAAATTAGGACTGGAAGTAAATATCAGTAAACTAAATATATGGTCACACATAGAAATTCAGTATATAATGGAAATGGACAGCTAAGGACAAATGAGGGAAATTTTGAGGAAGTGGCTGAATTCAAATACCTAGGAACAATAATCACAAATAGGAATGAGATGCACAAAGAAATTAAACATAGGCTCAATGCTGGAATTGCATGCTATTATGCATTGCAGAGACTTTTGATGTCCCAACTCCTTTCAAAAAACGTTAAGCTGAAAATATATAAAACTATTATTCTACAGTTATATTATATGGGTGCGAAACATGGACTCTTACTTTAAGGGAGGAAAGGAGATTACGAGTATTTGAGAATAAAGTTCTTAGGAAAATTTTTTGACCAAAGAGAGATGAACAGACAGGTGAATGGAGAAGATGACATAACAATGAAGTACATGGTCTTTATAGGAAGCCAGATATAATAAGAACAGTTAAGTCTCGAAGAGGATATAAGCTCTCCATGCTTCCGTATCCCGAGCAAATCTCTTCCAGTTATTCCCTGTATAATCCATGCTTAATCTTGTGGTGAGAGTTTGTGATTACAGATCATGATGTCCCGGATTAGATTCCTCAGAACATATGCATTATTAATATGGTCGCCCTTGATCTGGTGTTAAGTTTAATTTTAGGTTTAAGAACGTTCCTGCTGTTTTGTTATCACCCATCATATCATAGGAATAACATAACTCAGCCTTCCAGGTGCCCCAACTTCAATTTATAACTGTGGCAATAGGGTAAAAGTCCAATTTTAGTGATTTTTATTTTGTAAATTAATATATCAGAAATACAGCATTCTTCTTCCTCTATCGTAAAGACAAGTTCTTAAATCATAGCTAATTTCTTATGGTAGATATCTCTTGGTTAGAAGTAATGCAAATTTCTAATTATCAATAAGTTATTTGAATATATATTAGTAAGCTGTCGTGAAATTTTATGTTATCAGACGTATGTATGTTTACCCTGTGACCACAGATATAAAATATACATTTATATAAAATATAAGTTTTGGAGACTTATAAAGAGAAACTGTTCCTCTTTTAAGTACTGAAAGGAATCCTTATTAAATGTTAGGTTTACAAAAAAATGTGAATTTTTTAAATATCTTGGGTCAATAATTACAAGTTTAGGTACCTGTGAGAGAGATGTACAGACTAAAATTACAATGGCAAAAAATGCAACTAAAACATTACATGGAATAATTTGGAACAAAAATATCACACAGGAAACTAAAATGAAAATTTATAAGAGCATAATACAGAATATTTTGTCATATGGAAGTGAAACTTGGTCTTTGACGGAAGTAGAAAAATATAATTAGAACAGTTGAATTTGACTATTTTAGAAGATGCCTCCAAAAAACAAGACAGGAGAAGATAAGAAATGAATTCCTTTGGAGAGAAATGAATGTCACCACATCGGTTGTTAAGAGAATTGAAAATCAAACGCTTAAATTGTATGGCCATGTACAAAGAAAGGAAAATGAAAGATGACCAAAAAATATATACCAATGGTCACCCCTGGAAGAAATAAACGTGGCATACCAAGATGGAAATGGATGATAGGAATTTGGAAGAGGGAGATTGGAATGATAGAGATAAATGGAAACTGAAGACGGCAAACCTATAAATGGGGGAGAGCCGAAGGAGAAGAAGAAGGTTTACAAATGAGTTACAACTCCCCCAGTGCCACGAGAGAAATGTCGTAAGTCTAACAGGTGGCACTGAACAAAAAAAACTCCACATCCCTCAAATCATAGTTAATGTTATTACCCCACACTCATTAATAACCTACCTAGATGTCGCTTTCCCTCTGGTTTTCCTACACAAAATATACATGTCCTTCTTTCAAAGAGGTTGTCTCGAATCTTATGAGTTACAACTATGCTGATGGAACCTACCTACACAAGGAAATAATTATTCATAGTCCTAACGAATTATGTCGTATTGTGTAAAGAACTTTCTCTTCTAATTATTTGTTTTTAATTTACACTAAAATTTAAATTGCTTTTCAACTACCTTAGTTCAAACTTGGTGGAACTTCATACATCATTGACCACCAAATTACTTCTCATATGATTTAAGATCCAAAGCAGCTTTTTTTTCTACATTGATTGTCCAGGTTAACACTTGAATTATGCTCGCTCGCCCATAATAGCAAGCAGGCAATATGTGGTTGATTGTATGAGATAATTATAAGACATAATTTTTTTAACCTGTAGTAGTATTTCCTCCAGCATTTCTCATTAACTCTTTCCAAAAGTTTCCGCACTTGTAAACGCATTAACAGCAGTGCAGAAGAAACTAAACTAATCACATTACTCATTTGATTATCAATATTGAACTCTTTCAAGCCAAGTTTTCTATAATTATAACGAATGTAATTTTTTTCCGATATCCACCTTACTAAAGGCCAACACGCACACAATATTGAGTAACACTAAGAAATTAGGACTGGAAGTAAATATCAGTAAACTAAATATATGGTCACACATAGAAATTCAGTATATAATGGAAATGGACAGCTAAGGACAAATGAGGGAAATTTTGAGGAAGTGGCTGAATTCAAATACCTAGGAACAATAATCACAAATAGGAATGAGATGCACAAAGAAATTAAACATAGGCTCAATGCTGGAATTGCATGCTATTATGCATTGCAGAGACTTTTGATGTCCCAACTCCTTTCAAAAAACGTTAAGCTGAAAATATATAAAACTATTATTCTACCAGTTATATTATATGGGTGCGAAACATGGACTCTTACTTTAAGGGGAGGAAAGGAGATTACGAGTATTGAGAATAAAGTTCTTAGGAAAATTTTTTGACCAAAGAGAGATGAACAGACAGGTGAATGGAGAAGATGACATAACAATGAAGTACATGGTCTTTATAGGAAGCCAGATATAATAAGAACAGTTAAGTCTCGTAGACTGCGTTGGGCAGGACATGTTGCGCGTATGGGGAATGAAAGACGTGCATGGAAACTTCTTATAGGAAAGCCAGAAGGAAAACGCCAAATTGGTAGACCAAGAATGAGGTGGGAGAACAACATTAACTATGATTTGAGGGAAGTAGATTATACAGGGAATGATTGGAAAGCATTAGCTCAGGATAGGGATTTATGGAGAGCATATGTCCTCGCGGCCATGAACCTACGGGTTCGATTGTGCCAGTGAGTAAGTAAGTATCCACCTTATAACAGGCGTACTGTATGTGATTTATTCTGATGCGACAGTTTTTAAAATGTACATGTAGTTTAGCTATGTAGTTTTAATTTATCCATGAGCATATGACCCTTATAGCCCTAAATATCCCAAAAGTGTTCTGAATTCCAAAAGGAAAAATAATTCTGGAAAACTAGATTACCCTAGAAAAGTAATGATTTTTATTTTTTAACGAAAAATAAAGAAATTTGGTCTGAAAGTCATCATCAACATCAAGGTTTAGATCTTTTGGCCTGTTTTGGTTTAAAACTGGTCACGCCGTGTTTTCATAGGTCGTCCAACACTTCTTCTTCCTATAAGTAATTAACTCACTGGCATTATCGAACCCGTAGGTTCATGGCCGCGCGGACATAAGCTCTCCATACATCCCTACCCTGAGCTAACATTTTCCAATCATTCCCTGTATAATCTACTTCCCTTAAGTCATAGCTAATGTTATTCTCCCACCTCATTCTTGGTATACCAACTGGGGGTTTTTTCTTTGGTTTTCCTACAAAAAACTTCCATGCACATCTTTCATTCCCATTCGTGCCACATGTCCTGCCCATCGCAGTCTACGACTTAATTGTTCTTATTATAGGCCTATCTATGGAGTACACTGTTATGTAACCTTCTCCATTAATCTGTCTGTTAATATATCCAAGGATTCGCTATATTTTATTTTACAAAAGTCCAAAACGTTATAACCCTAATATGTATATGAAATATCATCAATTGCACGATATATACGAAATATCAAATATTTCCTGTGCCGATGGATGTACTTTTACTTTAAAGCATTGGAAAAGGCCTTCACTTCACTGAGCTTGTAGAAAAGGTAACACCCTAACACAGTGCATTCAGTTTAGTATTGGACAGCAGACGCGGGGTTTGTGCTGTGCGATGACGAAGGTTTACACGTGCAGGCGCGTCTGCTGTCCAATGATATAGTGATCACACTGCATATTTATATATCAATATTTAATATTGATTTGGGGGTCACCTTTTCTTGAAGCTCAGTGAAATGAAGGCCTTTTTCAATGGTTTTAGGTAAAATTTCACCCGTTTTTCGTTGCACAGAAAATATTTTATTTCGACAAATAGTCCAAAAAGTTATAACCCTCTAGGGTTATAACTTTTGGACTTCTGTAAAATAAAGTATTTCCTCTGCAATGAATGAGCTTCAAAAAAAAGATCACCCCCAAATATATTTATATATCAATATATAATATAAATTTGGGGGTGACCTTTTCTTGAAGCTCAGTGAAATGAAGGCCTTTTTGAATGGTTTTAAGCAAAAGTTCACCCATTCATTGCACAGGAAATATTTCATTTCACAAAAGTCCAAAAAGTTATAACCCTTATATATATTATATATATATATATATATATATATACACATACATACATACATACATACATACATACATACATACATACATACATACATACATACATACATACATACATACATACATACATACATACATACATACATACACACACACACACACACACACACACACACACACACACACACACACACACACACACACACACACACACACACACATACACACACACACACACACACACACACACACACACACACACACACACACACACATATACATACATACATACATACATACATACATACATACATACATACATACATACATACATACATACATACATACATACATACATACATACTACATACATACATACATACATACATACATACATACACACACACACACACACACACACGTTAGTTTCAGAAAGTTTAAACTGTCCTATCAAAAATACATTCGTTTAACATGAAAGTTTATAACTTATAAAAAGTCTGTCACGCATGAACTGCGTAAACTAACAAATCCTCAGCAATTCGAATTTATGGTTCTATTTTTCTGTTTACGGAATAATACACACACACACACACACACACACACACACACACACACATATATATATATATATATATATATATGTGTGTGTGTGTGTGTGTGTGTTTTGTTAAATTAGAGAAACTCTCAATTTCTGGTTCCAGTATATTTAAATCGTGAAAACTAATCACACATAAATATTTGCATATTACTGTTGTATAATTTGACATCAATTTAAATACAGTAATATTCATCGATTTGTTTTAACATTCGAGGACTGTGACCTGTCAGAATGATGATGTTTAAAAACGCGAAATTTCATTGGACAACCTAAACAGATTATATTAAAAGAGGTATGGTTAGCCTCATGCTACTCAACATCTCTCCGAACATAGAAAATGCATAATTACCTATAGGCCTGTTACAAATTTTTAATTCACTTGTGTTTTATGTATTAACTCTTGTACTAAAAAGTAATTTCCCGGAAACGTGGAGTCAATTTTTACAGGCGTGGGCACAGCTTCCTGAAGCAAGGAACCGTGACGAACCGGCCAATTCCTATGTTGTGTAACAATTTTACATTTATCGGACGAATAAATATTTTAGTTCATTTTGTGAAAGGAAATATCCCAGAGGGCATTTTACATTACGAAATGGAATAACTGCTGAAAACATTGCATCAATTTATAATGTGCTTTATCAAAACGTTGTTATACTCCAGCACATATATTTCATTATCTCTTCCAGAATATACTTTCTATTTTAACCAAACTTATATATGTATGTATATCCACAGTAATTTTGCCCAAAGGCAGATCCTTCACTGCAATCCTAGCATTTTCATGCTATGCTTGCAGCTTTACTAGGGACTTCTAGGTGTGGTAGCTTCCCGTTGCTTTCCACACCGGTGAAGGATGATGTTAATGATGAGGATGATGATGATGGCCATATGATTTCGGGGACTGTTTGGGCCTTAAAGTTTTCCTGAGGTGAGGAAAAACTCCGATAAAAAACCCCACCCAGAAAAACTCCCCCGACCGGGGATCGAACCCGGGCCCGCTGCGTGACAAGGCAGCACGCTACCTCGAGACCACAGCGGTGGACACACATCACACACACACACACACACACACACACACACACACACACACACATATATATATATATATATATATATATACATACAGGGCTATTTAAAAAGAAGGAACAGACTCCAAACGTTTCTTTATTCTAAACTACAAAAAATAGAAACACAATTCCAACGTTCCTGGAAAGAGAAAAATTAGAAGTTCCGATCACAGCCGAATTGGCGCGGTTGATTGTTTGTATTAAAATTACACAACAGGATGATGGATTGGAAGAGGAGGAGCAGATCAATTTCATCGCCTGTGGTCTCCCAGGTCAGCAGATCTAACCCCCCGCGTGATTTTTATCTGTGAGGATACGTAAAGGACCGTGTTTTTAATCCCCCCCATGCCTAAACACTCTTGAAAATCTGCGACATCGGAATGTTGGAGCTGTGAATTCGATAACTAGAGACCAGCTGATTCGTGTGTGGGAAGAAATGAGCCACCATTTTGATATTTGTCGTGTAACACACGGTGCTCATATTGAATTCATAAAATAGTGAAATTTGAACTTTTCTCTTTCCAGGAACATTGCATTTTTTTTTTTTTTTTTTTTTTTTTTTTTTTGTTTGGAAGAAATCAATATTTGAAGTATGTTCCTTCTTTCTGAATAGCCCTGCATATATATTCGTTTATAAATGGACGTATGTAATATATGTTAGTATCTACTATGTGTATCAGGAGCGTCCTTTATGTTTGTTGGCACAGATTTCCCAACAAAAATGAAATGTATGAATGAACATAGTAAATAGTTGTAATAACAAATAATGTCATTGTAGGGTTTTCTTTTCGTCGAGTTACTTAAATAAACATATATTTCGTATCAGGAATGTAATTCTGCCGTGTAAATCTCGCATAGACAAGCTTTACAACTGTAGAGTTGCGTTTTTCTCGTTATGAACCCTCTGGAAATCTGATGACCTCAAGAAAGGCGAGAGGATATATTACTTACCTTCATAACTTTTGTGACTGGTGTAACTGCCAGCTCATGACGAATCCTGCCGGAAACAAACGAGTCAATTCGAAAATTCAAAGTTTTGATATATTATATTGAGAGTATGTATAAGGCAGAAGAAACGTTGTTTTCAGTTTTAATGCGTTATTATTATCATCATTATTCTCTTTATTATTATTATTATTATTACTATTATTATTATTATTATTATTATTATTATTATTATTAATGTCTCTCTCTCTCTCTCTGCGAAATATGTTAAGGCCATTTTAGTGGTATTTGTTTGAGTCTTTCACTTTGCTTATGTGCTATATTAATATATTTAAAGCTAATTTTAAGATTGGTATTATGAATCCCCAGCCAATTTAGTAAGGAGCTGACACTGATATGTGTCTATACACCAGATCGCTCTGGAGAAATTTTAACCAAACTTGGTGGTACACATAATGAATCGATACAGTCAAAATGAGAAGTGGATCTAGAAGACCCTAGATCTATATAGTCGGCTGCTGGCCTCGCAGCATATGTTAATAACAGGAATAGGCGATCGTCCTATCAGTATAGGGATGATATGTGGTCAACCTTTCGGGTCCCCAAGCCGTTTTAGCTATTTTTCTCAACCTTGATCCTCTACTTATTATTAGCTACCCAAATCCCTTACGATAGTAGGTGGAAACCGGTCGCTTACTGCCGTTGGGGACTCGAACAAGTGCAAGTCCCTTAGTCCCTTAGCTCTGCACCAAGGCGTGATGATTTAAATCACTCCGCTATAGCGTGGAACAAATAAAAAAAAAATAGTCATATAAATTATCAATCGCGTTTAGTATTTTACATAAAAAATAAACTAAATATATATTTTAATAATACTGTGAAATTTTGCAGACGATGGAAGGGTTCTGGTAATGAAATTCGAACCTACCATTCCACTTGACGATTGATGAAAAAAGAAATAAATAATAGTTTTAAGAAACTAAAAGAACACGCTTTATTAGAAAACTAAAAAATGAAAAATAATTTTAATTTCCAATACGCTTGAGATAAAATTAAAGTGGTCAACAAAAAAATCATCTACAACACATACAGAATAAAACTAGAGTTATCAACAAAAAGAAAATAATTTTACCATCAAAAGCATGGGGTGCTCTATATCAATTAATATATTTGATAATAAACAGATATTGGTAAAAGTAAGCTCTCTAAGAAGAAAATGTAAACATCATAAAAAGCACCCCACGCTTTTGATGGTAAGATTATTTTCTTTTTGTTGATAACTCTAGTTTTATTCTGTATGTGTTGGAGATGATTTTTTTGTTGACCACTTTAATTTTATATCAAGCGTATTGGAAATTAAAATTATTTTTCATTTTTTAGTTTTCTAATAAAGCGTGTTCTTTTAGTTTTTTAAAACTATTATTTATTTTTTATTTTTTAGTTTTAATATTTTACAGAATAAGATAAAATGTAAATATCTTTAAATTCGATACTATTGTAGTGTGAGCTAAAAGTAATACTCTTCTATAAATAAAACCCTCCCAGCCGGATTTGAACCAGCGACGTATGGATTACTGAAATTATATACCACTAAGAGTTCACTGCTCTACCAACTGGGCTCTTACAACGATTGACTAAAAAGTCGACAAGTCCGCAACCTATTATACCAGTTTTCATTTTTTTGATTTTCGGATGATTCTGGCCAGGATTTTAGAAACAAAATATGAAGTTATTGTATTGTCACGGGTCCTCTACGCGTATACAAAGTTTCAAGTCCATCCAATGTTTCTAAGTGGGTGAAAATCGCGTTGAAAGATTCCGTTACATTGATACAAAAACACTTTATTTGATTTTCTGATGATTATGCCCAGGATTTATAAAAATAAATATGAAATTATTGTACAGTCACGGGTCCTCTACAAGTATACAAAGTTTCAAGTCGATCCAATGTTTCTAAGTGGGTGAAAATCGCGTTGAAAGATTCCGTTACATTGATACAAAAACACTTTTTTTTATTTTCTGATGATTATGGCCAGGATTTTAGAAAATACATATGAAATTATTGTATTGTCACGGATCCTCTACAAGTGTACAAAGTTTCAAGTCGATTCAATGATTTTAAGTGGGTGAAAATCGCGTTGAAAGATTCCGTTACATAGATAGATAGATGATATAGATAGATAGATAGATAGATAGATAGATAGATAGATAGATAGATAGATAGATAGATAGATAGATAGATAGATAGATAGATAGATACAGGTCAAGCTAATATAAAGCGTGTAAAAAGACTCAGACTGGGCCACTGGGATTTTATCCCGGCTAAGTCGGTCGGTAGCGGATAATTGACTTCATCTTTTAATTACTTGTAGTCATTCATAATTTATTTTTTATTTTTTATTTAGTAGCTTCTTAGATCTCTTAGACTGCGATGGGCAGGACATGTGGAACGTATGTGGGATGAAAGAGGTGCATGGAAGCTTCTTGTAGGAAAACCAGAGGGAAAAACGCCCAGTTGGTAAACTAAGAATGAGGTGGGAGAATAACATTATCCATAATTTGAGGGAAGTAGATTATACAGGGGATGACTGGAAAACATTAGCTCGGGATAGGGATGTATGGGGAGTTTATGTCCGCACGGTCATGAACTTACGGGTTCGATGGTGCCAGTTGGCTAGTTAGTAGCTTCTTAGAACAGGCGATTCACAATAAGTAGTCATGTATAAGTTATGTGTGTGTATATATATATATATATATATATATATATATATATTTATATAAAAAGAACCGCAAGCCTGAATGAAAAGGCCTCTGTGAAAAAAATATTCGACCGTCATCCATCCAAGCAATACCTTAATTATCTATCAGATATTTTATTGAGGCGATGTGGTAAACACATGTCATTCATTGACATCTGTAGGTAAATAAGTGTATCTAAAATAGGTTTTAAGAAATCCCCGTGTCCCCACGTGGGATGTATTGAGCATATATATATATATATATATATATATGACTAATGTTAGTCAAGCAGCGGATCCGAGTTCGATCCCCGGTCGGGACAAGTTTCCTGGGTGAGTGTTTTTTCTCACCTGTAACACAAATGTCAGGAAACTTTAAGGCATAAACTGTTCTCATACATCATCTGACCATCATTATCGTCCTTAACATATTCATTAAGTTTAGGATTAAAGCCTCTCCTGGTGCATCATTACTATCACCACCTATCATATATCATGGGGCAGCGTAACTCCGCCTTCCGAGCTCCCCAACTTCAGAAGTGGGTTACAATAACATAATGCCAGGAGAGAATACCAGAATGTCATAATGACAACGTGATGGCATTTAATAAAAAAATATTTGACTAATGATTAATTAAAATCTTTAATGTCGTATAAGACTATGCAACAATCTTGAATTAATCGATACATAATAACTAACTAACTCACTGGTTCTATGAATCCGTAGGTTCATGGCCGCGCGAACATATGTTCTCCATACATCCCACCCACCCTGAGCTAATATTTTCCTGTCACCCCTGTATAATCTACTTCCATCAAATCATGGATGTTATTCTCCCACCTCATTATTGGTCTACCACCTGGCGTTTTCCTTCTCGTTTTCTTACAAGGAGCTTCCATGCACCTCTTTCAGTCCCCATTCGTGCTACATGTCCTACCCATCGCAGCCTACGTGACTTAACTTTCTTATTATATCTGACTTCCCATACATATCATGTAGCTCACTATTATGTAGTTTTGTCCAATCACCTGTCTGTTCATCTCTTTTTGGCCCAAAATTTTTTCTAAGGACTTTGTTCTCAAATACTCGTAATCTTCTTTCCTCCCTTAAAGTAAGAGTCCATGTTTCGCAACCATATAGTATAACTGGGAGAATAACAGTTTTATATATTTTCAGTTTAACGTTTTTTGAAAGGAGTTGGGACGACAAGAGTTCCTGTAATGCATATTAGCACGCATTTCCAGAATTCAGCCTACGTTTAATTTATTTGTGCATCTCATTCCTATTTGTAATTATTGTTCGTAGATATTTGAATTCGGCCACTTAAAAATTCTCTCATTTGTCATTAGTTGTCCATTTCCATTATACGGATATATAATGCATTTCCTCCGTATAATGCATTTCCTTGTGTGAACATGTATTTAGTTTTATTGATATTTACTTCCAGTCCCAATGTATTAGTGTTATTCAATAGAGTGTGCATGTTGGCCTATCGCTCAATAATACTGCTTCATCTGCATACACTAACAGCCTATTAATACCATTGAGGCCTTCTTCATTCTCCAAAGTTTTGATGGCATGCTCTAGTACAAAATCTGATAGTGCATCTCCTTGCTTTAACCCATTGTGAATTTCAATTTCGAAAGTATCCAAAAACTCTTTGCCTACACGCACCCTACTCTTTATGCCATTTAGATACATTCGTATAAGTCTAACTTTTTAGAGATTCCGAACTCCAAAAGGATTCTATATGACTTCTCCCTCTTAATTGAATAGATACATAATAATTTTATAAATACAAAAACTGGTATAAGTATTTAATGACATTATGGGTGCTCTTACATTGCAATAACTGTAAACACAACTTTCTTATAAGTGCAATTATAATTTATGTAATGAAGTGAAGACAAGATAGTAAAGTTGTAAACATTCACACACGTAAGGAGTATTTATCTCTCCCAACAGATGTAAAATATGTGTGTGTAATGTTGATCGTTATAACTCAATACAAAAAAAACATTCTTAGTCTATTAACGCATAACAGTTAATTGTAAAACTCTTGAAATAGGAAGGTATATAATTTTATATTATAATTCTAAATTAAAGATTTTTTTTTATTTTACAAAAGCCGATCAGATCTACCCCTAGAAACTAATTTTTATTAAATTATTTTTGTTCACTTTGTCAGTGTATTAAGCAGAATTCCAATAGTTGCCTATTAGTCATTTCTAAGTGGATATTACAGGTGAATTCAGTGTACAATTTGACGTAACACAAGTTTGTTCCCTACTTCCCAGAGTGTTACATCGGCACTATTAAAAATATTTTCAAGCGCCTACATCCAAGCATATATTGTGGATCTTTATAACAAAAGGTCATTTCATGATCCACCGAACTCTCCCTTCAACTCTACTCTATCAGTGATCACTTTATGAAATTCATGTTAAAGCACCATTGAGGTTATGTAATAAGATGCCAATTATATAATTTTTACCTGGTGTCAGTTGTCCTCAACTAAATTATTAAACTCCTTCAAGTTATTCTAATATGGAGGCCTTTCGAAAACAATGTTTCATCTTCTGCGTTTTAACTGGAAACTGAAACATTGTTTTCGAAAGGCCTCCATATTAGAATAACTTGAAGGAGTTTAACAATTTAGTTGAGGACAACTGACACCAGGTAAAAAATATATAATTAACATCTATCAGTGAGTCTGAACTGAGATTTGAAAACGCTGACATGACCTATTTTATTTAACGGCGCTCTTTAACATCTAATATCATTATTGTCGGAATTCGAATGTGGGTCTGAAAAGGACGACAAATGTCTGTAGAGCATCACTGAATTTAACAGACAAAAGAATAGTAATAATTTAGAGAAAAGTTGCGAATTGACTATTCTATAATAAAGCAACAATTAAATAAAAACAAACATATGTAATAAGGAACACTATAAGGTAACATATTTAATCTGGTTCCACCTGACCTTGGTAATTGGATAGCTGTATTGTTGCTATAAGATTTAATGATAACACTGGAAACAAATTAAAACTTTCGTTCCATCTTGATTATTTGTATGCGATTTTTAACATAATAATTTACTGGATTCTATTACCTCATTAACAGTTAATGTCAAACAGCTAGTTGAAATTGTAATTGGTTTATTTGTGATTTGAATCTGTTGTGAACAGGTTCAAATTGATTGTGTGGGAGTTTTGATGAAATCGGTAATTACGGATAACAGTTTGCATTACTGGTAAATTTATGTTGCTAATTCAATAGTAATCATTTCACAAAACATGTTAAGACCGAAATCAATGTATCATTTAATATTTCTTCTCTTACCCTCCTCCTCCTTATTCTTCTTCTTATTCTTTAATTGCTACTAAACCCTTCGTGAGTTTTGTTGAGCTCATTAACTTTATTACAATTGGGATTATTCTGTGCTATTGTTTTCCAATAAGTTATAATTTTAGCGGATTCCGCATCCCTAACAAAGTTGTTCTCATAAAACGATTTAATATTTAAAAATACATATATTCATATCCTACTTAGTACACATCCAAAATTACCATGACAACAATTAATATATATATATATATATATATATGTATTTATTTATTTATTTATATTTATAATTAATTTTTCCCGCTACCTCTCATAATAGAATATATATATATATATATATATATATATATATATATATATATATATATATATATATATATATATATCCATCCATAGTAATTCTGCCCTAAGGCTGGTCCTTCACTGCAATCATAGCATTTTCATGCTATGCTTGCAGCTTTACTAGGGAATTGTGTAGGTGTGGTAGCTTCCCGTTACTTTCCACACCGGTGAAGGATGGTGATGATAATGATATGGATGATAATGATAAGGATGATGGCCATATGATTTCGGGGACCGTTTGGGCCTTAAAGTTTTCCTGACATTTGTCTTACAGGTGAGGAAAACCCCCGAAAAAAACCTCCCCCAGATAAACTGCCCCGACCGGGGATCGAACCCGGGCCCGCTGCGTGACAAGGCAGCACGCTACCTCGAGACCACAGCGGTGGACATATATATATATAAGAGAATTATAGGTATGATAGCTTCGCGTTACTTTCCACACCGTCGAATGATGATGATGATAATAATAATAATAATGATGATGATGGCCAGATGATGTTCGGGAACCGTTTGAGCCTCAAAGCTTCCTCACATTTGTCTTACAGGTGAGGAAAAACCCCGAAAAAGGAAACCTCACCCAAGAAGCTTGTCCGACCTGGAATCGAACCGGGCCCGCTGCGTGACAAGGCAGAACGCTACCTCGAGACTACAGCGGTGGACATTAGTCAAATACATGTAACTTATATGACATGAAAAGAAAAATAAATGCATGAGTCGGGATTTGAACCCGAGTTTCTAAACTCTGCACGTTTAGCGCTCTAACCATCTGAGCTACCCAGGAATCGCAACACAAACATTTATTTTTCTTATATAGGGCCTATATAATATTTTCAATTTACACGAGAGTGGCGGAATATCGTTCCAACTGCCATCTTGTGTTCACCATAACAAATAAGCATATTTAAAGAGAATATTTACTTTATAGCAGTGCTTATATATATATATATATATATATATATGAATAAGACAGTTTTCTTGGGTTTTCCGCGTTTTGGATTCAAATTCGGCCTCTGGCCACTGATTCCGACGTTTCGGCATGATCCCATATGCCATTATCATAGAATGATAAGTTCGAGTCACAGGTTTAGGTCTTATATAATTAAACACAGACTTTTCGCTGTTGTCCGTTTCCGAAGACGTACACCCATCCAAGGTTTAGTTCTTATGTAGTTAAACGTCTTCGAAAACGGTCCACAGCGAAAACTCTGTGTTTAATTATATAGGACCTAAATCTGTGACTCGAACTTATCATTCCTTGATAATGGCATGTGGGATCATGCCGAAACCTCGGAATCAGTGGCCAGAGGTCGAATTTGAATCCATGACGCGGAAAACCCAAGAAAACTTTTTTATTCATACTTATATCCGCGAAAATCTGAATATATATACTATATATATATATATATATATATATATATCTTACTGAAGAATTCGACTAGTTTACACAATTCCTGCGTAAAGGACACTTTTCAATTCATCTCCTTATCTGTGTCGTAGTTTAACCTCTCCTTTTGTAAGCTCCATTCGGTCTTTTGAATCTGAGAATCTCGGAACCAGAGTCGAGCATGGTAACCACTAGCTCGCCAGTCCTGACTCTGGGTAACTGGTTTGATAAACAGTTGACATATAATTTCCTTGTGTAACATTTGGTTGGCGTCGTGTAAAGAACCACATCCTGCTCCATAATGGATTATGCTATTAACCCAGTAAATCCATGTTATTGCAAGTTAACATATCGCACATATTTGCGTCGTATGGTCACATAATACATATTCCTTCCGTATAATTACGCAGAAACAAACATTACGTTCGTTGTAATCAGGGAAAATAACTGGCCAATAGGCACTTGTTATCGTCACCCAAGGCGTTTTCAATGTCATAATATATTTCAGGATATTGTTTACTGTTGATTGATGTTTCATAACAAGAAACAGCACATTTTGCAAGTTACAAGCAATTTGGCGAAATGTAACGGCTTTAAATTCACCTCTATATATGGTACAAATAACTGCATATTGTTCCTGGAATGTAATTTAGTTTCACCGTTATCGATCAACCTATTCAGTTCTTTTTAATCGAATAATATTTACATAATGTAAACAGAGAGTTGGCTCAAGAGGTATGTTTGAGATTTGTATTCTCTTTATCTCTTCTGAGCTAAGTTCCAGTTGTATAATGTATACAAATCAGGATATTGTTTACTGCATTTTCATTGGTCGAATAATGGTTTTACCTTTAAGCGTGTAGGAAAATGGAGTTCGCTCTCTGACGCATGAAATAAATAAAATGAAAATAATAAAAATATATGTATCATCTAGCACATGTCTTTATAGGTTATATTGGAGAATCGTAATAGTATATTAAGATGCGAGGTTGGGAAGTGGTTTTACAGAATCGAGGAAAATGTTTAAAAACCGAGCGATAGCGATGTTTTTAATTTCCGAGATTCTGTAAATCACTTCACAAACTTGCGTTGTACATTATTTTTTGCGCGATAGTGTTTTCAAAATAATAAATATTAATAAAATAATATATTTTTTGTAAATATTTGCGGTCATTACAAACAATTGACTTAATGTTAACAGCGTCGGCAATGTTTATTAGTTGAAATAACAGGAGGCTGTGAGACTAGTTAGTGATAAAATAACAGGAGGCCGCGAGACCGTTTAGTGATAAAATAACGGCAAGTACATATTTATTGTTTTATATTGTTTCAAATAAAGTTCAGTTCATTTAAAATGCAGTGATTTGTTTCGTATAATGTATATTAATACTACCTTTTTGGATACTTTCGTATATACATAGAGGGCAGTGGTTTTACTTCCCACACGCGTGTTTGTAATATGTAATATTACGGTATAGTGATTTTATTATAGTAAGTTATAGTCATTTAGGTTGGCAAACCCTCAATGTAGGAAGTTGAACTTTCAATCATGGTCGCCAATGCTCTAAGTACGACAAAACGCACTATCACGCAAAAAGAAATATATATATCTCCATCCATAGGCAGGTCCTTCACTGCAATCATAGCATTTTCATGCTATGCTTGCTGCTTTACTAGGGAATTGTAGATGTGGTAGCTTCCCGTTGCTTTCCACATCGGTGAAGGATGATGTTGATGATGATGATAAGGATGACGATGATGGCCATATTATTTCGGGGGACCGTTTGGGCCTTAAAGTTTTCCTGATATTTGTCTTACAGGTGAGGAAAAACCCAGATAAAAGCCCCACCCAGAAAAACTGTCCCGACCGGTGATCGAACCCAGGCCCCGCTGCCTGACAAGGCAGGACGCTACCTCGAGACCACAGCGGTGGATATATATATATATATATATATATACATAATTACAATTTGAATAGATTAATTGAGCATTGTTATAGTCCACCACTGTGGTCTTGAGGTAGCGTGCTGCCTTGTCACACAGCGGGACCGGGTTCGATCCCTGATCGGGACAATTTTTTCTGGGTGAGGTTTTTATCGGGGTTTTTCCTCACCTATAAGACAAATGGCCATCATCATCCTTATCATTATCATATTAGATTAAGCTTAGGATTAGGGGTCTCCTTGGCGCACCACTATCATCATCATCACCCATCATATAATCGGGGCAACGTAACCCCCATTCCAGGCGCCCCAACCTCAGAAGTGGGTTACAAGTACGCCATGCCAGGAGAGAACATCAGGAATGTCGCAAGACAACCTGGGGCATTTGCAAAAAAAAAAATTCTTATGCATGTGCAATATTAAATACATTGGGATTTAAATTGACAAATGGCAGCTTTCTGTAGTATTTTTTAAACAATGGAGATAAATCATTTGAAAAGCAAATTATTTTGAATGTTTTCAAACAGTTTAGTGAAAAATATTCCACATCAGCCATTGAGGATGTGGAGAAATATTGCAGAACTTACAGTTGAGTCAGCATAGAATATATATTCTGCTCGTAAGAAATTGCAAATAAACTATATATCGACATCATGGAAAAAACGTACAGGTCTGATTAGGTCTTCCCATATATATTTTTTGTCATAAATAAATAAGACATGCAACCTTTAGAAGAAAATATATCCTCCTACAGAGACAGATGGCTACAGCATAATCACGAATGTCACCAACTAGGATCGCTAGTGCAATTTTTCGGTATCACCCACTAGGACGACGACGACGACCTGGACGTCCACAAAGCGACTTTTAGAACCTGTCTAGTTGAGACCGAAACAGGTCAACATTGTCCTAAATTCATGAATGCTGATGATGAAATAAATAAGAAATGGAAGTTCCTAATATTATTGATACTATCTTATCTTATATTCAGTCTTATTTCTCGTAACACGATCTTGCCTAAAAAAATAGTCATATGGCGGGTAATAAAACTAGCACCACGGTTATCCCATTAGACGGAGTTAGCGTAGTAATATCTCATGCAAATTTATTTACAGTTCAACTGAAACTTAGCTCGGAATTAGTATAAGTCTCTGGTTTACAAGGGTTGTTCATTAAACAATGATCATTCCTTTTTGGCAACATACCTTTAAGTATACCCAGAATTTTGATGGCCTTTCTCAAAGTAATCTTCTTTGGATACTTTCCATTGTCCAAGCGTTTGTTCCTGTATGCAAAGAATACTGGAAACCCATTTTTGACAGGCCTTTCAAAACTATCTCTGCAGCCTTCACTGCTCCTTCTGAAGATGGAAAATGCCTCCTGACAGGACATTTCTTCAGGTTAACGAATAGAAAAAAGTCACACGCACACGGGGCTAAACCTAAATCCGGACAATGTGAAAGGCGAAGGATGCACTTTATTTTGATTTCTGCAAGATAATCAGCAACATCATTTGGAAAATTCGTCGTTATCGTGTTGAAGTATTCATTTTGTTGCAAGGAAATGCGACCTTTTATGCTTGACATGTCTTGCAAAGTTATCAGGATATCTGTATAGCAGGCCTACTGTCCAGTTACTGTTGTGCGTACATTTTGATGATAAACCATTCCATGAATATAAAAAGATGAGATGACTATAACTTTCCAAATTTTTCCTGTTGTGAACACAATCCAATTTTTATTTTTATTTCCTTAAAACTTTGTATCACATCATTCTCCTATCTTACCTTTTGCTCTATTTGTCAAAGGTTCCCATTTACTTTTTTTTTTGTAGATCTGTCTTTGTGCATTCTGAATAAACGTTCACACTGTGCTCTTTAAAAAAATTACCAACCCCGTAGGCTAGTGTCAGCGTTTCTGACTACAGTTCATGAGGCTCCGGGTTCGATTACTGGTCAGATCATAGGATTTTTTTCTTAAAGGGAGTTATTCCTGTGGTCGCCCATGGTCTGAAATGTAGGTTAAGTTTAGATTAAGGACTCTCCTGGCGCCTTATTTTCATTCATATTATCGGGGTAACGTAACTCTGCGTTTCAGGTGCCCCAACCTAATAAATGGATTACAATTGCGGCAATGCCAAGGAAGAAAAGCGGAAATGTCATAAAAGACGACCTGGCGAAATTGGACTATGTATATATATATATATATATATATATATATACACAATGTTTTCATTACTTTGTTTGACTAATTACGCACAACAAAGAATTACTCGCAGGCTCGAAATGTATCAATAACTGTGTTTTCGGACTCGCAGAAGACGAAAATGTTATTAGTTTTTTTCCAATCACCTAACCGGAGTCAGATATTTCGACAACCTTTAGCAGAAATGATGTTTCCGTGAGAGTCGCAGGCGCTATTGTCCTTCAAACTGGGTCACCCTTGTTTTTCTTTTGCACAGTTTTATTACTCTTAGGGATTGATAACCCTCAGGAACACTCAGGTATACAAAATTTCCTGATTGCCACTGTCAAATACATGAAGTAGTGGCTTGTAATACCTCGTTCTGTGCAGTTCGTCTTACATTACATCATTGTGATTGTGAAGTGTCGATATATGCATTATTGTGCATCATTATAAAAAAATTGAATTAAAACAATCTGCTGTAATATATTTTAATACGTAAGTTTTAGTGTTTTTATAATTTTGCAATGTCTCGCCGCTATAAGAATTCTGCTAATTTATTCTGTTACGTATGTAGAGAGTATTGTACAAAATCTCAGCGCAGAACTTGTTATAAAGGCGTACAATTTCTATTTCGGGAACTATTGTAAATTTGGAGATACTGATAAATATTGGGCCCCCAATTTTTACTGTACAAACTGCCAAAGGATTTAATAGGGTGGTTAAAAGGTTCGCATTCGTGCATGCCATTTGCCGTTCCAATGTTGTGGAGGGAACCTACGGACCACATCACTGACTTATTTCTGTATGGTCAATGTATCTGGTTTCACTTTAAAAAAATAAGTATTTTCTTCAGTATCCAAATTTGCAGTCAGCCATGCGACCTGTTAAACATAGCGATTCTTCACCGAACTTGGGGACGTCAGTGATGAACATGGCGAAAGGTTCAACGAAGACATTTTACAAATGGAAAGGCGTTATAAAGGTAATCAGTGGCCAACATGCTTGCTGATTACTGCTGGCAACTTATCACAGACGTTTCGGAGCCATGTTATCGGCGTAAGTCATCCAGGAAGAAGTTTTGAAAGGTGAGATTTTTGCTACAATTTAACATGTGTTGTAACGCGTAGTACTTATTTATCCTTCTTAGAAAAAAATTAACTTTTTGGATCTTATATGATTTGGTTTTACATAGATTAATTGCTTCTAGCAATATTATTGAAAAAAATTGAAACTAAGTGCAAATAAGCAATAATATGCGAACTATAACGAAAAACGTTCAACACGTCCTCGCAAAAAAAAAACTGTTAGGTGATTGAGAAAAACGGACATTAAATTCGAAATCAGCGCCTGCCAATTAACTAAAATCACCTATTTTCATTTCTGCGAACGACAAAAAGTTCATATTTGTTGTTGTGTGCTATTATTTATTCTAATTGATCATAAGACATCTTTATATTTAATTGGTCTTGAAGTTTCCTTGCATTGTTTGTTTAAAAAATTAAGTTTTTCTATTTTAGCTTTCGATGGATTCCTTATCTTAATTGCCCGTTTGTAACCTCTCTACATTCAAATAAATCTCGTCTGTTTAATTAATACAAATCCATTTTTTGTGTATTTTAACTCGACTAGTTGAGTGCAAGATAAATTCCTATTGCCTGTTTGAATATTATTATTATTATTATTATTATTATTATTATTATTATTATTATTATTATTATTATTATTATTATTATTATTATTATTATTATTATTATTATTATTATTATTATTATTCATGGACTCTTACTTTAAGGGAGGAAAGGAGATTACGAGTATTTGAGAATAAAGTACTTAGGAACATTTTTGGACCAAAGAGAAATGAACAGACAGGTGAATGGAGAAGACTACATAACAATGAACTACATGGTCTTTATAGAAAGCCAGATATAATAAGAACACTTAAGTCTCGTAGACTGCGATGGGCAGGACATGTGGCACGTAGAGGGAATGGAAGACGTGCATGGAAGCTTCTTGTAGGAAAACCAGAGGGAAAACGCCCAGTTGGCAGACCAAGAATGAGGTGGGAGAATAACATTAACTATGATGGAAAACATTAGCTCAGGATAGGGATCTATGGAGAGCTTATGTCCGCGCGGCCATGAACCTACGATAGTGCCAGTGAATAAGTATTATTATTATTATTATTATTATTATTATTATTATTATTATTATTACTAGGATAAGAATGAGATGGGATAATAACATTAATCATTATTTGGGAGAGATAAATTATACAGGGAATGGTTGAAAAACTTTTCTAAGGATAGGAATGTTTGGAAAACTTATGACTGTGAGATCATGAACTTAAACTTCGATGGTGCCATTGTGTATTATTATTATTATTGTTGTTATTATTATTATTATTATTATTATTATTATTATTATTATTATTATTATTATTATTATTATTATTATTATTATTATTTGTCTTGTACTATGTCGTTGTTAAGTGAATTGTAAGCAGGTTGTTTTATTTTGTTACATTGCAAAGTAAGAGAAAGATAATTTTTATGTTTTAAACACGTATAGAGTGTTGGGCGTTCACAGCTGTTGATTGCTGATAGCGTGTCCATTACGAATGGTCAGCACAAAGAATGTAAGAACATTCACTCGCCTTAGTATTCCAATCAATGCAGTTGATACATGCATCATGATTAGAATGCACACCGTATTCACTGGACCGTAATTTATGGCTAAATGCGCTCACTTCTATGATATATTGTATTGAATTATTAAACCGTTGTAAAATTATATAACTAGAAGTTTGTATTTTTTAAGTTTTCATTTTTACATATTCGGTTGACGTATTACGTGAGATTCACGATAAGAATAAGAGTAGAAAGGGGGCACGTCGTAGTGTAATCGGTTGAACAGTACGATACAAGCTGGAATGTCTGTGCTCGAGTCCCGCAAGGTCACGATTTTTAAACTGGCATAAATATTCTGGTTGTACCATGGCCCTGGGGTCGACCTGACCTCTAGCGGAAATGAGTACTAGGCCGGGCACACACGTTACGATATACCTGTCAGGTAAAACAACACAAGTAAACAAACCGGAATGTATACCTGTGCAGGCTAGAACACACACATGTTACGGCAATCCGAAAGATTTTAACTCAGTCGAGAGATGGCGAGCAAACAAGAAGACAGCTCTCTACTCAAGGAACTAGCCACAACTAAATTAATAATTAAGGCTAAGATTTGTATGTAATCACATATTCTTTCCCTTTGCTTATACATGGATAAAAGTGATAAATGTCCACGAATTCGAAACTTACTTATACTCGTATATGAAAATTTATATTTACATATTTTTACATATTTGATCATAATTATATAGTTTTAGATATTTTAAATACTTTTTTATGTAAATTTACATACTATGCCTCTTAATTAAAAACTATTTTCATAAGTGGAAAATAATTTAAAACAATATTTATTTACATTAAAAAACTCAGATACCTGATTGTATACTGAAACTGTTTTTTCCAAACTATTCATAATCTGGTTAGAAACGGTCAAAGAATTCCATTTACTAAACAGGAAAAACATTGGGCGCATTCAGCGGGCAGTAAAGCGCTTTAGCAAAAAATGGCTGCCATTTGCAGCGGAAAAATTTAAGGAGTTTGTTGAATGGACCGCTGCATGCAGCTATACCGCCAAATTTAAATTTGTTCATTGGCTCATTACTCATATTACTACGCGATGCTATTGAAATTAATCATAATGCTAATAGGGTTATATACAGATTTTACGATTTATTTAATGTATGTAATTTATAAAATCGACGAATAGATCGTTTAAAATAAAATATTATTATAACGAGAAAATTGGTATTTTTTTAATTATTAATATATCAGGCGGCTCCGTGACGCAAGCGATTAGACGCTCGCCTCTCACCGCTGGCTTCTCGAGAACCTTATTTATAATGTTTATTATTAGTTTAATCATATTAATTTGTGTTTTAGTAAGAGTAGCTTTTTTTAACTTGGTTGGGTTCGGTCATTATAATAAGATTTTGTAGTGGAGGAAACGGATCTACTGCATGTTCTTTCAGGGTTTCTCCAATTTTCCCCTAACCACAATTTTATTTCCACCTTTTCCCATTTTCATAACATCCATTTCGTTCATCAGATGTAGTCAGCCTGCAACCTAGTTTAATTACAGACCTCTATAAATATAGGGGCTTAATCTAATCACTTGATCTGACCCTGATTTGGACACAACTTGATATTATTTTATTATATTTAAACATCACTCCTGCGAATTCCCTATGTGATGCATATATTGCTCCTTCATCATCACATAACACATATATTTAATAACCACACTAAAAGTATTGCCAGGTGGGCTGTAGGGTAAATTTTTATTCAATTGTTCAGCCTTTTATTCATGTGGATTTCTTACATAATATTTGACACTTTTAGGTCTATATTTAAATCTATGAGGAATAGGGGCTACACTAGAAAATGCAGGAGGTACAGGCATATGTGCAAAATTAATGTATGTGGTGCAAGACATGACCTAAGTACAGCAACCAAACAATTGTATAAAGGAAGGCATCATTGTATTTTTTCAACCTCAAACATACTTCATCTTTATTTAAATTTGTCAAGGAATAGGAATGAAAACAAAGAAGAATATTAATTTATAATAATTTAAATAGTTTTCTTAATAATTAACTTTTTTGCATCATCTGATAATATTAATTACTTATAAGAGTAACTACCATAATTATTTATGGCTAAAATAAAACCAAAACATTATATGTAATTTCCAACCATGTATGTGAAATTCTGTTATAACAGCAGTTAATTATAGATAACCTCTCACTCCACCATACTTAAAGCCATTATTTAATATAATTCTAACATTAGCAATGCCACGTTTCTTGTTAAAGTTTAAGTGCTACACTAAATAGTATATCATGGAATTATTTATAATACATGAAAAAACATTTACCACCAAGATTAATGGTAATATACAGTGTGAATAGCAATATCCCATACGAGGAGACTACATGCATTTGAATTAAAAGATATAACACCACATTTCATTTTATGATAAATTGGGAATTAATGTGAAAATTATTCATACCTGGTTCAAGTAACGGCTCTCAGTATCTCAATGATAGGACATAGTATATAAAGTTGGAGATTTTAAATAATAATGGATCAGCTGTGATTAAAATCCCATGCTGAGTGCACAAATTTTCTGATAATACATTAACCAACTCTAGCTGTAATTTAATTTTATTCATGCACATCATACTGAGTATTTGTATCTTCACTGGTCAAATTTTAGATAAGAAAACTAGAATATTGTAATAATTTGAATTCAAGTTATGGCTGATACTTCACAAAAGCTCTTTATTCAGAAAAGATTACAAACATAAGATACACAGTTCCTCTCTTTGTCCATTACACAAATTTCTTATTGTGTTGCACATTTAAAGAATAGTACAAATGTTCGTTTTATCTGTTAGAGGAAAATTGGTTCGACAACAACTGTAGCACTTCCAGAATAGACCCCATGAACACAATCATACTATTCTAATTTATTTCATATATCTTGAAAACAAAAATTATAAAACTTGGCACCATGGTATTAGCGAATGAATCATCTGCGGATACAATTTTCATAATAAAAACATTCACTCGTCAATAAACACAATGATTTGCATGAAAAGAGGTATATAATCGTAAATTCTTGATCTTGATAATAATCTTAAAAATTATCACTGTCTTTAGTTTTACTTAATATATCACTTATGTTCGTCTAACACGGTTAGCCACCTCGAATAAACTCATATATTAATGTCCAGACATAAATAACACAAAATTTGTACATAAAATATAAATTGTTTATGGACAAAGACGCCATGTTTAAACTGAATGAACCGGCCAATCACAATGGATGCAGCGGTTTTTTTCTGTCTGCAGCCTACTTTTACTTCGCAGCAGTAGCTGCAAGTCCGCTTAGAGCGCTTTATTGCCCTCTGAATGGGTGATGCTGCAGATAAGGCGCTAAAGCGCTTTTGCAGCGCTTTGGCTACTGAATGCCCCCCATAGATACAAGAAGACATTGAAGACTTGAGTAGGTCTATAGGGTTCCACATAGCAAGATCTCTTTTAAAACATGAACTATCTATTCTGATTATGAATAAAATAGTAGAAATATATAGGGAGCACACCTTGATATAGTTATACCACTGGATGAATTCGGCCATAATTGCAAATACAGCTCCCATTGAAAGAACATAATGAAAACGTGCTACTATATAATATGTGTCGTGGAGGACAATATCAATTGATGAATTAGCAAGAACAACTGATTAAGGCAATATCCTACAAGCTGGAAAATCGAGGGTCGAGACCCGATGGGGGTCAGAATTTTTAAACTGCTTAATATTCTGACCTGAAAGTGACTTGTACAGATAAACCTTTCCGGTATACCGGAACGTATGTGCCGGGCCCTAGATGCTCGTTATGGTCGTAAATGCAGGTGTCAGGCATGAGGCCGTTTGCCTAGAACGATGTGAGCCTCCTACTACATCGAAGGCCTCCTAAGGCCTGTAGTAGGATCACTTTAACTTTATAAGAATATAAAAGTGGAGATATTACAGAGTGTTTAAGTATTATGTAATGCACCACTAAAAAATATAATACAAGTTTAACGTCATCTGTTCAAGAACTCTGCCCACAAACTGGACTAGACTATACGAAGGGAATATTTAAAAAAATAATTATTATACCTGTGATAGCAGTCGTCCTTAACAAATTCTGAGGACCAGTGAGACATATTCCTCTTACAGAGGCTGCTAGAAGGGACCGTAGAAAATGGGCCGAAGATCATCGCAACTGGAGCCTAGTGCAATAGTGACCAATTACGCTTTCGACTTCTTCCTGCTAACAGTGTGACTCATTTGTTGAGAACACTTACCAGAGATATCCCAAAATTTGGCATGAACAAGCATCCTTATGGTGGAGGAAGAATAGGCCTATTGATGGGGTGGTATCAGCATTGGAGATCGTACAGATCTCTATGTGAACCGTGGAAAATCTCTGATAGCTCTGAGATACAAGGACGAACGTTTTATGTTCGTTAGTGACCACTCTGCTTGATGAGGAAGCTATCCAGAAAATAAATTGGCCAGCCCGGTCTTCAGACCTTAACCAATTGAACTTACTTGGAATGATTAGGAAGGAGGATTGCAGGTCGAGAATATCCATGTTTCACATAGGCCTACATGTAACTGGATGAATATCAGTGTTATATATTTTCCAGTTTAACATATTTTGAGAGAAGTTGAAATGGCAAGAGTCCTTGTAATACACAAAAGCTCACATTTCCGGAATTGGGCCTTTGTTTAATTTGTTTGTACGCCCCATTCCTGTTTATAATTATTGTTTTTAGGTATTTGAATTCAGCCACTTCTTCAAATTTTCCCTCACTTGTCATTACTTATCCATTTCCATTATATAATTATTTCTGTGTGTGACTATATTTAGTTTTTTATGTTTGCTTCCAGTCCCAATTTCTTAGTGTTACTCAATAGAGAGTACATGTCAGCCCTTAATATTTTCTCGTTATAGAGCTTATAATATATTATGTTATTAATGTTATTTTCTGGTCGCTGCATAGAAATGATATCTAGTATAACTGCTGCTATCCTTTTGACCGGAGCTAGTCGTATGTGGCAGAAAGTGCGGTACTCAGAACCGTACCTAATAATTAACCGAAAAGTGTAAAAGCAAAGTCAACAGCTGACGGTAACAATTTTAAGTTGTTTCGATTTCAATATGTTACTAATTATAACGAAAATTGTCATATCAAGTTATGAAACCATCCCTTGTACAAAAAAAAAACACCAGATTACGTTTATATAACACTTTGGCTAGACCAGTGTTGACCTATGGTAGTGAAGCATGGACACTAAAAAAACAACATGAAAGCAGAATAACGGCTTGTGAAATGAGATTCATGCGCAGAACAGCGGGTTACACCAAATGGGATCGGAAAAGGAACACCGATATCTTAAAAGAATTGAAGACTATGCCAATTTTGGAATATATTAAACAGTACCAACTAAATTGGAAACACCATCTTGAAAGAATGAGTTCAAATCGGATACCCAAAGCTGTTTATAATTATATACCAAGAGGACGAAGATCACTGGGCCGTCCTATGAAACGCTGGAGGGAACATTTTCTATAGGATCGTAACAGGCCTTGGCCTAATACTTGGAAGGAAGAAGAAGAAGAAGAAGAAGAAAAATAAATTGGAATCTTGAAATGGATCATAACATATAAATATCTGATATGGTTTAGGCTTTTAATTACTGACACGTTAATTAATGGACACGTTATGGGTTCATCTTTAATATTATAGCTATCGTTTTATAATCTGATGTGGAATTATTTTCTTGGAAGTATTTATTTTAACGGAATTCCTAGAATAATTCTTCATGTTAAATTCAGTCTGTGAACATGTATATTGTTCATAAATATTCTATAGCAAGACGTTATTAAATTCGTATTCTTAGAACAGCAGGGCGTGTGATCTTCGAAATTTCCGGCAATTATTACAAACAATACTGAATTAACAGCCTGTCAGTAAATTGTCTGTGTAATTTCGTTAATATGTATTTTTTCCCTACTTTAAGTTACAAATTTCGAATTAAATTAAACAACTTTTTCCTCATTATCGTCAAGTTATCTGCTACTTTATTAGGTCTAGGGAAAAAGCAATGGGTATTTCTTGTAGACTGATCGGGTGATGAACCCTCTTGATATTGATGAAATACTCCCCTAGTCAAATCTATTCACTTGACTTCCTTGTGGAATCATTATATGCGAAAAAGCATATCTCTTCAAAAATTAAAAACTTCGCATGATTGTTGTGGATAATGGTGAATTTGCAGTGAAGGATCTATCAAATGGACAGGAAACTATGAATGACTTCGTATTTCTTTTCATCATCATCGTCATCAACAACAACAAGGATTAAGCCCAATGGCCTGTTCCGATCTCATTATAGGTCGAATTTGTCCTTCCATCTCTTCAATGGTCTTCCCAACATTATTCTCCCTTTTGGTTTATAATTATACATCTTCTTGGTATGCGCTGTCGTATTTATTTTAAAATGTGAAATATAGGGCATATAATTTGAATAATTAATTCTTCGTAAATATGGACATTCAAGAAGAAGAAGGGGGAAAAATAATCTACCGAGCGAAATGGCTTAGGCCGTAGTGATTCTGATCTGATATTATTTCACAGTTAAATAAAAAAGAACGTAGAATGTTAAATCATGACAAAATTAAACAAGGAATGAGAGATGCTATAATGAAAATTATGGACAGGCAATCTACGGTTATAGAACTCAGCTTAAGGAAATATGGATTTATATTACTGTTTTCATCCACTGCTGTGATCTCGAGGTAGCTTGCTGCCTTGTCACGCAGCGGGCCCGGGTTCGATCCCCGGTCGGGGCAGTTTTTCTGGGTGAAGTTTTTCTGGGTGAAGTTTTCTCGGGGTTTTTCCTCACCTGTAAGACCAATGTCAGGAAAACTTTCAGGTCCAAACGGTCCCCGAAATCATATGGCCATCATCCTTTATCATCATCATCATCATCCTTCACCGGTGTGGAAAGCAACGGGAAGATACCATACCTACAATTCCCTAGTAAAGCTGCAAAGCATAGGAAGAAAATGCTATGATTGCAGTGAAAGACCTGCCCTCGGGCAAAATTACTATGGATGGATAGATTTCGGTTTTTTTTTTTTGTAGGCTTGGAGTTTTCCCTTTACAGAGATTTAGGCGCTCTTCCCCTAGAGGGAAGAATTTGAACTATACTAATTTAGTTACACTTGTTTTCTTGTAATGTCATTTTGAGTGGTCTGTGGTCAGCGTTCCGCCTCATACTGACATCTAGGAAACCAAGGTAGTACTAGGACGGGAAAATTCGGTAAATTTTGCTTAGAGGCCTTTTCATTCAGGCTTAAGGATTTTTTACGAGCCTGAAAATCTTCAGACTCGGGACCCACGGCTTAAAATCCCTCCCCGAGGACTTGCTCCTTGGATTTTTCCATCCTAAAAAATCAATCGACCCCGGCCGGGTTTGAACCCGCGACCCTCGGGACCAGAGGCAAGGAGCATAACCACTAGTCCACCGCGGCCGATATTACTGTTTCACTGAACGAAATAATGGAGTGAATTCAGAAGCCGGCCAGGATCATCCATATATTTTCAGGCATTCCTAATAAATGAGGATGTGCAAGCATATCCTTTCATTAATGTCAAAAATGATACATCCTGTATCAACTTGGCGTGAACTACGAATGGCCGTTCATACCCAGCGAGTTGGTACGGGTGGTAAGTCTTAAGACTCGTATTCATGAAGTCCTGGATGAACGTAATTTTTTTTACTTCAGTTGTCAATGCAAGTACTGTGTGTTTATTTCTATTATCAGAAATAATTTATTCATAAACGCTATGTCATATTATCAAGGGTATTTTTTTAAGATTAAGTGTAAATAATAAGTTTATGTATCTGGGAAATAGTTGAATTCTATTGAATGTAAAATGAAATTATTTAAAATTAGATTCTTTATACAGATGGTTATATACATGCTGATTTTATTTTCCTTTGTTCTCTTATTTGTAATACTGCATTGATACGTACAAAGTACTCGTAACTCAGGTTCAGTTCGGGTATTGAATTTAATACATGTAGAAAATATACATTATAAACTTATGGCTAATAATAATATTTTATTTATTTTGGCTGAGTTAAGACCATAAGGCGTCTTTTCCACTCAACCAGCACACATTAAAATACATATTTAACAGTAAAGGTTATATATATATATATATATATATATATATATATATATATATATATATATATATATGCATACATATATATATATGCATACACTATAGTAATTATAAAGATTTAAAATTATATTAAATGTTGCAATGTAAATTTCATGTACAAATAATAATAATAATAATTATTATAATAATAGCATAAATGGCCATCATCATTCATATTCATCTTAGATTAAGCTTTGGATTAGGGACTCTCCTGGCGCACCATTATCATCATCATCACCCATCATATTATCGGGGAAACGTAACCCCACCTTCCAGGCGCCCCAACCTCAGAAGTGGTTTACAAGTACGCCATGCCAGGAGAGAGACCAGGAATGTCGAAAGACAAACCTGGGGCATTTGGCAAAAAAAAAGATAAATTATAGAAGAAACACCAATTAATATGTATACCTTACACTGGGTAATGATGAAGCCAATGTTAGGGCAAATATAAATTTAGATTTCTTTAAAAATATTATAACGTCTGGCAGCCCCTGGTATTTTGTGGTAGAGAATTCCAGTTGCGAGAAGTGAAGATAGTGTATGACGTGGAGTGATGTGATGTTGCGGTATATTAAGTAAGGTACTATGTTGTGATCGTGTATTTAAGTTATGGTTAGAGGATAGATACTGGAAACGAGAGGATAAACAGTTGGGAGTCGAGGTATGTAGAATCTTAAACAAGAGAATTAGACAGTGTAATTTTCTTCTCTCTTTAAGATGTAGCTTGACAATTAGTGAAAAAATGGAGAAATGTGATCGTATTTTGGACATTAAACATGAATCTGATACACACACACACATATATCCATCCATAGTAATTCTGCCCGAAGGCAGGTCCTTCATTACAATCATAGAATTTAATGCTATGCTTTGCAGCTTTACTAGGGAATTGTGTAGGTGTGGTAGCTTCCCGTTGCTTCCCACACCGGTGAAGGATGATTATGATGATAATGATAAGGATGATGATGATAAAGATGATGGCCATATGATTTCGGGGACCATTTGGGCCTTAAAGTTTTCCTGACATTTGTCTTACAGGTGAGGAAAAACCCCGATAAAAACCTCACCCAGAAAAACTGCCCCGACCGGGGATCGAACCCGGGCCCGCTGCGTGACAAGGCAGCACGCTACCTCGGGACCACAGCGGTGGACACACACACATATACGAGTGTATATATATAAACTATTAAAACATTTTCTTTTATAACCTTCTCTCGGTTGCTATCTCTCCAAAGATTTTACATAGGAAATATTAAGTATTTCCGAAAATACAATATTTCAAATTTGTTTATTTTTCTAAAAAAATAAAAGGTAAATAAATGCATTAAAATACTGCGCAGCGTCATCATCACGATGATACGAAGATATTCTTGTTTTTGCTATATGTGATGTGTGTAGCCTATACAATGCTCAGCAGGCGTTATCGAAATATCGCTGCACGTATTGCTAACGATATTTTCATGACATAGATAATTGTATAAGCATGAATTTGTTTATATGTATCTTGGGTTAACATCTTCTATAGATATATATATCTCTCGTAATTAGAGAATAAGCTCCAAAATTTGGTAAATTTCTAGAGATATGTCCTTCGTTATCGTAGGATTTTTTAAGACGTTACACACCTCTTTGGCATGGAACTAATTTATTGTAATTATACTTCTCTTCTCACTGAAACCAAGTTCCTAAATTTTACAAGCGAATTATCAGAAAGCTATCAGAATTATTTTTAGGATATAGGGAGATTACATATCTCTTTTATATATATATATATATATATATATATATATATATATATATGTGTGTGTGGTGTGTGTGTATTTATTTATTTATTTATTTATGTGTTTAACCTGGTAGATTTAATATTATGTTGCATGCATTCTCTTCCATCAATCAGAACAAACATACGTTTTATTAAGATACAACAATCGTAATATTTATAATGTCAGTTACTGATTGAAGGTCGAACTTACAATAATAAAAGTTATAGTTATGTAATGGCTATGATAATTAAAACTATTGTCAATAATCGTATTAAACAAAGCAAGATAAATGACATAAGAAAAATAATTAAAAGCAAACGGCCAGAAAACTAATACACTATACTAATTTGTCGGTTATAGCTTACATTAATTTATTAGCTTAAAATATTGTTCAACCTTAATAGCACTGGACAACAAATTTTAACTTTTTGTTAGTTACGGAATTGAAATGACCAGATTTCGATGTAATTTTTCATGCTGAACACAAAAATGACAATGAAATTGTTAGCAGTGGTCCATGTTTTTTCGTAATTTTGACAAATATCTTTGAGTAAAATAAAATCCTCCTTAAATCTGATAATATTAAGACTAGCTTACTTCAGTTAAGGGCGTTTCCTTTTAACTTGTCTGCTGTAATGGACCTCGGGGACATCTCTCACCACTGAGCAAAAATAGTCAGCTAGCATTATTCTATTTGTCTTGGTATCGTCTTTCAAATGATGAGATCGTCTGGTGAAAATGTTCTCATGTTCGTCAGAAACTGCACCACAGTTTTTCAGGAAAAAGTCCAAATGAGAGTGGATAAAATGGACTTTTAATTACTCATTGCATCCCATTTCGCGCAATAAGCTAGTAACATATTGTCCACACATTGTCTGTAGTTTGGGGGCCCGTGGTTCCCCAAGAAATTTAAAGTAACTAAATGATTCCCATGCATTTTTTCTTTTCTTTTCAAATGTTCCGAAAAATTGTTCTCCTTAAAGAGTTCTTTGACCAAGGAACCAATAAAAATACTTTAATTTTAGTTGTACTTAGTCTCGGAAATTTTGTAAGTACCTAAATGCACTCCCATCAAGTACCTAAATTCACTCACGTCAGTAACACAGCCTTAAGACTGAACTTTGATTAATTTAAAAATATCACCACTCTTCTAGTCTGTGTTGGATGTTTGTAGCGGACATTAGAGCTCGTATATTGTTGCAGAATACAATGTAATTGTTTTTAATTGCTCAAGTCGCTTCTGGCGTGTTCTATATGCAGATACCTTTACATTCTCGCCAAGATACTTAAAACTATCTAAGTCGCGAAACTAGGAGCTCTGCTTTGACTTTTGAGAGTTCTGAGTATCGGAGAAGATCATTTAATTCCTCTTGAGTCATTCTGTGTGATTGGGTTGAAATTTGAGGATTGAAGTCGGAATCATGGGATGTGGATGGTCTGGGTATTTCTTCCGAAGTGCTGGATTTCGATTCATCGTCTGAAGGAGTCTGGTAGTACTGGAATAGGAAGCTCTTTAGAGTGTGACACCGACGAATAGCTGAAGGTATGTTGGAATAATTCACGGCTGACCTCTTCTTCTTTGAAATAAACTTAACTGGTGGGACTATGCAGAAATAATAATCACTTATATTATTAGTTTGTTCTCTCCAAATCAAGGGGATTTCTTCTTTCCTTTCAACCAGTCACTACGATTTGCAGAACAAGCCATTGTAGCAAATATGTGGAGCAAAATGTTTGTCAAGATCCTCTATTTTGCACCAGAAATAATTATTGATATGCTTTCTTAATAAATGGAGTTATATGTCGCTTTTGCGATGCGAACGTCACTTTTCCTTAAATATGTCAAAAGTTATGTGGACTATACACACAATTTCGTGGCATTTTAGCTTTTATTGCACTGCAACCATATCTCTGCGCATAATTTTAAAAATGTATATGAGAAAATATAGACATATCACACATGTGTTCTACTCGACAAAACTGCACATCTATATAACTTACACACCAAGGCACAAATCACTGTTCACTCACGAAATTCCACTTCAACTGATTTCACAACTAGTTGGAGTAAACACCGACCCTTTTAAGATAAATCTTATTTATATTATACAGCTGTCACCGTCTCCCTTCCTCCAAGGGTGTTCCCTTGACCTTCACACTGACTACAATGTTCACAGCATACGCAGTGACACTACACATGCTGCTAATTTAAAAACCAGACCTCTGCCATCATTGTAATTGTCATATTCGTAATTATGAGTTTTATCTTAATATAAATCGGTCACTTTTACTTCGTAACTTTTTGGCTGTTGTCCAGTATAATATTTAACTAAAATAATGGTTAAATAAATTGTTAATTGATAAAATAATATTATTAGTGAGGTGTAACCTAAAAGTTACTATAAATTGGGCGTTCTTACTCTTCCGCTAATTTTTATTTATAGTCGTTTTTCTATTTCTTAAAGTGAATATTATTAAGTACCAAATTAATTTTGATTTTCATAATTATTACTAGAAATCTTAATTATATCAGAAACAAGCTTTGTACTTTTACTACACCATAGTGACATCTCGAACCTGTTACATAAGTCAATCACTGGCATAGATCTAGATCCATTTAAATCATAAATTAAAATAATTATTTCTGATTATTATAGAGTTTTAAGAGGGTTAATGGATGAACTTTTTAGTTTCCACATTTTTAGACCTACTTGTACATTTTTTGTCCATTAACTCACTTTAACCCCTCACCTTATAGGTATTTTTTTACATGCTACACTTAATTTATTTTTTTGTATAAATATTTACTTTGCAGTAAATTTCTACAAGTGTTGTTCCTATGAGCTTCATGATTTGAGTTTTTAATTTTATTTGTGATAAAAAATATGTTCCACATTTTCAAGGAAAACTTATTTTTCTATAATTCAATTGAGATAATTAAAAAAGGCACCTTGCATTGGAATTTCTCCAGAATGAATATAAATGGAGAAAAAAAAATATAATGCTAATCTCATATTCAACATTTTTGTGATATCAGCGTCCGTTCATTATTTACTTTTAAAAGTTTTCATTTACTAGTTTATTTTCTATATTCATTAGAATACATAGGGAATATTTCTAAGTTTTTTTTTTAATTGAAACCGTACTTGGTTTTAAATGTGAAGAAACAGTGAAAACAAAAAATGTAAATCACTTTAAAAGTTCCACAGTTAAAATATACACACCAAGGGAGATTTAAAGCGCGCAGTCTTTTCCGTGACGCAATTAGGGAGAATTAGCCAGCTGACCTGTGCTTTGAAACTTTCTTAAAATATATTTAAAGGTGCGTGATATTTTTAACGTACAAATTATAATTTTTACAAAAAAAAGACAAATTTAACCCAGCACCATATCCTCATTAATCATAGTGGGTATTATATAATGTGCTGATTTGTTTTGTAATATTTTATTTTTTATTTGATGCTGCTATACATATACATATACACGGAAATAAAGAACATGTATATCTAGCTATTTGTATTAAATACTACCTAATACCCGGCGTGCGCTGCTGCGCCTAAATATATGAAAATTAATGTGCTTTTATGTTTAGTTGAATCATTGGTAAAAGGAAAAAAAAAACATCAATTTATATTTTTTTAGATACCCCGTGCTGATTACCCGGCGTTGCCCGGGAATCTACTTATCCCGATGTACTTGTCATAAATGAGCTGAAATACGAAAATTAATGTGTTTTATGTTTAGTTAAATAAATGGAGGGAAAATTTTATATCGTAATTATTTTTTAGATATCCCGTACTGTTTATCCGGCGTTGTCCGCGAATCTACTCATCCCGATCTTCTTGGCATAAATGAGCTGAAAGACAAAAATTAATGTACTTCTTATGATTAGTTAAATAAGTAAGATGAAAAGTAATTATAAATGTATATGGTAATTATTTTAAGATTACCCGGTTTTGCCCGGGAATGTACTTGGCATCAATGAAAGACAAAAATGGTTATTGTGAGTTATCCGTAAGAGATAAACATATACTGTCGCGGACTTTTTTGTAGAGCTTTTTAAGAAATTCAATTCTGTGTACATTAATTTTGTGCATTTGTTATGGTTTAGGCAGCGTAAGCCATTTAAGCGTCCAAAGACCTACTTTTTTCATGTTTTCCTCTACAAAGGGCGATTTTTAAGGGTGTAGGAGTTGAGTATCACAACTCTCTTATAGCTTATGTTCATCCCAGGAACCTCCTGAACATTTTGAAAAAAGCCCCATCACAATCCGATCAATGGTATGGCCGCGCATAAAGTACGAACAAACAAACAAACATTAATTTTTATATATTTAGATAAGCAACTTTAAGAACTGATATTTCAGATATATATATATATATATATATATATATATATATATATATATATTTAAACTGAGATCCTCCCTCGCTTTGTTTGCCTGCTTAATACTAATATATAATCAGATTACTTTTCTTTTTGTTTAATTAATTCTCATCCTGTAAATACAGAGTGGAACAGAACTCTCCTGGCAAACTTTCGCAAATTGTTGAGAAATGTTGGCTGGGTGTTTTTACTCATGATCTCCGGTGACTTATTACTTGACTGAAGACTTTAATTCTTTTAAAAAAGTTGTTTTAGATAGACTAAATATTCACTAAAAAAGTTAAAACATGCACTTAAAATATGCGTTATCGGAATTTATATTGACTTGTGTTAACTGCTTGACTGTATAAAATGTTAATGGTTTCCTGAACAAATTTATTCAACGCTCCAATTATCGATTCTGTGTAGATACCAACCTCCGGGTTCGATAGTACCAGTTAGTTAATTACATATCACATGACACTGAATGGTGAAATTATTTTTACCTTCGAGAACATCTGAAGCCCACCGAGTAACACCGGATACCGGGCGACGAGCAGGTTCATTGGTTGCTATTCTGAATTATCGCGTCAAATGGATTTGAAGGAACGTTTTAGAATTAAAAAAGTATTAGATATGCTTCTCTTTGTCGACGACCAATTTTTAGTATCTAGTTTTGAAAATGATGCACATTATATATATATATATTTAGTAATTCTGCCCGAAGGCAAGTCCTTCACTGCAATCATAGCATTTTCATGCTATGCTTGCAGTTTTACTAGGGAATTGTAGGTGTGGTAGCTTCCCGTTGCTTTCCACACCGGTGAAGGATGATGATGAGGATGATGATGATGATAATGATAAGGATGATGATGGCCATATGATTTCGGGGACCGTTTGGGCCTTAAAATTTTCCTGACATTTGTCTTACAGGTGAGGAAAAACCCCGATAAAAACCTCACCCAGAAAAACTGCCCCGACCGGGGATCGAACCCGGGCCCGCTGCGTGACAAGGCAGCACGCTACCTCGAGACCACAGCGGTGGACTATATATATATATATAATTTATATAGTGATTTTATATTATTTTTTCCATTAATTGATAGTTCTATTCAAATTAATAACAGTGAAAATTTTATTTTTAAATTTTCAGTCGACAAAACAAAAGTTCAACATTTAAAGAAGCAGACACGTTTAGAGCAAAAATGTTCTTGGAAGGAAAAATAATTGAACAGATCTAATTGTTTTATTTACCTCCGCTGCAATATTTCTTATATGAGGTATGATGACATTCAAAACAAAAGCAATACATTTATTTATGTGTGTGGTGTAGAAAAAGTCTTTCCACGAACCAGACCATCACTGTATGTGTGTGATCTATGTAAAAGTGTGTGTGGCAGGTAACATACCGGTATCATAATCTGTACACATCGGGATAATAAACTTCTGCACAAATTGTCAATAAAAAGTTGCTCTGATGTACCTGTACAACATAAGTGACAGTGGAATGTTAATTGCACAACTTGTGCGCATTCTTACTATTAACATTTTATTATTAAAGGATAGAAGAAATACAAAACATAGAAATGAACTTCCTTAGAAGAACAAAAGGCTCCACAAGATAGGATCGGATAAAGAATGAAGGTATAAGAACAGAGTTAAATATATATCCACTAAATGAAAAAATCAAAGAATGTAGAGATAAATGGTTTAGACATGTGGAAAGAATGAATGTACCAAGAATGCTAAAAGCAGCATTTAACTACATGCCATGAGTTCAAGGAATGTAGGAATGTCAGTGAAAAGATGGACAGAACAACTGTGAGGTGGAACTGGCAGTTTGCCTAGCCCATGAAGTGAAGAAGAAGAACAAGAATAAGAAGACATTTTGGAAGACCGAAGAAAATATGGGCTCACAGTTGTAAAGAATTTGACAGGAAAATGCCAAATGAAATAAGAAAGTAAAATCCAAGCAGCCGAGATGAAATTTTTAAGAAGAGTAAAAGGATGTTCCAGAATTGACCAGATAAGAAACGAGGATATTCGTGAAGAACTGCAGATCTACTCCATAAAAGAAAATATATTTAACAACAAGATTCAGTGGAAAGAACGTGTAGAAAGAATGGAAGAAAGCAGATTACCAAATAAAATCTTACATTATTTTCCGAGAGGAAGAAGAGATGTCGGACGTCCTCGGAAGAGATGGTCTTAGATCTGTTAGTGAAGACGGAAAAGGCAATTAATGCCTAAACCAGGATGTGAAGAAGAAGAAGAAGAATGCCTAATGACACTTAATATATGAAGCTGCTGCTGCTGCTGATTAACGTAATATAATGTTTATTTTCTGTAATGTTTAAATTCTGTAACTGAATTTATCCCGAACCGAGTTCTTGCTCATCCGGATATTACGGTATATAGTTATACCATGTATAAAAATGCATTTTTGAATACAATTTATCCTTATTCGTACATCTCAAATCAAACAGTGAATATTTTTCGACAAAAATCTGTTTCACTCTGTATAAAGTTTTATTCTAGATTCTCTGTTCTACCGAAATTGTGTTATTTTATTAAGACCCGTGGCATTGTGGTTGCCCAATGCGAGAGGTCAAGAGATTCAACGAACCTGAGCGAATTCCTAGCTTAAATAATAGCAACTCGACCTTTTTTATCCCCTTGACCTATACTGACATCGCTCTAATAGCTTAAATTATATCCATTAATCTACTAAATATGCACGTCTTTATAGATGTGGGTCACGCTTTTATGATTTCCATGTTAAAATATTTAGTTTGTAGAAATGACCACACCTTCCAATTTCACGTGAAAGGTTTATAATTAGTGAAAAACTGTATTTAACACCCGCGCAACTTCACCTGACGAAAGGAATTCCTAGATAAATCATATTCACGCTCTTCTGCGGTCTGTACTTTCAGAATCAATCATCCATTGGTTTATCTGTAACAACGTCAAGGCTTTCAAATACAGAGTGATATTCCTTGCGAGCGACGTAAACTTAGCACAAGTGTCGTAATGCCTTAAATGAGAGTTTTATACGCTTTAAAAGTAAACACTAACCATTTTTTTTGCTATTTATTTATACTTTTACATCTAAGGACATATCTACCCTCATGGGCTAATGATAAGCGTTTCTGACTACAATTCATGAGGTCCCGGGTTCGATTCCCGGTCAGGTCATAGAGATTTTTTCTTAAAGGGAATTACGATATTACATGGTCTGGAATTTTGGTGAAGTTTAGGTTAAATACTCTCCTGACGCTTCATTATCATTTATCACCCGTCAGATCATCGGAGTAACTTAACTCCGCATTCCATATGCCCCAACCTCAGAAACTTATTACCAATCTGCCAATGTCAGGAGAGAAAGCCAAAAATGGCTTTGGACATCATATCGTGTTTGGAAGTTTGTGTATATCTATTACATATAATGTGTGTTTTTGTAATTTTGTATTGATATTGTGAAATGTTGATTGTTCCGAAATGGTTTCTAGTTATGTAATTTAAACCAAGAATTTGCTTTGACAACTGAGGAAAACTAGGAAGAGCTCTCAGATTGATTGGTATCGGAGTTTCAATCAGGAGTCTCAAAGTACGTGTTTTAAACACTATTTGCTCGGTATAAAATTTAAAAAAAAAGTCAATAAATATTGTAGAGCAAAATAACTATTGGTTTATTTTCAAATGCTATGTATTAGTAAACAATTACAACAATCGGGAGATGCTAATTGCAACGACGAAAGTCAAAGAAAAGAGTCCGCAAAAGCGTATTTTCGTAGAGCGTATCATTATTGCTTATTTCTGTCAAACTCTACTCTGTCCTATGGTAGCACTGACGCAGAATTTGCTCAAACTTACAGCTTTTCGCGGGTTTGTTGTTCGACAAAGGGTTTCCTTCGAACTCAGAAGGATATGATTGTGTCTATTCTTTGTTGTTATATTTCTGTTTCTGCTTCAATTCGCCTCTTCAGCTAGGAAGTTTGCGACTGGCAGCAGGGTCAGTGCTACCCTAGGACAGAGTAGAGTTTGATAAAAATATGCAACATCCACAATATTCGCTAATAACTACAACTGTCATATCCCGATTTCTCTGGATAAGTATTTTTTTTCGTATATATGAAGTTCGGCGTTCTCTCTCACTCCACAGCGATTGTTTCATTGATACGATGTCTGTTTCATGAGAGGACACTAATTTTATACAGAGGTCTTGTCTGCCATTGTCTACAATTCACGGGTTAAGCCCTTAAGGCTCCTTCGGTATCGTCGATTTCAATTTAAAACTTGGATTCATCCCTTCATTGGCCTATCGACATTTCTTTCACATGTCCTCCCCATTTAGAGATTTAACTGCAATTATTTCATCTGGTTTCCCATAGAGGCCATGTAGCTCACTGCCATGTAGTTTTCTCTATTCACCTCTCTGCTCGTCTCTCTTTGATCCAAAAATTTTCCTAAGAACTGTAATATTGTCTCCTCTCTTACAGTGAGAATCCATGTTTCGCACTGTAACTGGAAGAATAGTAGTTTATGTATAATTTTTTTATTGTTTTAGAGAAAAATTAATAATAGCATGTATTTCCAGACATGAGTCTCTGTTTAATATCTTTCTGCAAGTCATTCCTGTTTGTAATTATTGTTCCTAGGTATTTTAATTCAGCCACTTTTTCAAAATTTCCATTTGTTATTAACTGCCCATTTCCGTTATGTAATATATTTTTTTTGCATGATCATATATTTAGTTTTATTGATATTTACTACCAGCCCCCAATTTTTCAGTGTTACCCAATCGGATGTGTGTTTTGGCCATTAGTTCTCCTCGTTGCTGCCTATTATAATAATACGTACATTATCGGGTTGTACTAAGTTCTCAAGAAAATAAATGTTTGCAAATTTTCATCAGTTGTATTTAATAGACATCGAAACTTATGGTGACATAATTTTATCTATCTATTGTATGTCTACTCAATATTATTTTCGGAACCAAACTCGAATATAGTAATAAATAAAAAGAAAATGGATTTCATTAACCAGCAAAAGTAGACCATTAAGAGTGAGGGTTTACCTGAAAGCCGTAATTACAAAATCACTTTCCATCCATAGTAATTCTGCCCGAGGGCAGGCCTTTCACTGCAATCATAGCATTTTCATGCTATGCTTTGCAGCTTTACTGGGAATTATAGGTGTGATAGTTTCCCGTTGCTTTCCACACCGGTGAAGTATGATGATGATGGCCGGATGATTTTCGGGGACCTTTGGGCCCTAAGCTTCCTGGCATTTGTCTTACAGGCGAGGAAAAACCCCGAAAAAAAAACTCACCCAGGAGCCTGTCCCGACCGGGAATCGAACCCGGGCCCGCTGCGTGACAAAGCAGCACACTACCTCGAGACCACAGCGGTGGACAAAATCACTTTAGTGGCCGCCAATTTTATTTCTAGCAATAAACTGGATACATACGATTTATTTAACAAAATTAATATTCCATAAACCAACAAATTTGGATTAAAAATTTAAAATATTAAAATAATTACCTGATATATCTGTCGTTCTCAACTAAAATGGATTTCTGTTTAAAAAAAATTCCTCAATTAGTTAAAACCATGTACGCCTTTCCCATCTTCGGCATGTCATTTGGTACCCAATCGAATGTGTGTGTTGGCCCTTAGTATCTCCTCGCTGCTGCCTAATGAGTACTAAATTATATGGCGAAGATGGAACATGTTCTGAAAGGCCTACATGGTTTTCACTACTTGAATTTATTTTTTAAACCGAAATCCATTTTATTTGAGGATGACTGATATATAAGGTATTTTAACATTTTACTGCAGAACATAAATTGCGATTTACAATGAATTTTAGAAGTATTGAAATTGTACTATAAATTGGACGATGTTATGCATCAACCGGTTAAGCGACATTTTAAAAAAGTAATTTTTCATGCCACCTGTTTCACTGGCTCATGAAGTAAGTATACCCCGCACACTGTTAGCGCCAAATCTTTAAATATAGGCTAATTACTTACTCTTACTTACTCACTGGCACTATCGAACCCGTAGGTTCATGGCCGCGCGGAAATAAGTTCTCCATACATCCCTAGCCTGAACCAATGCTTTCCAATCATTCTCTGTATAATCTACTTCCCTCAAATCATAGTTAATGTTATTCTCCCACCTCATGAAATGGGTTCAACTGGGGTAAAATTTCCCGGAGGTCAAATAGTCCCCCATTCGGTTCTCCGGGCGGGGACTACTTCAGGGAACCCATGTCAAAGTCTCAAACACACGGATATGTTTCTAGGAACATGGAATGTTAAAAAATCTTTAAATATAGCCTTATTATTAAATAAAAATATAAATGCTATCGGTCCTATCAGAGATTCTGTGTTTTGCAACAAAATGCTATGAAACCAAATCCTCATAATGCTAAACTAAATTTTGCATCATGCAGTTAAGCGCCAATTGTTCCCGCTCTTAGATTGTTGATGCATAACTGTCAAACAAGGAAAATAACTTTCAATGTCCAGTATTGTTAGTTTGGCGCTAAAATAAATACTGAGGATTGACTTAAACTTTAAACGTATTTTCTCGAAACTTAGATACTGGCGCATAGCCGGTTAATGCATAACGCCATCCAATTAGACTTGCTAAGGAATTCGCTTAGCTTTCGCAAAACCTGCGTGACGGAGATTTATTTATTTTTTTTTCAATCAAACTAAGGTTTCAAAAACCTCCACTAATGAGATCACAATTATTTTGAGCGTGTGCCGCAAGTACCTCTGGGACAAGTTACATACATAGAAAGGAATTGTAAAAGTTTGTGGCGTGACTTGCCAACCAGTTGGAGCGTATACAGTTCTGTTTTAAAGAAAAAGGAAGGTCGCATTTTACGTTCAGGGTTATAGTTTACAATTGTTTCTGTGATTTAGTAAAACGCCGAGAGATAATAAGATAAATTACTCACTTTAATTAGATCCGTGGCCTATTTTACTGATTTATACTTATTTTAGATATTCTTACTTCTGCTTGTTTAAAGTATCTTTAAATATTAATGATCATTACAAATCTAAGCGTGATATGAATGCGAAAAATCTAGCTTCTTTTGATTTTAGAATCTTAAAAAAATTCGAATAACAACATGCTTCAAGTGATATTATATGCAGAAGGTTATCTTAGACACATTGGAAAATGCTTTACAGAGAGAAGAATTTTAATTAAAGAATGCCACCAAAATATATAACCTCAAGCCAAAACAAAAGCCATTGGCATGTGCTAAGTTTAGTTCCGATGAAACAAAAATTGTGTTCGCTAGAGCTTTAACATCAATGAGCTGAAAGGCAAAAGGGGTAATTTTGAGTTATCCGTAAAAGATAGACATATGCTGTCGCGGACTTTTATATAGATTTTTTTTTAAATATTCAATTCTGTATACATTAGTTTGGTGTATTTGTTATTGTTTAGGCAACGTAAGCCATTTTAGCGTCCAAAAGTGAATATTTTTTAGTACACCGATGCTTTTTTTATTTAGCTCAGGCCCTATAATAAGTAGGTAATATGACATATAAGTTAATTGTCCCAGAAAAATCTCTAAATTATAATTTATACAGATATTCAACTATTCTATCTAGAAGACACAAAAAAGAACAAATCCAAAATATATAGGCCTATATATAATATGTGTGTGTGTGTGTGTGTGTGTGTGTGCGTGCGCGCACGCGTGCGTGTCAAGAAGTTCGAGATAAGTAGATTCATCGTAATGAGCATGGGGTATCTAAAAAAAATTACGATGTAATTTTTTTGCGCGATAGTGCGTTTTGTGGTACTTACAGCAATGGCGACCATGATTGAAAGTTTAATTTCCTAACTTTTGGGGTTGCCAACCTAAATGACTATACTGTAATATTACATATTACCTACCTCGTGCGCGAAGTAAGACCACATAGAATGTATATACAAAAATATATCCAAAAGGTAGTGTTAATAATATATTATATTATATGAAACAAATCACAGCATTTTAAATGAACTGAACTATATTTGAAACAATATAAAACAATAAATTCGTTCTTGTCACCATTTTATCCCTGATTGGTGTTATGGCCTGCTGTAGTCTCAACTAATAAACATTGCCCACACTGTTAACGTTAGTCAGTTGTTTATAATGAACGGAAATATTTCCAACAAATATGTTACTATTTTACTATTATTTATACTTTTGAAAATAGTATCGCGCAAAAATTAATGTACAACACACGTTTGTGAAGTGTTTTACAGAATCGCGGAAATTAAAAACCTCGCTGTCGCTCGGTTTTTAATCATATCTATGAAAATAACTTCCCACCTCCGATTGTAATATACTATTTGTTTATATTTGCTTATTCATCTAAAGATAAAGACACTTTTCGTTTATTTGGGCGTAGTAGCGCACGCCGGGTATTAGCTAGGTACTACTTACAAATGATCTGTATTGCTTTGGCAAGACCACATATTAATTGATATCCATCCAGAGTAATTCTGCCCGAGGGCAAGTCCTTAGCTGCAATCATAGCATTTCCATGCTATGCTTGCAGCGTTACTAGGGAATTGTAGTTGTAGCTTCCCGTTGCTTTCCACACCGGTGAAGGATGATGTTGATGATAACGAATAGGGTGATGATGGCCTTATGATTTCGGGGACCGTTTGGGCCTTAAAGTTTTCCTGACTTTTGTCTTACAGGTGAGGAAAAACCCCGATAAAAACCTCACCCAGAAAAATGCCCCGACCGGGGATCGAACCCGGGCCCGCTGTTTGAGAAGGCAGCACGCTACCTCGAGACCACAGCGGTGGACATATAGTGTGAAAAAAACAGTTTTATTTTGGATAGTTTCACTTATGAAAATATATAAAGTAGAAAGTGTGTATAATTTAATGGGAACGATTATTGTAATAACATACAATTGTTATTACGTTCGTGGATTCAGGAAACATATCGCTAGTCTATATATGGTGCCGTGAATTACTAATGGAAAGCCATGCACTGCCTGTAATTGTGATGTAATAAGATTTATTACGTTCTTGTTCTCGGGATTAAAACAATATTTTGTGTGGAGTGAACAGTGGTGTATATTACAAGAGAAGAAAAATGATTGCTATTATACTTGGAAAGGCAAGGTCTACATTTTATTTTATGTGGAATTCTAAACATGCAAAGCGAATACCAACTATTTTATGGAGCGTGCTCTCACCAACATATGATGAAAATTTGTCTCTGTCTCAATAGTATATTACGATGCAAGGTTGGGAAGTGGTTTTTTATTGAAGCCAGGAAATGTTTAAAAACTGAGCGATAGAGAGGTTTTTAATTTCCGAGATTCTGTAAACACTTCACAAACGTGAGTTGTACATTATTTTTTGCGCGATGGTGTTTTCAAAAAAAAAAAGTAAAATAATATTATCTTTGTTGGAAATATTTGCGTTCATTATAACGTTAACAGTGTGGCCAATGTTTATTAGTTGAGATTACAGCAGGCCGTGACAGTCATACAATGGGGGCAAGTACATATTTATTGTTTTATATTGTTTCAATTAAAGTTCAGTTCATTTAAAATGAAGTGATTTGTTTTGTATAATGTATATAAACACTACCTTTTGAATATATTTTTGTATATACATTGTACGCCTGAACCAAACCTTCTGGCGGCACTATGGCCCTGAAGTGGACTTAGCCTCTAACGAAAATGAGTGCCAGATGTTTGTTCTGGGGGTAAATGCGGCCGTCACGCAGGACTGACAACCCGGCTGACATCAAGTGCCGATTGTCCAGAAAAAGTGGGTGCCTTAACCTCCTACTACCCCAAGGGCCTCCTGAGTCCTGTAGTGGGACTACTTTACTTTTTACATTGCACGTAGTATACATAAAAGGCATTGGTTTTACTTCCCGCCCGAGGTTTGTAATATGTAATATTACAGTATAGTTATTTGGGTTGGCAACCCCGAAATGTCGAAAGTTGAACTTTTAATCATGGTTGTAATTGCTGTAAGTTAGACAAAACGCACTATCGCGCAAAAAAAAAAACACTTCCACGTCATGATAGAAATACTTCTTGTAGTATATATTTCCAAATTTGATTTTTATTTAATTTAAATTTTGCTTATTGATTTTTTTCTTGTTTTGTCGGTCTCGATGGACTGTCATGCTCGCCTATGATTTCGAAGTTCAGCCATGGTGGATCGTTTTTTTTTAGTGTGTAAAACCCTGATTGTGGCTATATATATATAACGAATGTCTGTCTGTCTGTCTGTCGGTTGTTTGTCCTTTATAGACTTCTAAACCTTTTAACCGATCTTCGTGAAAATTTGCATGTACAGATTTCCAGATGCGGCGAGTGTTTGACTGTTACCTATTATGTTCTAAAATCATTAGGTGTAGGAGTTCATCTGAAACGAAAATTTAAAAATCGCACATTTGACAACAAAACTCGGAATATCCTATTAAAATAAACTGAGGTATTTATTATCAAGAAATCAGCTAAATCCGACCGTTAGAAGTGGATGTTTACCTGAAATTTGAAATAAAAAATTTACTCTTATCAAACGCAATGTATGGTTCGTCACAGTGTAAAGTAAAGTGATCCCACGACAGGCCTCAACAGGTCCTTGGGGTAGTAGTATGTTAAGGCTCCCACTTTTTCTAGACAATCGGCACTTTATGTCAGCCGGGTTGTCAACCCTGCGTGATGGCCGCCTTTATCCCAGAACAAACATCTGGTATTCATTTCCGTTAGAGGCTGAGTCGACCCCAGGGTCATAGTGCCGCTAGAGGGTTTGGGTCAGTTCAAAAATCCTGACTCCAACGGGACTTGAACCCTCGACCCTCCGGCTTGTAGCTCAGTGCCTTAACCACTACGCTACGGCGTGCCCCCTCGTCACAGTGTATACCATATAATTAATTAACCCCCAATATTCAATGTATTTAGGCGAAGCAGCGCACACCGGGTATTAGCTAGTTATTAATAATAAAAGAAGTAAAACAATGAGTGTGCCATGTTATATATTTATGGCTCATGTAAGAATCTCAAGTCTGTGATGATAATAATAATAATAATAATAATAATAATAATAATAATAATAATAATAATAATTGCTGTTGTTGTTGTTTATTATTGTACATATTTTTACAATTCGTGTTGTTTCTCAGATTCCAATTTTTTCAATTGTTTTTATCTGAACAGTCCTTTTCTTCCAATCATCTTCCTTTCATAGTTTCCTCGATATCTTTCTTCCATCTGTATTCAGGTAGTTCCATTATTTTCCTCCCAGGTTGTACACCGTGTCCACAAATATAGTATCAAACTTTAAACTACTACTACGTCGCTTTGGATAATCGTATCTAAATGAAATTGGTGACAATCTGAAGAAGTAATTCTCTTCATGCCCGATATTGTAGTAACATTTTGAAGCAGGATTGGTGTCCCAAAAAAGAATTACTGGTTCAGGTAGGGTTTAATTTTCGGTAGACCCGAATTCTTTTCTTAGGGTCGGTAGTTGGTACAATGGATAGGAAAACTCTTCAAAATTACTAAAAAATGTTTCTTGTAGAAATAATTGCAAATTTATTCACTTCTTAATTTCCCAGCAGATTAAGTAAATGTAGGTGGTATTATTCTTCACTGTCAATTAAAATAAATTATTTTCCTTCCTTAAATCAATTATTCTTCACTTTATCAGGAGAGCTCTATTGCTTCTATCTTTGTTGAAAGTTGTATGCAGAATGACTAGTGTAATTCTTTTATAAATTTAAGATCATTATTACATCACATGATGGTAATTTTAAATTCTATTGGTTAATAGTCCTTTAAATATAAGGTTTAATTTGATTTGTTAAATAAGAAAGTTAATTGTTTTAACATCGAATCAGAGTATAGTTTACTTTCATTTAAGAATATGAAGTTAGGTGTTCTTATTACAGTTATAGCAGAAGGACTTATAATTTTGACAATAATGACTTAAAACAATTTTTAAAAGCATTATTTAGAAAGACCGTTATGTAGTACAATTTCTTTAATTGTTACTAAGATATTTTTATTCAACAATAACTAACAATGAATTATTTTGCTGTTTTTTATTTATTTAAGTTATATTTAAATATTAAGAAAATTTAAAATACAAAATTATTAACTTTCACTTTTATATTCATTATGATATTACAATTCTGCTTTAAATCAAAAGAGAAACTCAAAAAGTTTTGTGCATGTTAACAATGTCAACAATGGAGAATAATGGACAACAATACAGAAACTAAAGTAAATTTAATAATGTTTTTTTTTGTGGTCGATATGGGTTCATTGTTAGATATTTAGATGTTTGCAGCATCACTCGTGGGGGCCACATTCAATGTTTCTGACGTGTACAAAAACTTTTGAGTTTTTCTTTTGATTGTCACCAATTTCATTTAGATACGATTATCCAAAGCGACGTAGTAGTAATTTAAAATATGATACTATATTTGTGGACACGGTGTATATGTTTTAAGACGTTTTTCGTCATCTTGTCGCTTCTGTATTTCATCAATGATGTCTCTATCTCCTCCCATATCTTCTCTTATTTGTATGTTTAGTATTTTATCTACTCTCTCACTCTCTCTGTATATTCATACATCCATAGTAATTCTGCCCGAGGGCAGGTCTTTCATGCAATCATAGCATTTTCATGCTACGCTTTGCAGCTTTACTAGGGAATTATATGTGTGGTAGCTTCCTGTTGCTTTCCACACCGGTGAAGGATGATGATTTTAATGATAAGGATGGTGATGATAATGGCCGGGTGATTTTCGGGGACCGTTGTGCCCAAGCTTCCTAATATTTGTCTTACAGGTGAGAAAAAACCCCGATAAAAATCTCACTCAGGAATCAGTCCCGGCCGGGTATCGAAACCGGACCCGCTGCGTGACAAGGCAGCACGCTACCTCGAGACCACAGCGGTGTAATATATATATATATATATATATATATATATATATATATATATATATATATGTGTGTGTGTGTGTGTGTGTGTGTGTGTGTGTGTATGCATGTTCTAATTCTACCCATTGCATTTTATGCGCTTCGAGTTGCGCGCTGGGCGGATAGCTGGCGTTAATATGGTCTACTTTCAATTTATATACCACTTCGGCAGACCACTTTACTTAAATGATGTGTTCTTGTACTGTGTACAGAGAGGGGTGTAGGATAAATGTGTGTTTGTGTAATGTAAATTGTTTTGTAAGAGGGATGATAGTTGTAGCGAATCCCGAAGGAATAAAGTTACAGTATTGAGATTGTTCTCCTGAAAAAAATTACAGATACTCACCGTTCCTATCTAGTAGACACCGAAAATGATAATGACCGAATATATATATATGTGTGTGTGTGCGTGCGTACACTCTGGAAGTCGCAATTCTTGTTTCATGGAAACAAACTGGTATATAGCAGTAAATTAAAAAAAAAAAGTAAGATCGAGTTGGCTAACCAGCAAAATCGGACAATTAGGCGTAGGATTTCACCTGAAACGATAATTTAAAGATCGCTCTAACTGTCGCGGAATTAATATGTTATACAAGATACGTACTTTGTATATCCTATTAAAATAAGCCGTGGAAATAATTCTCCAAAAATCAGTAAAATCTGACCATTGGAAGTGGGGGTTTACTTGGAAATTGGCTCGCTATCGCCATGTTTGCTTCGTCGGAATGTATACCATATATTTTAATTAACATTTATATTGGCAATGCACCCTGTAAGTGTAATTTATTAATTTTTAATAAGGTAATAAAAAATGAATTGATAGATATATACATTGGTGTCAAATTATTCAACATTATGTAAGCAGGTAATAATTTACGGTAATTCATGATTTGTTTCCACTGCGGTCCGACACTTTAAACTGGCATTAGAAATTGAATTTCTTCAATTGAACAATATATATATATATATATATATATTCCGTGAACTAATTTCTTGGGGTCTTCTCAGCCTCCAACTTAATTGAGTACCAGACGTGTTCTGGGGGTAAAGGCGCCCGTCACGCTGGGATGTCTAATGTGTTTCAGGCTCGTAAAAGAACCGCAAGCCTAAACCGATCTTCATCCAACCTTGCCAGTATTTGCCTACTAGATGTCTCATTGAGGCGATGTGCTAACCACGTATTACTCGTTGACATTCGTAGATAAATAAGCGTAAATAAATTGGCTTAGATAAGTAAAGTCCACGAGCACCCGTGTCCCTATGCGGGACGTGTAGGGTATATGCTATGTAATTTATTATTTCCGAACAGTGGAAATGAATTTTCTAACTGTACTTCAATTTCAATTAATGAAATAAATTAAGTTTTCCTCCTGAACGTTTTTGTTCTGCAATCTTGTTGCCATAGTAACCAATCTTATGCAGTATGATTAACATACACATCTTCTAAAGACTATCCGCTCTTACCTCATCGAAAACAAAACCATGTAACCTGCTCGCTTTTCATTGGTTATGGATATCGACGTACGATGTAGAAGCAATAAGTACGCGAAAAAAACATTTCCCTTCATTATACTTATTATTCTTCGTGAATAAAAAAAAATATTCAAAACATTGAAAATGTTCTAAAATATACCCAATCAACAATTACAACTTAAAATAGTTTATTACATATGGACGATGCATTTGACTCATGCTTCAGTCGATTCTCATGCAACAAAATGGCCGGAAGTACGAGTCTTCTGTTGCTGTGTCGCCATCTAAATTTTTGAAACACAAGTCTGCTAAACCTTTGACTAGTGGTAAAAAAAACAATTATTTTAAATAATCAATTGAATTGGCGTTTACTTGATCAAAATCCATAATTTATTTAATTAAATAAAAATAAAACTTAAAGTTTTATGTGATTTTCATATTTATTAAAAAGCAGCTGTAACTAATTTATATTTTAATAAATATGAAAATCACATAAAAACTTTAAGTTTTATTTTCATTTAATTAAATAAATTATTTTAAACGTATTTCACAAGTTAATTGAAAAATTTCGCACCACTTTCTTATAATCTACCGCATTCAACGATCACATGTCCTAAATATTTCACATGTGCACAATGTCAATATGATAGTAATTGTGGCGCGAATGGCGGAATGATACAATTATCGTTTTTTATGTTAGGATCACTCTAAGAGCGGATAAAGTATAACAACAATATTATTAATTTTGCACCTTGATGCCAATTATAAATATGATCCCATATAGAATTTCTTTATTAATTTAGAATAGACACTTAACAACAGATGGTGAAAATTTTGAAAAAGAAAAAAGTGACAGATTCAAATACCTAACTAACTTACTAACTCACTGGCATTGTCGGACACGTAGTTTTGACTGCGTGGATATTAGATCATCATGCATCTCTATCCTCAGCTAAACTCTTCCAATTATCCCCTATATAATTTACTGCCTTCAAATCATGGTTAATGTTATTCTCCCATCTGTAGGAAAAAATAATTACAATCAGAAATGAGGTGCAGACATTAATTAAACATTGGCTCAACTCTGGAAACTCATGCTATTACATTGCAGGTACTCTTGTCATCCCGACTTCATTAAAAATATTAAAATAAATATATATAAATGCTTATTTTCTAAGTATGTTATACTATATGGATGAGAAATGTGATCTCTTACTTAATGAGATGACATAATATTACGAATAATTGAGAATAAAGTGTTTAGGATTTTTTTAGCAAAGAGAAACGAAATAACTTGCAGCTACAAAATATAATATGGGAAACCATATGTAGTAATAATTTAAGTCTCATAGTCTGGAGGGGGTATAACTTACTGACAGTTACACTCCATCTAAAAGCTCGAGAAATGTCATTTATTAGAGTCCTATGCATGTACGTTCTTATCGTGACCTTGGGTAAGATAAAACATGCAAGGGCGAAAAAGCGAATTCCCGACACTTAAATTGGGACCTTTCAGCTAAGGGAGAATATCCCGACAGAAAACATCGTCCCCTCAGGATTGCTGGGTGGTTGGGCATAGGGTTAACAACCCTATTCTATAAAAATAAAATTATTCAGGAACTTCAAAGCAACTGCCGGACTGATAAGTTGGAAAATGGTTACATAAGATTGAGGAAGACTTGAGACAATTGAAGCTGAAAAGTTGGAGGCAGAAAGCTAGTAATAGAGAAGAATGGGCAGTTGTTATGTAAGAGACACCAAGTTTCTTAGAGGACTGTAGAGCCAAGGGAAGAAGTAGAAGAAGACTGATGGGTGGGAGATGTAGCACAAATGGGGAATTAAAGGGAAGCATAAAAGGTTCATTTAGAAAAATCCCAGAGGGAAAACATTCAGCAATTAATGTAAGAATGAAATGGGATAACAACATTAAATCATGATTTGAGGGACTTGAATTATACATGGAATCATTGGAAAACATTTGTTCAGAATAGGGATGTTTGAAGAGTTTATGCCTGCTCGGCCATGAATCTTCGTTTTCGATAGTCCCAATGAGTTAGTTAGGAAGTGATATTGAAGTGATATCATATTAGCCTGTATTACTGATCAAATAACTGCTAGGCGTCAGCATTATAATTTTCTCGAAAACAATTTGCAAAGATTGAATACCGAAAGTTGGATTATTTAAGGGGAGAGAAAGCTGAGGCAATAATCCCTGGCATGCGAATTAGCGCGGAATCTAGAACATGACGTCCACCTGTGGAGACTACGTACATTTGTCAATTACATAAACACATGCTCGATTATACAGAGTGTCCCAAATTGATGTATACACTCTTTGAAACATATCTCATGAGAGATAAATACAATTTTTGTTGTGTTTGATCCACAGGGCACTGGAAAAGCATAGCAACACGTTCATCGATTTTCTCGGTAATCTCTCGTTCCCGAATATAATATCACCAACACCCTCCACTCCTCTTCCCTCCTCCAATAGTGTCATTTCATCTCCATTAATTCGTATCATATCACCTTTCACATTATATTATGTTGGTTAAAAAAATAGTATTTTTTAGAAAACCACAGGCGTTTAAAATAAGTGGATGTGGCAATCTAATGGGTACACTCATGTACTTCCTCATGATTCCAAGCTTTTGTGTCAAATAAGAGCAGAATAATGCTAAAGAGAGGTGTGTTGTTCCTCCTCGAAGCCTAGGGCTCAGCCCAAATAAATAGAGGTACGAGCCACGTATTGTGAATTTTTGATGTGTATCGAACCATGAACACCATAACAAACTCCATATCGCCGTGGAGTGGATTTTATCTAATTCATTCCATAAAGTATAGGTGGGTAACACAATTGAACCAAAACAAGGTTGCCATGTTAGGGCTTTACGCAATCCTCCTCATTTCTAATTTAATCTATTGACTTAAAACTTTCAAAATTTTTGTGGATAACCCTTAGGAAAAAATACCATAAGCGAAGCTTGTGCTTGTATTCGGGAATAAAATTGAGATGGATCTTAGGTAACTGAATACCGGGGATATCAATAGGATTCTGTTGGCTGAATGTACAGCTTACTGGAGGGCCTTAATTAATATCGCATTGGTCATATGAGTTTCATCTCTCGTATTTTTATGATACATAATAAAACTTCAACCGTAAAGTAAGAGGCCCCTGGCAAAATTCCTCTCCCCTTTTACGCATATATTTGAATTGTGACGCTGTTGACTTTAAACGTGTAAGAGCGTCGTTAATAAGAATTCATCTATCCATCCTATGACACGCGTACAGCCCAAATCGTGCCCTGGCCTCCCCGTAGGGGATTCTTAATCATTCTGATTTAGTTACGCTTATTTCCCTATAAATGTCATGAGTGAGAAGTGGTCGGTATGTCGCCTCAAGAGACATCTAATAGTCAACTAAGGGATTTCTTGGATAGTACAAAGTAGGTAAATTTTGCGTAGAGGCCTTTTTTTTTTAGACTTAAGGTTTTTACGAGCCTGAAAATCTTCACACTGGGGACCCACAGCTTAAAAGTCACTCTCTAAGTTAATCCTTTGATTTTCCCACCCTAAAAATACATGGGCCTCGGCCGAGTGTGAACCCGCTACCCTAGGGACTAGAGCCAAGGAATATAATAAACAGACCACCGCTGCCGATCAGTAATTACAATAATTAGAATACTACCTGTAACTTGACAGTGATCATCTGTATGGGAGGGGCAAGATAGGGAGGAGAAGAAAGAAATAAAAATTACAATGAACTGATACTCTCCGAAGATGACGTAATCGAACATTCCAAAGGGTTAATGAACATCATACAAATACTGGCAAGTACAGTCACGCTAAATTTAAACATGTCGCCAAGAGATAGGTTAATTTGTAGGTTAATTTATCACGAGGTTCGAGATTATTCATTATAGACTAATGTTTTTTAAAGGGAATAAGAGTTGGATTTGGGTAGTGTGCAGTCTGCAAACGATCTCTCCAAATGTGATTTCTGGAGGAATAATTTTTCAGATCGATTCTAGAAGAATCTACTTTTGGACTTTTTATTCGAGAGGATTCCAGACTGGTATTCCAGATAATACCGATCCTGTTACATTATAGAGGTGCGAGGTCCCATCGGGCCAGTCGTGTCTGCATTGTGTACGAGTAGAAGTGAACTATATGTGAAGGCAAAACGTTTCTCAGCGAGTGTGAGGAGCTGAGTTATAAAATAAACGGTGAAGAATATACTCCTATAGCAGATAATTACATGTGTGTGCAGTATTATGAAATAAACGGAGAAAATATGTAAATTTTGTGAAAATTTGTGAAGTTAAATTAAAGAAATTCCATCCGCATCCTACGCTACCGCCATCCGCAACAATTTGTAAACCAAATTTGGAAGTTCCCTTTCTAGGATTATAACTACATATCTATGGTACATGCCGTAGCATAGTTATTTAAATAAATACGAAGGAAGCTAGTTTTTTCCCTACCGGATAGGTAATTTAAACTGGCTTAATCTACTGATGATCCCGTGGTCGATTATCCAGAAACTCGTAGATGTCAGCATTAACTTCCTACTATTCTTGGGACCTCCCAAAATCTGTGATACGATCATCCTATATTTTTACCTATTATGTAGGCCTAAATATTGCACACACACACACACAAATACACTTAAACATTTAAAACTCTCATGATGTTCTAACCCAAATGAGAGTCTATGAAACATGGAATAACACCATCATAGGCATACAAAATGAACAAATAATATATATGTGTGTGTGTATATATATATATATTTTTTTTTTTTTTTTTGCAAATGCCCCAGGTTGTCTTTCGACATTCTTGGTGTTCTCTCCTGGCTTGGCGTACTTGTAATCCACTTCTGATGTTTTTTAGCGGAATTATTTTGGATATTTTTAAGTTAAAGAGTGATGTGGGTTATTCTTTTAGTTTTTGACCTATTCGGTTCAGTTGTTGAGTCCATAATTCATAGCTATTTTCCAACGTTATATATTGTTTATGTTTTTTTATATTATGGCGGAAGCAGAAATTATTGAGCGCACACCTGGTCTTGTGGGATGTGTGTATGAAAACATGCGTAGCAGGTACACTTTGTGCAACAAACAACAAGGTCGCCACGTGGAATCGCACTTGTAGGATAACCCCTAGAACTCTGTAATACTTATTCTGAAACACAAGACACACGATATCAGCACATAGTGTATTAATTTTGAAACCTATTTTACATCGAAATGGTACGTTTCCGGATGTGGGTCCGTTATCAAAACTATATATACCATGTCTCCTCTATAACCCTTGAAGCTGTAGTACATATTCTGAACAACCTGTATATATATATATATATATATATATAACAACATTTTTGACATTGAGCAATGCAAGCTTAATATGACATGATAAGGAAAATAAATGCCTGGACGGGATTTATTTTTCTTATCATATATATATATACACATACACATTCTTTAAGTCAGCGGTTCCCAAACTTTTTCGACTCCCGAACCCCTTCCACAACTGAGTTGGGTGAATCACTGACTTTGAAATAAACATTACAAGCAAAAAGTTTAATAATCTTAAATTAACTAACCCTTAACGGTTAAAACCTAATGTTACTCTAGTTACGGCTTAAAAGTTACACAAAACAAACGTGTAGGCCTAGTTGCAGAGAAATCAAATGCATTCCTAACGTGTTGTTACATAACTGTAAATCAGGAATTCGCGGTAAATATTAATTTATTCTGATAAATTCCCGATGTTACACATATGTAACAAGGAACATTATAGGGTTAATTTAATTTTAAAATAATAATAATAATTATATTATTATTATTATTATTATTATTATTATTATTATTATTATTATTATTATTATTATTATTATTATTATTATTATTATTATTAGGGTGCGTGTAGGCAAACAGTTTTCAGACACTTTTGAAATCCAGAATGGGTTGAAGCAAGGAGATACATTATCTCCTCTACTATTTAATTTTGTACTAGAGCATGCCATCAAATCTTTAGAGGATGAAGATGGCTTACAACTGAATGGTATTAATAAGCTGTTAGTTTATGCTGATGATGTAGTACTATTGGCCGATAGCGAGGAGATACTAAAGGACAACATGCACACATTATTGAGTAACACTAAGGAATTAGGACTGGAAGTAAATATCAATAAAACAAAATATATGGTCACACGTAGAAATACATTATATAATGGAAATGGACAGCTAATGACAAATGTGGGAAATCTTGAGGAAGTGGCTGAATTCAAATACCTAGGAAACAATAATCACAAATAGGAATGAGATGCGCAAAGAAATTAAACATAGGCTAAATTCAGGAAATGCGTGCTATTATGCAAAGCAGAGACTCTTGATATCCCAACTCCTTTCAAAAAACATTAAACTGAAAATATATAAAACTATTATTCTACCAGTTATATTATATGGGTGCGAAACATGGACTCTTACTTTAAGGGAGGAAAGGAGATTAAAAGTATTTGAGAATAAAGTACTTAGGAAAATTTTTGGACCAAGGAAAGATGAACAGACAGGTGAATGGAGAAGACTACATAACAATGAACTACATGGTCTTTATAGGAATCCAGATATAATAAGAACAGTTAAGTCTCGTAGACTGCGATGAGCAGCACATGTTGCACGTATGGGGAATCAAAGACTAGCCTGGAAGCTTCTTGTAGGAAAGCCAGAGGGAGAACGCCCAGTTGGTAGACCAAAAATGAGGTGGGAGAATAACATTAACTATGATTTGAGGGAAGTATACAGGGAATGATTGGAAATCATTAGCTCAGGATAGGGATGTATGGAGAGCTTAGAGAGTTCGATAGTGCCAGTGAGTAAGTAATTATTATTATTATTATTATTATTATTATTATTATTACTACTACTACACTACTACTACTACTACTACTACTACTACTACTATATTGCTGCAGAAATGAAGGAAACAATAATAGACCTAACCTCAAAACCCGCCATTACGAACAATTTTTGGCGAACCATTGTTAATTAAATAATTTTCAAAATATTACTACTATGTAGATATATTCCAATTTAATTTTACCCCCCTTTAAATAAAAGCTTAAATTATATTATTGAATAATTAATTAATATATATATTTATATACTTATTTATAATATACTTATTTATGTTGTGAACGATGCTTTAAGTCATTATTCACGTATGTTACAATTTTTTCTTGTTCTTTTTTTATTCGAATTACTGTAGATTATCTTATGTATTAGAATTTCTAAACACTCGTTGAGAAAAACACAAAGAAAAGAATGGAGTATAATGTACATATTTTTTATAGAACAGACTGTATATCATGTACTAAGCGTAGTATCAACTTGACCCCCAGCGCGCCACGTCGTTTCTAGATCAACGCTATGCTGTTTGCCCTTTTACTTTGTAATGCTGTCCGACCCGCAGAATGTGAAAGGTACCTACGTATTTGTGATTGAATAGATTCCTCAAGTGTGCACCAACGCTAGTAAAAATGCGCTCACATTGCCCTGGATAACTTGATGGCCGCTCGCTGGCGCGTGCCTTGAGCGTGTAACAATACTTGTCATGATTGTGTTTCACGATAGAATTTGACCCTTGCTTTCTACCTGCTTTGATGTAATTTGCTGTCTCATGTAAAACACTTCCGGACCATGCAAAATTTCTCAATGTATTCCATTTACTCCTAATGTCTAGGCTTGCTTGTATTAAAAATGTGTGGTTTTAACGAATCTGAAAAAGTTATAATTAATCATAGTCACTTTCAAAGATTATTTCTTTCTTTATTTTCCATAGTTCAACTACCCCTTTGTAGACTTTTTACATTACTTACAGTTATACACATAGTATAAAGTTATAGAAACATTTTTGGATCAAAGAGAGATGAACAGACAGGCGAATGGAGACTTCATAAAAATGTGCTACATGATCTTTGTAGGAGAGCAAGTATAATAAGAAAAGTTAAGTCTCGTAGACTGCGATGGACAGGCCATTTGGCAAGATTGGGGAATGAAAGAGGGGCATGGAAGCTTCTTGTAGGAAAACCAAAAGGAAAACGTCCAGTTAGTAGACCAAGAATGAGGTGGGGGAATAACATTAACCATGATTTGAGGAAAGTAGATTATACAGGGCATAATTGGAAAACATTATCTCAGGATGATGATGTATGGAGAGCTTATGTCCTCGCGGCCGTGAACTTACGGGATCAATAGAACCAGTTAGTTATACAAAAATAGTATATGTAGATGTAAATTAAAGTCATTTTTATTGTTGAAAGTTGAATTCCATTTTGAGCCTTTTTTTTAATCCACTCACTTAAGGTTTAAAATGCTCAACGAATTTCCCCAGAAACCGGATTTCAGTTACCGCAAATTATATTTTCTATTTTCAGACATTCAAAACAAGCAAAAGATAACGGTACTTAGATCACAACAAGGATGAAGGCCAAAACACATTCCTCTACTATTAATAAATGTTAAAAAAAAAGATTACCCTGCCAGGGGATGTACACAATATTGTAAAATATATAACAGCACAGTTAAGCTAGTGTACCTCGTCTTCTGAGTTGAAGGTCATTTAACTGCCGTCGAGTCTACCTCGTCTTTTGAGGCGAATGGGTTAAACGCACTTTGGGAGAAGTTTTTTTTTTTAATCGTGGATCATATCCATACTATTTTGACTACACAAGAACATGGAGGGACTACCCGGATCAATGATCAACCCAGTGCTAAGGCTAACTACGAGACAACACCATAAATAAGATAAGACACACAATTTACTCATGAATTCGTGCAAACCAAAGCGACATGAGTAGAGATTTAATTTTTAGGGAATTTCGATAATCGAAGCTATTGACGTTATTGAATTTTTGATTTACAAGTCTGTACCCACCCAAAATGACCGTGGCTATATATGATATGACAAGAAGAATAATATGCCACGGGAGTTGAACCCGAGTGAGACCCCTAACTCTATACGTTAGCGCTCTAACCGTCTGAGCTAAGGTATAGAGTTAGATACCTTAGGTTCATATCCCGACGCAGGCATTTATTTTTATTTTCATGTCATAAGTATCCTTGAATGCTAAATGTAAAAAAATTAGTTTCAATATATTCCACCGCAAGGTCTCATGGTAGGTTGACTTGTCACGCAGCGGGCCCGGGTTCAACTCCCGGTCGTGGGAAAGGCTCCGGGGTGAGGTTTTTTCGGACGATGTTCCTCACCTTATGAAGATCGAAATATCAGGAAGCTTAAGGGTCCCAATGGTCCCCGAAAATCATCGGGCCATCATCATCGTCCTTATCATTATCATCATCATCCTTCACCGGTGTAATATGCAACGGGGAAGCTACCACACCTATAATTCCTTAGTAAAGCTGCAAAGCATAGCATGAAAAATGCTATGATTGCAGTGAAAGACCTGCGCTCGGGCAGAATTACTATATATATATATATATATATATATATATATATATACTCCTGCACACATAAAAAGCAATGCTTTAAATAGAGCATGAGTTAATAAATGAAAAAAAGCCAACCCGGCAAATCCTAAAGATAAAATTCTTATTATTAAACCTAATTGACTTAGAGTAGAAAGAGCGATAATTTTCTTTAAATCATATTCAAAATTTGCACCAAGACCGGCTATAAATATCGATTATATATATATATATATATATATGATCCCTTTTAAAGCCAAAGTGGTGTAACCCCACTTTTTAAAAAATCTGCGTTAGTGCTAGAAATGAATTCTGGATATGTAAATCTACCTGCAGGAATAGTGGTGTAACTCCTAGATCCCCAAACTGCTCCATAAATGGCATCAGATGTTCATGCAGTCAGCAGTGCTATAGCCAAAGTGGTGTAACTCCAGTTACTCCTTTTGTTCAAGTGTCGTGAAGGCGACTTGCCACTAATTTTACGTATATTCCACAAACACACAAAATGTAGAGCACCAAGAGCAAAACACATTGTATTATAAAGCGATACATGCACAGGACAAAACCGGAACTGGAAAATGGCATTACATTTATTGAGCCTAGTTTTGAATGAAGACAACTTTGAAACCGTTGATCAAACGTTTATGATTAGTGGTCATTCTAATCTTCTAAACGACTCAAACTTTCGCTCAATTGAATTTGCCGTTCTGACTGATTTCGAGTTATCACGAAATCAAGGGAAAATAATCCTCTGCATCTTAATGTGATGTCTGGTGAAGAGTTTTAGCTAAGAAAATATTTAAAGAACTATTACTAAGAGAAAGCTCGATGAAAAAAACCATCCAGTTTCATGGCTAAGGATGTACTGGATTAGGTATCGGAAATCCAATCCATTTACAATCTTTCACAAGGAGAACATGTCTGATCAGCTTCCATGTTTCAAGCTAAACCTAATGAATATTTTAATGATAATGATGGCCAGATGATGTTCGGGGACCATTTGGGCCTTAAATTTGTCTGACATTCTTACAGATGAGGAAAAACCCCAAAAAGATCACCCAGGAAACTTGTCTCGACTGAGGATCGAACCCGGGACCGCTGCGTGGCAAGGCAGCACACTACCTCGAGACCACAATCTTTTAAATAAAATAAAGATATTATTTTTGTTGATTGTGCAAGTTCATTCTTCAAATATACCCTCAATTTGTGTAAAGCCAAGAGGTGTGAGTTACTTAAGTGCTTATAAATTACTTATAAAGTGGGGATAAGAAAAAAAAAGAACATACATGATCTAAAACAATCAATTTTTAACACATTTGGTGGGGAAATTATTGTTTAGCAGTATTCTCGAATTTTTAAACTACTGTTCTATAAAAGTTTAATGGAGTTATACCACTTTGGCTATAAAAGGCTCATATATATATATATATATATATATATATATATATATATGTGTGAACATATTATCCAATATCGGAGATTCTAATTTTCCTGTGTGTGGGCGCTAGAAGCTTATCAGCGACGAGCAAAACTGTAAGTTTCCCGCTGAAGCTAATTGTCAATATGTTTACTCACATATAAGGGCTTCTATCCCAGGAGTCTACCCATATTAATTGGCAAATAAGATGAGAAAATGGGCAAGTTAGTATTACATAGGCAAGTTACTACACCAGATTAGTTTAGCGTTCACTTGTTTGTTAGCGAGTTTTTGTGATAAGTTGGCTACACAATCTGAATTATGACTAACACATGTTTTACTCTGCAAATGGGTGATTTTATGTTACTTTTATCTTTCACTTCAATTTAATGCATTTCTCACATTTAAAAAATCAATATACGAATATATAAGGTAATTATTCACATATTGCGACAATAAATTGTATGTTTTTCAGTTTTTTATTTAAATTTACGTAGATGACATAGTGACATAGAATACCCTCTTGTTCTTTTAATTCTTGAACTACCGAAATTCTTAATGACTGTAATTTAAGTAATGATCTTGCTTGACTAAGGTACCCGTAACGTAATGTTTCAATGCCCGCGTACGGTAAAATTATCAAAAGCAATGCCACGAGTGATTTCCAATTTATCTAGAGATTTGAAAATCAAGAGTGGCATTTGTTAGGACTATTTAACGAATAAAATTAAGCTGTTTACTCACAAATCATTATATGAATATAGTTATTTTAAAATATTTATATATTCAATGTAAACGGCGACGTTTGAAAACAAATGAGAAATGTTTGGTTATGTTTCATTTGTTCATCCACTGCAATTAGATCATATTATTTATTGCCAAATAGGATCGCAATATTGTAAGAATGAAGCCTAGTGGAGAAAAAATGAAACATCAATATGTGTATTTTAACCAACATAATAGGTTATTATTTTTTTAGAAAACAACTCAGTAAAATCATAATTTAAAAACAATATTATTGACAACACAATTATCAAATGTGTAATTCGAAGGAATATGTTCATTATTTGCTATATTCAACCTATTTGTTGGAGAGTCAGTCACTGTAAAATAATGCTCTGACCTGTTCAGAATATTAATAAGGAAGAGCTTTCTTTATTTTGTTAAACATATTTCGATACATATCGAGGTGAAACACGAATGTAATTAATTGTAAAACAAAATTCATTGAAACGTGATTCCGTCATTGACTCCCATTTGTAGCATGAGTTAGAATAGAATAGAAATAGTCATCAGAAATTTCTTCCCCCTTGGAGACTCAACAGCGCAAGTCCCGTAGCTCTACGCCAAGGCATCTTGCCTTAACCATTCGGCTATGGTGCGGGACTTTTTCATAATCCATTACAATTGAATTGATTTTTGTTGAAAAAAACTTCGTTAATATTATTAAAATCATGAAATCGTGGTACCAAGTAGCATGCCGAAGGTGAAATGTGTTTTGAAAGGCCTTCATAATTTTAATAATTAATGTAGTTTTGTAAACAAAAATCAATTCTGATTGAGGAAAACGGATATAAAATGTACCTATATCATTATTTTAAAAAAATACATGACATCAATTGTGGTAACAATGAATGTTAAAAATATTGATGATATGAGTTATTTAACATTTTCCAATATTTTAAAAAAATACATGACATCAATTGTGGTAACAATGAATGTTAAAAATATTGATGATATGAGTTATTTAACATTTTCCAATACTGTTATTTTAACACAGTTCCAATAATGGATCATATTATAATATTAAATGATATTGTGAAAAGAAAAATTAATGTCTGAACCAGGAATCGTACCGTGGTGTAAAATTCTCAAATATAGATACTTCTAAACGAAGCCGGCCGTTGGCGATGGTGGTGACACCTACCTGACAGCGGACGAAACGAGAATTATAGATTTGTATATGTGGAAAGAATTGTTAATGTTTGTGCCGAGTCTCGAATGGTGTAGTGGGCTGCACACTAGTACGGTGAACTAGAGGTCCACGGTTCGATTCCTGGTTCAGACATTTTTTTTTCTTTTCACGATATTATTATAATATATTATTATCCATTATTGGAATTGTGTTAAAATAACAGTATTGGAAAATGTTAAATAAGATCGTTTACTGCTCATAAAAGTGGTGTAAAATTTTCAAATATAGATACTTCTAAACGTAGGCGGCCGTTGGCGATGGTAGTGACACCTACCTGACAGCGGTCGAAACGAGAATTTGTATATGTGGAAAGAATTGTTGATGTTTGTGCCAAGTCTCGAATGGTGTAGTAGGCTGCACACTAGTCTAGAGAATTAGAGGTCCACGTTCGATTCCTGGTTCGGACATTAATTTTTCTTTTCATAATATCATTATAATATTATGATGAGTTCCCAAAAAATATATGCTACATAATAAAAATCTAGCCTTAGTAATAATCTGATGATTGTGTATTCTTTGTTTTCATTGCAGTCTAACAGTTTTAAATAAGCTGTCATCAGAAATTGAGTTGCTTCAATTTAACAAAATTAATATATATTCCGTAACCCAGCAAGTATTTGAGAATAAAGTACTTAGGAAAATTTTTGGACCAAAGAGAGATGAACAGACAGGTGAATGGGGAAGACTACATAACAGTGAACTACATGGTCTTTATAGGAAGCCAGATATAATTAGTACAGTTAAGTCTCGTAGACTGCGATGGGCAGGACATATTGCACGTATGGGGAATGAAAGACTTGCATGGAGGCTTCTTATAGGAAAGCTAGAGGGAAAACGCCCAGTTGGTATACCAAGAATGAGGTGGGAGAATAACATTAACTATGATTTGAGGGAAGTAGATTATACAGGGAATGATTGGAAAGCATTATCTCAGGATAGGGATGTATGGAGAGCTTATGTCCATGCGGCCATGAACCTACGGGTTCGATAGTGCCAGTGAGTAAGTAAGTAACCCAGCAAAATTGGACCATAAATTCGACTTGCTGAGAAATTTGCTTAGTTTATGCAGTTCCTGCGTGACGGACATCTTATGAGAACCGAGAATTCCTTTGATGTAGGCCGCCTTTTACATGATTTCATCTGCAGGGAATATTTCTAAATATAAAATAACACTTTTATGGGACGAGTAATTGCAAAATAATGAACCTAATATGGTTCCTAATTAAAAGAAGTTTAAGATATTTGAAGTGATAACGATATTAATTATATCATTATGTTATTTTTTTTTTTTTTTTTTTTTTTGCCTGGCTCGAGTATTTAATGTTCTAATATCTGTACCGGACCGTAACGTCAAGATCTTGAAGAAACCAATTTAAACCATTATACTGCATTCCAAGTCAGGAATTGTAACCTCTTTTAACCGGTCCAACTGATTAATTAAAAATATTTATTAACAGGTGTTTTAATTTAGAACACATCTTGAATGCCAAGACGTATGATCTGCTACGATTGGAATGTGTATGCAACTTGTACCAGATTAATGTAACTTTAGCAATGGCCTGAAAATTCAATGATTACTTATAGTTTATTATTTTAATGATCATAGCTTATAATTATTGGTTTTAAAACCAAGACACACACACACGATTTACTAAATAACGCTAAGAAACTGGGGCTTAAAATCAATATCCATAAATATATGTTAACATGTAGAAAGCGAATGCACGTGAACATTAATTACAATCAGGAATAAGATGCAGAATAACAAGTACATTACGATGTAAAGATGGAAGGCAAAATTTTACGTAACAGTTGAAACGTTTTTGTCGAATGACGAGGTCATAATCTTTCAACGAATGTGTAGAAGTCTTCCATCCTTGTGTCGTACTATATTTTATTTTATGCGAAGTTCAATTTCGTCCACCGCTGTGGCATCGGGGCATTGCCGAGACTTTTGATGTCCCAACTCCTTTCAAAAAACGTTAAACTGAAAATATATAAAACTATTATTCTACCAGTTATATTATATGGGTGCGAAACATGGACTCTTACTTTAAAGGAGGAAATGAGATTATGAGTTTATGAGAATAAAGTACTTAGGGAAAATTTTGGACCAAAGAGAGATGAACAGACAGGTGAATGGAGAATATTTCATAACAATGTACTACATGGTCTTTATAGGAAGCCAGATATAATAAGAACAGTTAAGTCTCGTAGACTGCGATGGGCAGGACATGTTGCGCGTATGGGCAATGAAAGACGTGCATGGAAGCTTCTTGTAGGAAAGCTATAGGGAAAACGCCTAGTTGGTAGACCAATAATGAGGTGGGAAAATAACATTAACTATGATTTGAGGGAAGTAGATTTTACAGGAAATGATTGGAAAGCATTAGTTCAGGATAGGGATGTATGGAGAGCTTATGTCCGTGCGGCCATGAACCTACGGGTTCGATAGTGCCAGTGAGTAAGTAAGTAATTAATCTGTGGCTTCGATCCTAAGTCGGGATAAGTTTGTGGTTGATGTTTATCTTTTTCGAGTTTTTCCTCACCTGAAAACAAATGTCAGGAAACTTTAAGGACCAAACTGTCCCCGAACATCATCTGGGCATCATGTTTCGTAAGTATGTGTGTGTGTGTGATTGGCGTGTTTCGTCTTAATGATGTGTTGTCTCGGAGGAGGCCCTGGAATTGAACTGATCACTTATTCGGGGAGGCCTTCCATGTCCTTTCGTGGTCAAACAAGTTTGCGTGTGATCCATAGCTTAATTTCTCTCTCATACAGGTCGTGCCATTCTAAGACCCAGGTGGGGTGTGACTTACAAAAAGTACATTTATGTTGAAAGGTTAAATTGAGTTAAATAATAATAATAATAATAATAATAATAATAATAATAATAAATAGAATTTCTTACTTTTAATTAAATTAATAGTTTCGTTTATATAAGACATCAGGTGTACTATTATGATGCTCATTTGAGGGCCGCCATTTAGAATGTCATAGCAGTGGTGCAATGTATTTTATTTATTTATTACAAATGTTCATTGAATTATGCATTAGCCGGTAGAGGATAGATTAATATGTTTTAACTGAAATATTACACTGAACTGATCTTATATAGCCAACATAATTTCAACAATTTTCATGTAGTCAATAACACTGGTCAACATGATTTTTGTTTCATGAGTACCAATAAATGTACTTAATGCAGTTTTTTTATCGTGTTTTCAAATATGTATTCAGAATTTCTCCATCACACGGTTTTTTACTTCAATTTCGATTAATGTATTTAAGTAATTATTTTTTAATAAACGTTTTTTCGTCCATTTGTCCATTGTAAAATGAAACTAAATGAACTAACTCAAAAGATTTCAGCTATGGAAAAGAGATATCAAGGCAAATGGAATCCTAATATGCTGGCCAATTAGGCTATTGTTTGACCATTAAGAGGGATACTCCACAGGCGAAATATAGCAGAAAATCGTCATTTCGTATTTTCTAGATGAGTCCGAATGTTCGAATATTGTGTAGTTACGAATGAAGAAAATATCATCATCATCATCATCATAGTACATTCACGAATTTAGGCCATTTGTTGACCTGTTTCGGCCTCAAGAGAAACACCATCCAGAAGTCTTTTGAGTGGACGTCCTGGTCTTCTTCTTCCTGCGGGTTGATATCTTAACATTAGTTTGGGTATTCTGTGATCTTCCATTCGATGAACATGTTGTATCCATCTTGACTTATAATCAGAAATTTTGTTTTCTAAAGATTCCATGTGTAATTCTTCTAAGATGTCTTCATTTTTTTTGTGATCTAGTAGTGTGTATCCTGCAGTCCTCCGAAGATATCTCATTTCAGCAGATCTAAGTCTCTGTATATCCTTCTGTTTCAACGTCCATACTTCGCTACCATACAAAAGAGTTGGAAGAGCCAGTGTTTTATACACTTTCAGTCTTGAATGCTTTTGGACTAACTGTGGCTTGAAGATAGAATTTATTAACCCTAAAATTCTTAAAAATTTAGATATATTAGAAAATATTAAAGTGTTTGAAATTATAAATTCCTGTCTCTCGGAAACCTTGCCTGATGGAGAAAAACAGATATCATATTTGAATTCAGGAGAAAAAACTATCAGAATCACATATTTTTCTTCCTGAGACAAAAAAGTTTATTTTTTGTTGCTCAGTATTATGAGGTAGGCCTATATGAGCTGTTTTCTCTACATTTAATGATTTCTGTTTATTGTAACGGGTCACGAACGGTTTTAAGTATAAACAATGCCTGTTTAAAGGTGGCGGTTTTTAAATTAGGCCTACTTTTTCGGGAATATATATATATACATACACACAGATATTCTTAATATTGCGTACGTTAAAATAAGTCACCTGAAACTACATTTTAGTTTTTGTATTGGCAAAAATTGTGTGTAGTAACGTTTTTGATAACTATAATAGCTCATTTTAATACGTAAACATATCAATTTCGACATAGTATGAAATAAATAATTTAACATAGGCCCAACTCTGGAATTATGGACGTCCTTATTTCATAAACTATAGATTTAGTTAGATATTTCGTAGTTATTATATTTTAATACGATGATACGCATATTTCTAAATATTCTAGTGAAATATTGATTGCGCATAACGTGACGTTTGAATTGCCAATGCCAGTTCTCCAATTAACCTTTGAAGTCGTGACCTCATGATTTCGTATACTGAATTACATATCAGGAGAATGTATAACATTTTAATGTACACTATGTCAACACACGAAGGTCCACGTTTTTTACTCTCATTTTTATAACGTTTCCTCTTACTTGCAGAGTTACCGATGGCATGTCGTTAAAGTAGACAATATAATTATATGCTATTTCTAACACTGAACTCATTATCAGATTGGACAATATATAAAAGTACGTCACGCAGAAACTGCTTGAACTAAGCGAATTCCTCGGCAAATTGAATTAATGGTCCGATTTTGCCAGTACCTGGAATGTATCTCTCAACTATTTTGTTAATTAAATCGTATGCACCTAGTTACGTTATGAGAGAATAGTTATGGCGGTCGGCAATGCAGTAGACCCCAACTGGTAGTGGCCACGTTTGACTTATTTTTGGATTATACCTTTTATTTCAATGACACATATCTAATTTCGTTGCGGAAAATCTAAAATTGCTGCCGCTAGAGAGTTTTTTTTTTTTTTTTTTTTTTTTCGTTTCAATTCATATATGATACTGTATGCCGAGCTTGATTCGCAAGAAACATATATGTGGCTGCTAGAGCATAAAACACACACACATATATATATATATATATATATATATATATATATATATATACACACACACACTAAAAACTCGTGGTAAAAATCCGTTGCGGTATTAACCACAATATATATTTTTTTTTTCAAATGCCCCAGGTTTGTCTTTCGACATTCCTGGTTTCTCTCCTGGCATGGCGTACTTGTAACCCACTTCTGAGGTTGGGGCGCCTGGAAGGCGGGGTTACGTTGCCCCGATGATATGATGGGTGATGATGGTGATAATGGTGCGCCAGGAGATTCCCTAATCCTAAGCTTAACCTAAGATGAATATGAATGATGATAATTGCGATGGCCATATGATTTCGGGGACCATTTGGGCCTTAAAGTTTTCCTGACATTTGTCTTACAGGTGAGGAAAAACCCCGATAAAAACCTCACCCAGAAAAACTGTCCCGACCGGGGATCGAACCCGGGCCCGCTGCGTGACAAGGCAGCACGCTACCCCGAGACCACAGCGGTGGACCAATATAATAATATAAAATTATGTATCATACCTTGTGTCAATCTCCTCAACTATTGAAGTAATTAAAACATTGCAGGCCTCTCGGATCCAGTCTCCTCCTCCATCTATTAACAGAATTAAAACATTGTAGATCTTTCGGATATACTGACCTATATATTAAGAGCAGGAGAACAAGAGATACTAATGATAGGCCTATACATAAAATTGTGAATGCGATTTGGATAGAAGAAAAACTTCCAGATGACTGGGAAAGAAGTATAATCTGCCCTTTCTACAAAAAAGGAGATAAAACTACTTTGTAATAACTACAAGAGAATTTCTCTGCTTCCTACATGGTATAAAACGTTTAGTGGGATTTTCAAAAGTAGATTGGAACCACATTCAGAAAGCCTAATAGGAGAATACCAAAACAGGATTCCGACCAGGGAGATCTACTAAGATAACCTTTTCACATTAAGACAGATAACAGAAAAGGCCAGGGAATTTAATGTCGACTTATATATATATATATATATATATATATATATATGGTAACTGCAGGTATTAACGCCATGAAGGAAATAACGCCATTTTTTCTAGAAACGTTAGTTTGTAAATATTCCGATGGTGTCAGCATCTTACAAGCTACTGGAATAGTGGAGGGAAGCTTCCCCTATGGATTGGTAACGGCCTTGAAACATTCTGCAACATTAGTGTCGCTTGAACATTCGTGTTATGAAGAGTGGTGTTAATCTCTGGTGAAGAAAACCCTTGAATTTTCGTTTAGAAAAAGTTAGGTAAGTGTTGTGTCTTACAATATAGTACCTTTGTCAATATTATTGTTTTATCTTAATATGTATTGATACTATTCATTATTAGTAGTAAGTTATTATTTTAAAAAAAATTATGTGTCACAAATATTTTAATTTTAATTCAAAGTGGGGTGTGCAGGTAATAACGCCATTATTATGGAAATTGCAGTTTCCTAACTTTTTTCAGAAGTCTGGTATCGTGCTGCAACTCCTGGAAATGCAGCTTCTGGGTTTAGAACAACTGGCATCCACCCATACAATCCGGACATTTTTTCAGACACAGCTTTTGCTCCAAGCAGCGTGTCCGAGAGGCCAAATCCAGAAGTGATAGCACCTTATTCTGAACAAAAAACCCCAAACACCCGAAAAATCTCCTGTCCAGATGTTTTTGTCAACTCCGAAGATCATCAGAAAAGAAGCGAAAAGACGTTCAGTGAATGTAAAAGGTGTACTTCTGAATAAGAAACTTTTCAATAAGGAAACACCATTAGCATCAGGTGTTTCAAAACCCGCAACAACTAATAAAGAAGGAAAAAGTTTGCACAAAGATCTGTATTGTGGTGATTGTGGAGGTTACTATTTTGATAAAAGGTGTAAGAAAAGTTGGATTCAGGGCACAGAATGTGAAGTTTGGTACCATGAGACCTGTGATAGCAAATCTGTGCTGAAAACGGGTCTTTGTTCACTGTGTGAGGATGGATGTGCGCATTTAGATGAGTGAAGGTAAATCACATCAGGTAATTAGACCTGTTCTCGTTACATGACGACTCTTATGTATATTTTTGTTAAGTCTATGATAATATTATACACACAGATTGTTATTTTAACTTGTATTTTTAGTATTAAAGCTGAATAGTGTATCAAAATACAGCAGAAATGTGTTATACTTCGAAATAATTCAGTGTGGCGTTATTACCTTCATTGCAAGCAGTAACGCCAGTTTCTCCTGTTATATAAAAATAAGAGACATCCCGGACAATATTTCTCCAAATTACAGCTCAGTATCTGAATAGGTGGCGTTATTACCTGCAGTTACCCTACATATATATATATATATATATATATATATATATATACTTCAAACAAGCAAATGGTACTATATCAAGAAGTAAACTGGAATTCATATTAACAACATATAATATACCAGGTAAATTAGCAAGTTTAATAAACATGACAATGAAGAGAACTATCGATCAAGTTAAAAGTTAAGAGGAAATTAACATAAATGTTTAGCACAAATTAAGGATTAATACAAGGTGACGGATTGGCTCAACTCTTATTTAATCTCTCATTGGAGTACATAATAAGACAAATTGATGTAGATATCAATAACACAATAGCATATAAATCAGTGCAAGTTGTGGCATATGCAGATGATTTAGTAATAATCTCGAGAACATTACCATCAGCTAAATAACCCTGTAAAGAAATTAATTCTGGAGACAACAATTGATATGGCAGAGAACACACATAACAGGAAAATATGATACAATCGCGGAATCACCAAACGCACCCTACAAATATAAAACTTTATGAAGATAATATAGAAGTAGTTGAATAATTTGCCTGGGATCCGTGATTTACAAAAATAGAGATGAATGCCATGAAATTAAAAGGAGAATAAATACAGCAGACAAGATCTATTTCTCTCTGCAACCACCTTTTAAATCGAAAGAAGTACATAGAATAACCAAACCAAAGGTATACAAAACTGTTACTAGACCAGTATTGTTTTATGGTTTTGAGAGCTGGACTCTTAATACATCACTGAAAATGTATTAAACACATTCGAAAGAAAAAAATTCAGACGGGTTTATGGACCGATTAAAGAGGGTGGCGTATGTAGCAGTAGATATAACCGTACGCTATATGAGCTGTAAAGGAACCATGTATTTCCATGATGGTCAAACTCAAAAGTTTGAATGTGCAGGACATATTCATCGCATGGAGAATACATATATCCCAAAGAAAATTCTCGATACAAATATAGGGGGCAGGAGAAGAGTGAGAAGGCCGAAGAACAGATGGATTGATGATGTGGGCGAGGTCGCAAAGAATCTTCTGGGAGTGAGGAACTGGAAAAGGAAGACACTGAATAGACCGATTTGGAGGGGCTGTAGCGCTATAGAAGAAGAAAAAGAAGGTATTTCGGATTGGTTAAAATCCCTCTCCCGACAGGTCGTGCCAGTGTTAGGCCCGGGTGGCATGATGGTTCGTAAAAGCACGTAGGACGAGAGGTTGAACTGCGTTAATGGGATGGAATATGAAATTAATTAATTTTTTTGAACAGGTGTCGCTGATTTGGTCTTTTTGGAGACTATTCTAGCATTTGCTCTCTGTATCTGGGTGAACCAGAGAACACTCAGGTCAGAATAGTTGTGTCGGCTTACAGCAATTCATTAAGAAACTTAAGGTCATACTTATTAAGAAACAAAATCGGGTCATTAGGAGTGGTGATTAGCGGATTTTTTTTTCAAATGCCCCAGATTGTCTTGCGACATTCCTGGTGTTCTCTCCTGGCATGGCGTACTTGTAACCCACTTCTGAGATTGGGGCGTCTGGAAGGCGGGGTTACGTTGCCCCGATGATACGATGGGTGATGATGATAGTGGTGTGCCAGGAGAGTCCCTAACCCTAAACTTAATTTAAGATGGATATGAATAATGATGATTGCGATGGCCATATGATTTCGGGGACCGTTTGGGCCTTAAAGTTTTCCTGACATTTGTCTTGCTGGTGTGGAAAAACCCCGGTAAAAACCTCACCCAGAAAAACTGTCCCGACCGAGGATCGAACCCGGGCCCGCTGCGTGACAAGGCAGCACGCCACCTCGAGACCACAGCGGTGGACATTAGCGAAAATTTAAAAGCCGCAATTTTCAAATTTTCTCCACGAAACTCGGTATGCTATTGAAGTAAATTGAGAAAAGTATCCTCCAAATATCAGCTAAATCCGACCATTAGCATTTGGTTACCTGAAATCGGAAATTTAAAAAATACTGACTGCCGCCATGTTTATTTCGCAACGTAAATCCGCACATAAAATCTAATTATCGAAATAAATATACAGGTTGCGGCATAAGTCAATTAAACTGCAAGGAAAAAAATCACATTGAATGAAACGGGTTTGAATACGGGACCTTCAAAATATAATCTCAATCACTACTAAGCAGTAGTGTTTGAGATTATATTCTCAAGATCCCGTATTCAAATCTCAGTTTCAATAAATGTTATGTTTGACACTTTGAGGACCCGGTGTCCGAGACTTTCTAAGTCCTCCTGTATATACGATGGATCCATTTTAGGGTCTAGCCCATTTATTACGATTCTCCTTGTTTGGAGTCGAATTTTCGGTCCTTCTACAAACGGGATATTTCGTTGTTGAAGCAGCCTTTTATATTTATCGAGGTCTACCTTTGATGATAGCCTCGCCCTTGTGTCGAGTCTGGATAGATCACAAATTAATGTGCCTGACTCGCATTGGAAGTCCTTGTTCAAGGCTGCCAATTGTGTCGAGAAGACCCGGCGGATCAGCAGCTGGAAGGAGTTATTTACGCAGGAGAGCTGGTCCCGCGACTCCGAGTCTTCAGTCTCTCCTCCATCGAAGACACTGCTTCAGACACCGGAAACGCAAGCATACAGAATCGTCATCGAGGAGAGACAGAACAAATCCGCCGAGATACCGACAGAAATTATGGAAACAGACGCAATGAAAACAGAAACCTGGAAGCAACCGAACTTCGACACCTGTATACACGTTTCGCAGTCCATGGATTTCATGGGAATATATGCCTGAACAACATGTACCATGAACCCAAGGAGGATTGCAACAATCCATGTCCCAAATATAATCTAGGGAAGTGTAAAAACAGGACTCTACCACTAAAAACTGTAATTAAAAACTGGTAAAAAGCTAAATTAAATTTAATGTACACATTGTGTTTTATAAAGTAAAAAAAAAAAAATGTTATGTTTTTCTTTGCAACCAAGTGCAGTGACTGACTTATGGCGCATTCTGTATATTCCGTATCCTAGGAAAATAGGATCATAAATTAGATTTTCTGAAAAATTCTCAGTTCCCCCATGACGGAATTTTCTCTCGATGTTATTTTGAAATGTGCTTATTTGTAATTTAGTTCTTAGTCTGCGGTTTACCGACATTAGACGTTTCATTTCAATTATTGATTGTACAATATTATGTTGACCTTCAGATTGCAGAAAGTTCACAGAGTGATGTCGATGCAAAACGCCTAATTATTAATAACTTAGTGGGAGTTGAAATGAGTGTGTTATTTAAATCAATTTGAAAAGAATTATATTGACCTTGCATCCGCCTTTCACACGTCGGATGTGCAATTATAGAAATCTGCTTTCAACTAACTCATAATTCAAGCTATTTGATTGTGTGCAATGCACCGAAACACTGTTACTTACTTGTATAAGATGAGAATTGTAATAACTTTATAGGTACTTCAGATAATGACGGGGTTTCAGAGATTGCGCGTTACCATCCTCATCATTAACGTGAGAATCATCAGTAGAGAAATTAGCACGCTTGCCTCTCGTCTCGCAGGTGGCAAAATCGATTCCGGGTGTAATTTTTAAGATAGATTTACATTACGAAACGAACTTTGGCCATTTGTTTCTTAAACACCTGTTCTGTATGAGTCGAAACTAATCCTTTTTACGGTTGTCTTTATATTTTATACTTATTACCAGACGTAACTATGTTCTGGGGGAAGCAGCCATCACTCAGAGCTGACAACCCGGCTGACATACTGTTCTAATTGTCTAGAAAACAGAGAGTCTTAATTTTGTACCATCCTAAGGATCTCCTAAGGCCTAGAGTGGAATCACTTTATATTTAATAATTTGGCTTTCACGGCCGATAATTATAATATTAAAAGATTCCGGGTTTGTGACAGGTGTTTCTTCCAGGCGTTTCTCTCTCATTCAAAGTCGAGCCTCCGACCAGGGAAGTACTCGCCACTGAAGATGCCCTCCGCAGTTGAGGGAGAAACGTCTGGATGAAATACGAGTCATGGACCAAGGCCACATAGCCCGGAATCTCTTAATATTATCATTTTAACTTTATTTGAATTCCGAAGGTATATAGCTATGGGGTTGTCCTCATGAAAATATTTTTAAAAATACAAATCTTCAAAATATATGTATATAGGCCCTATATACCTCTGAAACCCAACATTTTGAAAATCGTTCTAGCAGCAGCAATTTTTTTGTTATTTTTTCAATGAAACTCGGTATACGTCATTCAATTAAAATGACTATTTAACTCATGCCACAAATGCTAGTCAATGACCAATCACGTTTCAATGAATGTTGTTTTACAACCAATGACAGTCGTATTTCACCTCGCTCTTTATCGATTTCTCTTTATCAGTTCCTGCTTTTGTGATAAAGAAAGCTCCTCCTTTTTAATGTTCTGAACAGGTCAAAACATTTTTCTCCAACAAATACATTGAATATAGCAAATAATGAAAAGATTTCTTGATTTTACTGAGTTGTTTACTAAAAAATAAATTAATAACCCGTAACGTTGATTATGATATATAGTTTGATGTGTTTTATTATTTCTCCACTTGGGTGCACTCTTTCAATATTGTGATCTTATTTGGCAATAAATAATATGATCAAGCAGCAGTGAATGAACATAACCTCACATTTCTGATTTGTTTTCAAACATTGCCGTTTGCATTAAATATATAAATATTTAAAAATAACTATAGTTAAACAATGATTTGTGAGTAAACAGCTTAATTTTATTCGTTAAATAGTCCTAACAAATGCCACTCTTGATTCCAAATTCTCTAGATAAATTGGAAATCACTCATGGCATTACTTATGAATAAGATATTCTCTATCAAATTAAATAATATACTTAAGCATGTCAAAAGTACTCCCTCGCCGTCGCCGAGCTGTCCTAGTCATCATGCCTTACGTGACATGCGACTCCCCAGTAGGAATAAATTTTCTTATGTAATTTCGGGCCAGTATGGGACCGGTGTCCATTCATCTTGGTTAACGAATTTTGAGTAGTTTTAATAAGAAATAACTCTGGGTTGATAAAACCTGCTATAACACCTGGGGAACAGTAAAGCTGACCTCATTTTCCCTTATAGTGGCTGGATGATCTTCCACCCAAGTAAATGGCACATGTGATTATTCATACGTGGCCAATATCCAGCTGGTAGGCCAAGGCCTTCCATGCCTATTAGACCATGGAGTTTTTGTTTTTATTGTCATAATCGAAGCTCCAATAGCTCCTTTAAAGACGTTGTTGTCTTATTAACTATATTGAAAGCAATTTCTGCGTCTTGCTTAATGAGTTACTCAATCGTCACGCCGCGCCGGACTGGTCGTCTTGGTCTGTGATGTATATGATAGATATATAAATTTTAATAGCTTTTTGGAGGTATGGCGACTCCGTGGCGCAAGCGGTTAGACGCTCGCCTCTCGCCGCTGGGGTTCGGAGATTGAGTCTCAGTCACTCCATGTGGGTTTAGTTATGGACGAAACGGAGCTTGGGCAGGTTTTCTCGGGGGTTTCTCCCTTTTTCCCCTGCCACAATTTCGTTTCACCATTCCTTCATACTCATCTCATCCATTTAATTTCATTTCATTCATCTGCCCCCATGATGGTGCGTCAGGCGTGGTCGGTCGGCACCCTTACCATTCACAGACCTCTATATTAAAGGGCTCATCTCATCCCTCGACCCGACCCTGAGTTGGACACGAGTTGAGGATATTTTATTTTTTGAGATAGATGTATATTGTGTGTCAAACCAATACAGATAGAGCGAGTCTAACCAGAGCATTTTGAACGGAAAGAACATCATTACATTATTAATAAGTTTATATTTTTTAATGAACTTAACCAAGTAGGTTGTACAAAACAGTAACAAAGTATACTTGACAGCAGAGAAACAAAATATTTTTAAAAATAGATATTAGAGACAAAAAAATCAAATTAGTAGATGTTTCAATAGGCATAGAGCAAAATAGAACTACAGTAAAGATGAAAGGGTAGTTCTGAATGGAAGTGAAAATCAGGAATCAGAATTTGAAAACTGACAATATAGTTACGAGTATTTCTCAAGATGGAGATAGATCCCTTCAACGTGATAATTAGAAATTGTGCTATGACATCTTTGCTAGTTCCTAATTGCTTAAGATTGACTGTTTCTCTTTTTAAGTATTGCATCTCTAGTGCCTTTAAATAAACCGTGAACGGAGATGGTGTCCAGGCTATGTATCCTTGTTATAAGGGATAGTAGACTCTTAAATAACTTTCTTGTCCAAATTTGTCATACATTGTTCTTTTAGGCTGAATTTATATTAGAAGGACTTTCAGACCTTAATTTATATAAATTATTATTTTCCGATCTTAATATAAATATTTAATTGTTGACATGAAAAATCTTGATAATTCGTAATCATGGCCGTGACTTGTAAGCACCAGGAAGACAGAAATGCTTCGTTTCAGACTGTGCATTACTCTTGGTATTTACGCAAATAGGAATTTAAATGCTTCTCATGACCAAGTTCTCATGGAATTAGCCAGATAATAGTTCACAGTCTCCTGTTATTTTTCTGATTTATTTATAACTCGCGGATAATTACTGAGTCCTTGGATACAAGTCATGTCTCATAATTTCCATAGCCAAGTGAGAGATGCCAGAGAGGAATTTCCTCTTTAGTCTCATATTAAACTTTTTTCCTCTATTAATATATTTCCCTCATTCATGTTTATTTATATATACCTTAAACATAAGGTAATTTCGAAGGTAGAATATTGATCTTGATGGACTACTTGCCTGTCCTCCTCCATAGCGCGACAGGCCTAGAAGGCCCTTGGCCTATCAGCCGGCTACTGGCCTCACATCCACTTGTGTAAATCACAGAGGTCTATGATCATCCAGCCAATGTAGGGGTGACATGTGGTCGGGTCCCCCAACCGTTATAGCTGGTTTCCCAACCTGGAGCAGCTACTTATTGTAGCTACACAAATTCCTCACGATGCTGGGTGGGCACCTGTTTAATATTGGGCGAAATTCCATGACAAAATGTCTTCGCCCATGGGGACTCGAATAGCGCAAGTCCCATATCTCTGTGTCAGGGCATTTTGCCTTAACCACTCGGCTGCGGCTCGGGAAAAGCTCGCCTCTGGTTCAATTATTCTCGTGTTCAAATACGGCCGCGTTCATGGATATTCAGGGCTTAAGAATCCTCAGTACAGGTTCCTTTAGTCCAGAAATTTTCCTAAGAACTTTATTCTCAAATACTCGTCATTTTTCCGTCTCGTTTAAAGTAAGAGTCTATGTTTCGCATCCATATAACTGGGAGAATAACAATTTTATATATTTTCAGTTTATTTTTTAGAGATGTTACACACACACACACATATATATATATATATAGGCCTATATATTGTATGATAAGAAAAATAAATGCCTGGACGGGATTCGAACCCGGATCTCTGAGTCTGTACCTCAGTGTGATATCCATTACACCACCAGGCGAATCCAATTCAAACATTTATTTTTCTTATATATGTATTATATTCCCCATTATTACTAGATGTCGCGGGAACTCGGTCTTCACCGCCATCTAGTAGCTGACTATAATAAGTAAGCAAATTAAAGAGAATAATTTTACCTTATAGCAGTGACGCTTTATAGATGTTATAATTAAATGTTTAACATTGAGCAATGCAAGCTTAATATGGTATGATAAGAAAAAAAAAATATATATATATCGTCATCATCCGGTATCATGTCTGTTGCCGCCGTCTTCCGGAAACCAAATGCCATTCTTCTCTGACCATCCATTGATCTTCCTCCAAACCTCTGATATTCATAGCCGCTTGTACCCCTTCCTTCCAAGTTTTCTTCGCTCTTCCTCTCTTTCGCCTTTCCATAACAATTTTAGACAATCTTTGCTCTGGTATTCCTATATATATATATATATATATATATATATATATATATATATAATATATATGCACTTGAGACAAAAATGATAAATTAATTAATACAGTATACGGTAGGTTACTTAATTAATTTTCTTATTGTGTATTATGAAATACCCAGGATTATTGTAGTTTTTAAATTATTATTTCTTTATTTAAATTCTACTTTACAAAAATAATACGTATCAAACTGTTAACAGCTAAAATACCTGATATAAACGACTATATAATCCAGAGTTAAAAATCTTCTCCGGCAGGTTGCGTCTTTCTAAGGCGCGGGAGGCGTAGAACAAGCAAAAGTTTCTACAAAGGGAGATTCCAAAATAAGGAAAAAGGAAATAGAGAAAAGAGAGGAGAAGAGAGAGAAAGAGAGATAGAGAGATCATTTCAATTAATTACGACAAGTACTGTAATGTGTTTAGATGATGGACTTTCAACTAATTATTATCAAGCATCCATATCCTGTTCCATTAACGGATTCCTGAGCAATGTGAATTATTTGAATTCTTATAAAGATTGATTCTACTCTCATGTAATTATAGATAACCAGGAATTGCACATCACTACTTACAAATTAAGACACTTTTACTTACATATAATTAGTTGTTTACGTTCTTCACTATAGACCAGGGGTCGGCAACCTTTCAGGCATAAACAGCTTTCTTAATAATGCGTGTACTCGAAGGAAGCCAAGGAGAGTTCCGATCTTTATATGTAGGAGGATAATTTCTTAATAGGACCTATAGGTAAAGTCGTGATGTCTTTATTATTGTAGTGGTGGAGTGGCTTTCATGCTTAAATGTTCCCTAGAGCTATGCCGGCGGTGTCATTATTGCCCAAAGGATTACCCATACTCGACAGGTCAAAAGTGATAAACCAGATGAAAAAAGTAACTTGCTGGAAAGAGTGACGATCTTTCACAGTAAAAATACAACCGTTAAGAAACGCGAACATCTATTCCATTGGAGTAAAATTTTCTGAGCTCGGCATGTTGCACGATTGGATAACAAAAGGGGGCATGGAAATTCCTTATTGTATTACGAGAGGAAAAACGCCCAGTAGGTAGGCCAAGAATGAGATGTGAGAAAAACATTATCCATGATTTGAGGGAGGTGAATTATACAGAGAGCAATGAAAAACGTTAGGTCAGAATAGGGTTTATGAACCTATGGGTTCTGTAGTGCTAGTGAGTTACTTAGTTATTTAATCTCGTGATATTAATATTGGATCCTCGCCACAGTATCATCATGGATATAATTCCTTTATTTACGGCTAAAACATTGGGCATCTTTAAAGATCTTTCGTCGGTTTTTATTACTATCCAACCTTCTCAACTCTCTCCGACTTCCTCCTTAACAATTTTCCTTCTTGTTATTCTGGGTCGACCTCTGCTTCTTTCTCCCTGAGGATTCCAATCTGCATACCCCTTTCAACAGCATTTTTTGATCTGCTAAAATCTTATGCTAGGCAACAAAAAGTTTTTCAATGTGCCCTTTATGTTATGTATGTAGTCTATATACATTTTGTTATTTTTTCTCGTTTTTTATATATCTTGTACATATTACATTTAATTATTTAATTCAACAGTAATTCAAAATACATTATAAATAATAATTCTAACCTATTTATAACATGTAATCGTTTATGTTATTGTAATTTAGATGTAAGACTATTTTTTGTATTTATTTAAACCTGGTTGAGTGGCATACATGGCCTTAAGGCCTTAACTCTGCCAGGTAAAATAAAGCGATTATTATTATGGCTCAACTGCACTTCTACTAGCGCTTGATTTTTCAGTTATAAGTTATTGTTGTAAACTATAGCTCTTCTTCTGTATATACTAAATTATTTAATATTCTAAGGTTTTTCAAACAATTTTTATAACATTATTAGAAAATGTTTAAGTATTTTTTTTAATATGCAAATCACAATATTATGACACCGTTAGACAATATTGTGATGCTAAGTGCTATTTTCTCCACATAGTATATTACTTAGTCTATGATTTTTCTATCGCTGTTTTAGGTTATCGCAGGTTGGATCAGAGTTAGGGAGTGATAAGTAAGTGTACACCCATGTTTAATAAACGTTTGGTAATTTTAATATTATTAATATATTTTTTAACATAGATTTGGGGATTTATTGCAAATATTGGTCGTTTAAATTCATGGCGACGGATAGTAATCGAGGATGATAATCGATATGTGGTTCGATTGTGGGTTATCGGTGGCTCTATAAACTCTGGGGCATGCGCACTGTTGTTCTATAGGACTTTAGAAAATATTTCACGCTAGTTTAAGTGCAGTTTTTCCATATTATTATTATTATTATTATTATTATTATTATTATTATTATTATTATTATTATTATTATATACCCCATATGTCCCATGTTCGGACACGGGTGCTCACTAGTGAGAATTTCTTAACTTCTGTAACTACAGATGTGAAAGAGTGACATTTGGTTAGCACATCACCTCAATGAGATATCAAGTAGGCAACTAAGGCAATACTTTATAGATGAAGGTTGGTTAAATTTTGCATAGAGACCTTTTTATTCAAGCTTGTGGTTCTTTTACGAACCTAAAAAACATTCAGACACGGGACCCATGTGTTAAAGTCTCTCCAGGAGGTGTTGTCCCTTGGATTTTTCACCCTCAAAATCAATCGACTCCGGCCAGGTTTGAACCTGTGACCCTCGGGACTAGAGGCAAGTTTTATGTAATGGTAGACAATATTTCATTCGTAAATTTCAGATCATTTATTAAGAATTTAGAATGGACTACATAATCATATTTACCTTCTCTATCATCCATATTATATTAAAAATAACTTTTGAGAAAGTGCCTAGAGATGGCGACTGTACTATTAATTAATTGAAGATAAATTCCGATGCAATCTTTGTTTTATTTTCCACATGCTTCTGAGAAATCTTTCCTTTATATCTTGCGCATTCCATCTTTAATAACTTGCTATGAAAAACTGTTAATTGGAACGATCGCCTAAGTAAAGCGTGATTTATGCTGCGACAATTACATCCTTCATGTTGAATAACATATTGCAAAGTAAAAATTATGCCTTAAGCAAATTTTCTCGGAGGCAACAAAAAGACACTTTCTTATGTTGAAAACTATTGTGCTTGGTAGAAAGGCTGTTGGATACAGGCCTTTTGTATTATGTAACGTATCCTTTCCCTTTCATTCTCTCTATTAAAGATTAAAAAACCGTACCCCTAAAACCCTCCCGTCTCTTCTCAATCGTTTAAACTCTCTCCATGGTTGCTTTATTCTCTCCCTTTGTAGGTACTTATACGTGTCTCCCGGGCCTTATAGGGACACGTTCTGCCAGGCGATAATTTTTACTATAGTTCACAAATATATTTTTTTGCCACTCAAGGATATACAGAGTGGAAATAATATAGTAAGTTATGTATGCAAATTTTAATCATGGATTCCTAGTGACAAGTATGTAGTATAAAGATGACTTGTGTTCTTTGGGTCACAAATGTAATGATAATAATATAATAATGCTTTATTTTAGCTAGCAGAGTTAAGACCATAAGACCTTCTCTTCCATTCAGCCAGCGAATAGTAAAATTATACAAAAATTATTAAAAAACCGTACCCCTAAAACCCTCCCGTCTCTTCTCAATCGTTTAAACTCTCTCCATGGTTGCTTTATTCTCTCCCTTTGTAGGTACTTATACGTGTCTCCCGGGCCTTATAGGGACACGTTCTGCCAGGCGATAATTTTTAGTATAATTCACAAATATATTTTTTTGCCACTCAAGGATATACAGAGTGGAAATAATATAGTAAGTTATGTATGCAAATTTTAATCATGGATTCCTAGTGACAAGTATGTAGTATAAAGATGACTTATGTTCTTTGGGTCACAAATGTAATGATAATAATATAATAATGCTTTATTTTAGCTAGCAGACTTAAGACCATAAGACCTTCCCTTCCATTCAGCCAGCGAATAGTAAAATTATACAAACATTATATACTTATTACAATTTTAGGATATTATTAAAGTATAGACTAAACAATAGACAATGCTGATGTGATCTCGTACTAGCTAATACTAACAAAAATAAAAAATAAAAAAAATTCTGTACTTCACTGATTTTATATTTGTGGTCGTCTTAATTATAATCAGTGCTCGATTCACACGATATAGTTTAGTTTCTACGCTGTGGTGGGATGCTTACAGACAGTCCGACAATGCAAAGCTGACTGACTTAAAAGTATTCACAAGAGGGAATATTATTAGGCCCTACATCATCTGACTTCAATCTATGTTTCTATTGGCCAACTCTTTATAATTTGGTACATTTCAAACAAAAGACAGTTACATCTGTATTATTTTTAAATATCCGACAATACACTGATACTAATAAGATATATTACTTAATAACTAATATTTAATAAATATATTTTTAATTAATTATCTAGGAATCCACCGCTGTGGTCTCGAGGTAGCATGCTGCCTTGTCACGCAGCGGGCCCGGGTTCGATCCCCGGTCGGGGCAGTTTTTCAGGGTGAGGTTTTTATCGGGGGTTTTCCTCGCTTGCAAGACAAATGTCAGGAAAATTTTAAGGCCCAAACGGTCCCCGAAATCATATGGCCATCATCATCATATCCTTATCATTATCATCATCGCCCCCATCATCCTTCACCGGTGTGGAAAGCAACGGGAAGCTACCACACCTATACAATTCCCTAGTAAAGCTGCAAGCATAGCATGAAAATGCTAGGATTGCAGTGAAGGACCTGCCTTCGGGTAGAATTACTATGGATGGAATTATCTAGGACATAAATCTCTTGTTTCGATATAACTTCTGTGTTTGATCCAAAATGTGTTACAAGTTCCTCTTTTGGACCAAGAATATATAATTACGAAGTAGGCTATCTAGATTTAAGAAGATCAATTAGGCCCTACATTTCTAATTATATGAAAAGGACAATTTTGAGGATGATATAATATGGACCCAAACTTAATAATGATCAATGAAGAATAATATATAATCTTACTTACTCACTGGCACTATTGAACCCGTAGGCTCATGACCGCGCGGACATAAGCTCTCCATACATCCCTATCCTGAGCTAATGCTTTCCAATCATTCCCTGTATAATCTACTTCCCTCAAATCATAGTTAATGTTATTCTCCCACCTCATTCTTGCTCTACCAACTCGGCGCCTTCCCTCTGGCTTTCCTACAAGAAGCTTCCATGCAAGTCTTTCATTCCCCATATGTGCAACATGACCTGCCCATCGCAGTCTACGAGACTTAACTGTTCTTATTATATCTGGCTTCTTATAAAGACATTGTAGTTCATTATTATGTAGTCTCCTCCATTTCACCTGTCTGTTCATCTCTCTCTTTGGTCAACATTTTTTCCTAAGTACTTTATTCTCAAATACTTGTAATATCCTTTCCTCCCTTAAAATAAGAGTCCATGTTTCGCAACCATATAATATAACTGGTAGAATAATAGTTTTATATATTTTCAGTTTGTTTTTTGAAAGGAGTTGGAACATCAAGAGTCTCTGCAATGCGTAATAGCACGCATTTCCAGAATTGAGCCTATGTTTAATTTCTTTATGCATCTCATTCCTATTTGTGATTATTGTTCCTAGGTATTTGAACTGAGCCACTTCCTCAAAATTTCCCTCATTTGTCATTAGCTGTCCATTTCCATTATATAATGTATTTCTACGTGTGACCATATATTTTGTTTTATTGATATTTACTTCCAGTCCTAATTTAGAATTAGAAATACTACAATATATATGTCCCCGAGATGAATTGTAGCTGAAATTGAGACCCGAAAATTGGAATCATGGGACATTTCATTAAAATGGAAGAGGATCTTATCCCAAAAATAAGCTTGATTTAAAAATCGGAATTTGTAATTAGGAGCGACAAAAATGGAGATGGTTGGACATTTCGAGGCATATTTAAGAGCTCTGGAAGTTAATGGATGAATGATTAAAGCACCAGATATGAGATAGTAGTGTATTATTACAAGGAAGGCTAAGGCGAAAAAGGTCGTGAACCCACAGAAGTAAGTTTTTTCTGTTATTAACTAACCGTATGCCTTGGAACTCTTAGTTCAATGCCGCGTCCACGAAGGCCCTCCACTGTCCCTACCCTCGGTCAACAGAATCCAGTTTATATAACCTAAATCCAGTTCACTAAGATCCATCCAGTATTATCCCCTAATCTTTTATTAGTGATTCCTGATTAAACTCTATTATCTTCTTCTTATTCCTCTTATTTTTCTTCCACGCATGAAAGCTGCCAGCTTGTTGCGTGTTCATTCACTTTAGGTCTGGCGTATGATAGTTGTGGTCTTTTCTGCTGAGGTGTCCAGTCACATACTTTCTTCACTAATCTACTGTTCTCCATTCTATCTAAGTGATCGTTCCAACTTAGTCTTCTATCATTTATACAGAGGTTTATATGTTCAATTTCACATTCTTCTCTAATAACAGAGCTGCGAATTTTCTCTCTCAGCGAATTTTCCTACAGTTTTCCTTAAAACTTTCATTTCTGTTGTTTCATTAATTCGTTTTGTTTTTTGAGTTTCTGTTCGGCATTCGCAACCATATGTTAAAACTGGTCTTATGACAGATTTGTAAATTCTTACTTTTGTATCTATTGTTATTTTTTTATTTTTCCAAACAGTATTGTTTAAACATCCCAATATTTTGTTTGCATTATTTGCTTGATGGAGGATTTCATATGTTATTCTGTTGCTGCTATTAATTTCTATTCCTAAATATTTGAATTTCATGATCTATTCTATACTTTTCCCTTCTATTTCTAATTTAACACGTCGTGGGTCCTTGGATATTGCCATTGGTTTGATATTGTTTATTGAGATTTTCATGTTATATTTTGTTGCAGTGGTTCTAAATTTGTGCAAAAGCATTTGTAAATCATTTTCACTTCGTGCAATTAGAACTGTTTCATCAGCATAGTTTATTATCTTCAGTTCTTTGTTGTCTAAAATATAATTATATATTTGTGTTTGAAATGTTGTTTAATAAATATTTGTAAAGCTTTATTTTGACTTTAGACAATTGACTTTTAAAATTCATTGTAAAAATTATCACTTCGGAATCATGCTCCAAACATGAAAACATTTTCTCCTGCAGATGGGCGTGAGAATTAATTATTTCAGGCCTTACCTTGTCTTCGTCTAAATTACGAAGCACTCTACATGCACCATGTCTTGCTATTATTTCTGGACACAAACTTACCAAGTTATTAGTTAACACGTTTTAAAATTTATCGGCTCAATATAATTTAGGCACAAAATCTCAAATAACTTATTTACTTTCGATACCACAACACAGGACTTGTTTATATTTTTAATCTTTCACAATTTTTATGACTAGAGCATGTAAGTTACTTCCCAGTCATGTCAGGTACTGTCAATCACTATCATTATTTAAATCTAAATTGATTAATATTTTAAGGTCTACACAATTAAAATGTTACCTGGATAATTATATTCAACACCTTTTGAATGTGGCCTACGTACAAAATTATTTAATTATTTAATGCTTATTGTTATTATTATTTTATATGTTTTATTCCATTCTTATTTATAAATCTTGTAACATGTAAAATCGGATCTATTCAACTTTGTCTCAAAACTAATATGAAATGGGAAATTTGATGAATCCACGTTTTCCTTCAACATTCTAATGTAGGTAATTCCCTCACGAAATGTTATTCATAAGTAATGCCACGAGTGATTTCTAAATTATCGATAAATTCACGACTCACGAAGTGAGGAGTGAATTTATCTAGAGAATTTGGAAAACAAGAGTGGCATTTGTTAGGACTATTTAACGAATAAAATTAAGCTGTTTACTCACAAATCATTATTTAACTGTAGTCATTTTAAAATATTTATATACCCTATTTAATGTAAACGGCGATGTTTGAAAACAAATGAGAAGCGATAGGTACGCTTCATCTGCTTCTTTTGTTTATCACTGCAACCAGATCATACTATTTATTGCCAAAGGAACGCAATATTGTAAGAATGCTCTCTAGTGGAGAAAAAATGAAACACATCAAACTGTATATTAATTCATTTCTGATGTCGTATGATGTAAATATGACAATTATATTTTTTCTGGATTGTTACCTGGGAAAAAGTACATTTAAGAAAGTGCAAACAGTGGTTTCTTTTTTTGGTGGTATAATCAATTGCTACAAATGTTTTTATATTAACTCCCGCATGCGGCATGTGTTGACATTCATGCACTATATATACAATCTGGTAGCCGTATTTCTCACAGGCTCAGTCACTGCAAAATAATGGTCAGACCTGTTCAGAATATTAAAAAGTAGGAGCCTTCTTTAATATAGTAATTATAACACTGATAAATATTTCATGAAACACGACTCTCATTGGTTGTAAAACAGAAATCATTGAAACGTGATTGGCCATTGAGTCCCATTTGGGGCATGAATTGAATAGTCTATGAAACTTAATTTTATTAACCCTTCATAAATAATTTAAAATATTAATTTGATACAAGAATATTAATAAAGGAACAACATTTATCTTTATCTCATTGTTTTCAATTATTATATTTAACCTTTTCAGGATTATTCCCATATGTAGACGACCAAGAAGAATCAAAAGGAGGAAAAATCTTCGGGTTAGCCGGCACCGGGTTTGGGACGTGAATCTTCTCGAAAATAACTTTAAACGCTATAGAGTCTGAGCCAACTCACCATATACATTTGACTTCTATATGCCCATAATGTTCCTTTACATTTTAATAACACTGACATTCAGCTGCACAATAAACGAGATATTTAGATAAAGTAGGGCCTAAAAATAGGCGGCTCCGTGGCGCAAGCGGTTATACACTCGACTTTCACCGTTGGGATCCCGATATCGAGTCTCAGTCACTCCATGTGGGTTTCGTGGTGGACGAAACGGAGTTTGGGCAGGTTTTTCACGGGTTTTTTTTCTCCCGTTTTCCCCTGCCACAATTTCATTCCGCCATTTTTCCATACTCATCTCATTCATTTCGTTTATCTGCCCATGTGAGGATGCGTCAGGCGTGATTGGTCGGCACCCTTGTCATTCACAGACTTCTATATAGGTGACTCATCTCATCCCTCGACCCGACCCTGAATTGGACACGAATTGATGATATTTATTTTATTTGTAGGGCGTAAAAATAATCCAGACAAGTGGATTTGTTTAGAATGTTAAGATCCCGATTCATTTTGTGAATGGATGCCTTTGGATTTCTCTATGCTATCCCTGATCCTCCGCTTCAATTGTAGATTGGCCACAGATCATCCACTGCACTGCTCATCACTTACATATCCTGCATCTCTGAATTTGTTCATAATTTGCTGAACAGCAAATCTCTTAGGTGCTTCTTTGTGGTACTTCCTTAGAAATATCTTCTGCAGTGCAACATAACTTTTACCACCTAAATAGTACTCCAACACTGTGATTAGATCAGCAATGGTAAACATTAGGATATATCTTCACTGGACATATACAAGGGCGGATCGGAAAGTAACGCACAATAATTTTTTCTGCCTTGGTATTGCAGCTAGAATGTTGAAATTTCACAGAGATATAGTTTGAAGTTTTCACTACAGATGGTATTTTTTTCCTCAGGTGCACCTCTTGCGAGAGAAGCTTGAACTATGCAACAAAGATGGCGCGCATGCTACAGTCGTCCACCTGTGAGGAACAGAGAAGTGTTGTTCGATTTTTGTGGGCCAAAGGGCATAAACCCAGTGAAATTCACAGGGACATGCGTGGCGTGTATGGGGATGATTGTATGGACCGTAGCAATGTCTTCCGTAAAGTTAGTGCTCGCTGGGTGCCTAAGAACCTGACAGACGACCACAAGGGCCAGCGAATGATGGCAAGCTTGGACCACTTAACGCGGTACACCGCACAAGGACATGACTTTCTGGAAGGAATCGTCACAGGTGATGAGTCATGGGCGTACCACTACACGCCCGAAACAAAGCAGGCATCAGCAGTGCGCAGATGGCTACACTCCAACCAAACGGACTTCTACGAACAGGGCATATTGAAACTGGTAACACGATGGGAAAAATGTGTTGAGAAAGTTGGTGACTATGTCGAAAAGTAGGTAAAAGATGTAAGTTCATTTGTGATTTTTTTCCCTTTTTTTCTACTATTAAACTTTAAAAAAAAATTATTGTGCGTTACTTTCCGATCCGATCCGTCCCTCACAGGTGGACGACTGTAGCATGCGCGCCATCTTTGTTGCATAGTTCAAGCTTCTCTCGCAAGAGGTGCACCTGAGAAAAAAAATACCATCTGTAGTGAAAACTTCAAACTATATCTCTGTGAAATTTCAACATTCTAGCTGCAATACCAAGGCAGAAAAAAATTATTGTGCGTTACTTTCCGATCCGCCCTCGTAATTATCAGAAATGAAACACAATTATGTTTTCTATTAAGTGTTGTAGCGGGACGCTACCTTACCAATTAATAAATATAGTAATATTCTTAAATTAACTATACAATGTATTGAATATTTAATCAAATATGCTATAAGGTATATAACAAATCATTATAACCACAAAATAGCATGGATTAAGAAAACATTACCAATAATATAATTAAATTAATTAATCAATTCATTTGGCGTTTACTTGATGAAAATCCATTTTGATGCGAATTAAATAAAAATAAAACTTTATATGATTTTCATATTTATTAAAATACAAATCCGTAACAGATGTTTCAGTACTTTGTAGCTTCTTCACACGAATTTTATCATGATTACAAATGAATTTTGTTATTATATATAAACTCCAGGGGCACGCCGTAGCGTAGTGGTTAATGCACTGTGCTACAAGCCGGAAGGTCGAGGGTTAAAGTCCCGATGGGGTCAGGATTTTTAAACTGACCCAAACCTTCTGGCGGCACTATGACTCAGCCTCTAACGGAAATGAGTACCAGACGCTTGTTCTGGGGGTAAAGGCGGCCGTCACGCAGGGCTGACAACCTGGCTGACATCAAGTGCCGATTGTCCAGAAAAAGTGGGAGCTTTAACCTGCTACTACCCCAAGGGCCTCATGAGGCCTGTAGTGGGATTACTTTACTATATAAACTCCAGTACATTCATTTGTAATAATGATAAACTTCGTGTGAAATACTGAAACAGCTGTTACGAATTTGTATTTTAATAAATATGAAAATCATATAAAACTTAAAGTTTTACTTTCATTTAATTAACATTAAATTAATTATTCGATCCATATTAAGAACAAATAATTATAACCAGAAAATAGCATGGATTAAGAAAACACTAATATAATTAAATTAATTATTCAATCCATATTAAGAATATATAATTCTTAATAATAATAATAATAATAATAATAATAATAATAATAATAATAATGTTATAATAGACATGTGTGATATGATTATAACAAATCATTATAACCAGAAAATAGAATGGATTAAGAAAACATCACAAACAATATAATTAAATTAATTATTGATTCCATATTAACCGGCCACGGTGGACTAGTGGTTATGCTCCTTGCCTCTGGTCCCGAGGGTCGCGGGTTCAAACCCGACCGGAGTCCATAGATTTTTTTAGGATGGAAAAATCCAAGGATCAAGTCCTCGGGGAGGGGTATTAAGCCGTGGGTCCCGAGTCTGAAGATTTTCAGGTTCGTAAAAGATCCTTAAGCCCGAATGAAAAGGTCTCTAAACAAAATTTACCTGATTTTCCCGTCCTAGTACTACCTTGGTTTCCTAGATGTCAGTATGAGGTGGAACGCTGACCACGGACCACTCAAATGACATCTATAAGAAAACAAGTGTAACTAAATTCGAATGGTTCAAATTCTTCCCTGTGGGGGGAGAGCGCCTAAATCTCTGTTAAGGAAAACATGGGCTTACAAGATACAAGAAGAATATAATATTTTTTAATTGGTAAGGTAGCGTCCCGCTACAGTGTGTAGGGTCTTTATGGGCACACTGTATAACAATAGAAATACACGACCTAGTGGTATGTGTTCAAAGATTGTAGACGCGATAAGACCAAAGAAATGCAAACGTCTTAAAATAAGAATTGAAATAAAAAATGCATTATAAATGTAACTTGCCTCACAGATATTGCAAAATGTAAAACACGTTTTAATGATCATTGCTGCTTCGAATACAGAATACGCAATCAACTAGTCTTACGTACCGTATGTATAGAGCACCGAATGAGTTATGTATCCCTTTCCTCTGGTTGCTATCACTATATCTGTACATATTATATAGATAACTTTATCAAATTATTTAAATTTATTATTTCCTTACCATATATTGAGTAACTCCACAGCTGTGGTCTCAACGTAGCGTGCTGCCTTATCACGCAGCGGGCCCGTGTTCGATTCCCGGTCGGGACAGGACCTGGATAAGGTTTTTTTTCCGGGGTTTTCCTTACTCGTAAAACAAACGTCAGGAAGCTTAGTGCCCAACGATCCCCGAAAATTATCCGACCATTATCATTATCATCATCCTTCACCGGTGTGAAAAGCAACGGGAAGCTACCACACATAATTTCTTAGTAAAGCTGCAAAGCACAGCATGAAAAATGCTATGATTGCAGTGAAAGACCTACCCTCGGGTAGAATTAGTATAGATAGATATATGGTGAGTAAAAGGTCCGTCACGCAAGAGTTCTATAAAATTAACTAATTCTTCAACACGGTGAATTTGTTATCGAATTCGGCTCATTTACCGAATATTTTTCTTTTGTTACCGGAACTAATTCGCACGGATCTTACAGGAACTCGATCTATTGGGAAAAGTTTTGAAACTATGGATCACGCACATAATTTTTGACCACGCAAAGACATAGAGGATATCCCCTGGATGAGCAATCAGCTCAATGATAAGTACAACTCCGAGAAAGCACGAATATTTAAGGCAAGGCACACCATTCATTCATTCATACATTCACGCTGAACAAGGCGTATATGATATAGCCTATGATTATGGTGGCCAGATGATATTTGAGTTTTGTATGGGTCTTTAAGTTTCCCGACATTAGATTTACAGGCGATGAAAAAGGTGTAGGCTATTTATATTTAGAGGAAAAAGTAATCAGTGATGACAGTACAGTAAGTTAAATACATTATTTTTTTTATTTTATTCAATTTTAAAACCGGATACTTAATCTGATCCACTCTCAGCAAAATCAAAACGTGTACGATTTAGAAAGACAAAGATAATAAATAATAGTTTTAAAAAACTAAAACAACACGCTTTATTAGAAAACCGAAATAAAAAATGAAAAATAATTTTAACGAGAGTTATCAACAAAATAAAATAATTTTACCATCAAAAGCGTGGGCTGCTCTATATCAATTAATATATTTGATAATAAACAGGTATTGGTAAAAGTAAAGTCTCTAAGAAGAAAATGTAAAAATCATAAAAAGCACCGCACGCTTTTGATGGTAAAATTATTTTCTTTTTGTTGATAGTTTTATTCTATATGTGTTGGAGATGATTTTTGGTCGACCACTTTAATTTTATCCCAAGCGTGTTGGAAATTAAAATTATTTTTCATTTTTTTAGTTCGGTTTTCTAATAAAGCGTGTTGTTTTAGTTTTTTAAAACTATTATTTATTTTTTAGTTTTAATATTTTACAGAATACGATAAAAATGTAAATATCTTTAAATTCGATATTGTTGTAGTATGAGCTAAAAGTAACACTCTTCTAAAAAATCCTCCCAGCCGGACTTGAACCAGCGACCTATGGATTACTGAAATTATATACCATTAGAGTTCACCGCTCTACCAACTGAGCTCTTACGATTGGCTAAAAAGTCGACTAGTCCGCAACCTATTATACCAGTTTTCATTTTTTTTATTTTCTGATGATTCTGGCCAGGATTTTAGAAACAAAATATGAAATCGTTGTATTTTGACGGGTCCTTTACAAGTATACAAAGTTTCAAGTCGATCCAACGTTTCTAAGTGGGTGAAAACCGTGTTCAAAGATTCCGTTACGTAGATACAAAGACACTTTTTTTGATTTTCTGATGATTGTGGCCAGGATTTTAGAAAAAAAATGATTTTTTTTTTCTATTGTCACGGGTCCTTTACAAGTATACAAAGTTTCAAGTCGATCCAATGATTTTAAGTGGGTGAAAATCGCGTTGAAAGATTCCGTTACATAGATAGATAGATAGATAGATAGATAGATAGATACATACATACATACATACATACATACAGGTCAAGCTAATATAAATAATATAATATAAAGCGTGTAAAAAAGGAAGCTTTTACTGAATCTCTACAAATATATGATAGAAAATGAGTTAAAAGCGTATAAAAACATACCTCAGGAATGCAATTTCAGAAAAGAGACTTTATTCTTTGGGGAATATTATAAGCCAGAAATAACTTCAACTGTAGTTAAGGAAGACACGCCTTTTCAAGAAGATATCACCAACAAATTTGCAGCCTTAAAGGACCGTAGAATTGATTTGATGTACAAGGAATAAAAGAGTTTAACTCATTCGCCTCAAAAGACGAGGTAGGCTCGCCGGCTGTTAAATGGCCTTCAACTCAGAAGACGAGGTAAACTCGCTTAATTCTGCTGTTATATATTTTGCAATATTCTGTACATCCCTTGGTAACGTTATCTTCTGATAAAATTTACGAATAGTAGAGGAATGTGTTTTTGCCTTCACCCGTATTGTGATCTCAAGTGCCGTTATCTTTTGTTTGTTTTTGTGTCTGAAAATAAAATTAATCCTGTTTTCGGGAAAATGCATTGAGCATTTAACCTGAAGCGAATGGGTTAATAATAATTAAGATAATTTTTCGTACTAGCTCTTCACCTAAATTCAAAGCCACGAGCCGCCACTGGCATGGCCCACCAGCAATACCCCTCCGAAACCGGCAGGGTTCAAATCTGAGATCCCAGTCGGGGCAGCCGCGCCCGCTAGCCACGCGTCCACCGAGACGCCAATGCTAATGTTTGTGACAACTCGATTTAATGCATGAAGTATGGACTAGTTCTATTCTTCATGGCATTTAAACCGAAGAGAATGTACTCACAGAAATGTGGACTGGTTGTAGCACTTGCCATTTCGTTACGTAAACCGTAAACAAATTTATGTCGTTATGAAAGCTAGTGACATTGAATTTATATCGTGTAGTTATGTTGAAAAAATAATTCATGCATTTAGTACTTGCATGTCGTTCACTAGCACAACGAAATAAAACTCTGTTTTAGTACCGTTTTAATATTGACATTAAATATGAAATAGTGTTTTGAAGTCAGTATTTGCATTTTCAGAACACTTGACCTGATATTTACCCGAGTTGTGCAACACTGACTTCCAGTTGTTTTGGTTTTACATTTCATTAATTTTGCATTAATCTCCATTAAGCTTGATATTTTTAAGATGATGGATTTTTTTAATAAGAGAAAGGATATTACATGAACTACTTTTTTAAAGAGTTGATCTCTTTCTGTCATATTTTTGTATTCCATTAACATTTAGTTCTATTCAAGGACATTTGTGAAATTTATTCTAAGATTGTCTGCACCTGAAGTCTATAGAACGTCTGGGATGTTGATATGTTCTATCTATATTACTAGCTTATGGTTAGTGCAATGATACTGGCACCATAAGAGGGGAAAAAAACTTTGGCGTAACATGCCTAAAAGGACCTTGGCCTACCACCCTGCTGCTTGCCTCACATCCAAACTTGTTATTTACAGAAGTGGACTTTCATCCAGCCAGTATAGGTGTGACACGTTGTCAGCATGTCGGGTTCTTCAGCGATTTTAGTTGATTTAATTAATCTGGATCAGCTATATATTGTATCACCCAAAATTCCCATATTGACCGAATTTACATGAGAAATTTTCTTCCTTCCTGAGAACTCGAATCAGCGAGTGTTCCGTTGCTCTGTGCCAAGGGATCATGCCTTAGATTGTTTAGTTACTACTTGGGGCTATAAGAAGGGTAGTCGTAATTGTCCTCTGGTTAAACTAAACATATATAAAACGGATTATCTTCCAATTATGTGGATGCGAAACATATTCTCTTACTTTAAGAGAGGGGGAAATATTAGGATTAGGCCTATTTGCGAATAAAATGCTTAGGAAAATATTTGTACCAAAGAGAGACAAACATGGAGAAAAGTACATAACAGTGAGCTTTATGATTTTTTTTGGAAACGAGATGTGATAGGAACTGTTAAGTCTAGTAGACTGCGATGGGCAGGACATGTGGCACGATTGGGGAATGAAATAAGGGAATGGTAAGTTGAAGAGAAGCTATATGAAAAGCGTGTAGTAGGAAGAGCGGTAAACGGCGAAGTAACTGTAGTCCAGCCACTGGATCTCCAATTCTGAGGAGAGGAGTATGTATGCGGTTAGCAGAAACACTGCTGACAACATCTCAGCAATTTCAAACCTTACTAGCGGCGTCAAGAGCAGTGATTGGTTGTGGCAGACATCTACTCCCATTCAACTGTTACCTTATTGGCAGTAGAGGGCGAGTTTCTCCCTTTATCCCCGCTGCAACCTAAACGTCAGAGCCGGCGATCCGGTGGCTGGACTTTATGAATATCTTGCAGCTTAGTGGTGGGAGACCGAACAAAGTTTCAACACCCTTGGGGCTCCCGCTTGCCTGGTTTTTCAAGCTCTTTTGTTATTGCAAGAGAGTAAGTTAAAGTAAGAGAACCAAACTTGGTGATGGTTGGAGCGGCGCTAGTAGTCGTAAAATTCAGTGGGAACAGATAATGGCTAGCCCTCTGTGGCTATGCTCTCTGCTCCCTCACTTTGTCACAAGTAATGCCACGAGTGAGATTTCTAATTTATCTAGATGATAAAGTGTATTTCTTAAGACTATTTAACGAATAAAATTAAGCTGTTTACTAACAAATCATTATTTGAATATAGTTATTTTAAAATATTTATATATTTAATGTAAACGGCGATGTTTGAAAACAAATGAAAATGTTTGGTTATGTTCCATTTGTTTATCACTGCAGCTTGAACATACTACTCGTATTTATTGCCAAATAGGATCGCAATATTGTAAGAATGCACCCTAGTGGAGAAAAAAATGAAACATATCAAACTGTATATTACAACCAACATTATATATCATTAATTAATTTTTTCGGAAACAACTCAAAATTAGTATATAAAAACACAATTATTGAACACACAATTATTAAATGTGTAGGTTGAAGGAATCTGTTCATTATTTGTTATTTCAACGTATTTGTTATAGAGTCAGTCACTGCAAAATAATGCTCTGACCTGTTGAGAATATTAAAAAGGAGGAGCTTTCTTTATTTTGGTAATCAAAATTCGACGATTATCAAGGTGAAATACGGCTGTGATAGGTTATAAAACAAAATTAATTGAAACGTGATTGGTCATTGACTCCCATTTGGGTCATGATTTAAATATTCACCTTAAGACATGATGCTCCTAGCCTCCCATAAAGTTAGTAATTGTTCCCGCTTGGGATTAGGAATAGTTGTATTGTGTCTTATTAGTGACGCGCATGAATAGATTAATGAGATTTCCTCTCCTTCCTGAGATAGGACAAAAACATTAACCATGATTTGAGGAAGAGAAATTATACAGGCTATTTAACTCATGCCACAAATGCTAGACAATGACCAATCACGTTTCAATTAATGTTGTTTTACAACCAATGACAGTCGTGTTTCACCTCGCTCTTTATCGGTTTCTCTTTATCAGTTCCTGCTTTTGTGATAAAGAAAGCTCCTCCTTTTTAATGTTCTGAACAGGTCAAAGCATTATTTTTCTCCAACAAATACATTGAATATAGCAAATAATGAAAAGATTTCTTGATTTTACTGAGTTGTTTACTAAAAAAATAAATGAATAACCCGTATTGTTGATTATGATATATATAGTTTGATGTGTTTCATTATTTCTCCACTTGGTGCACTCTTACAATTTTGCGATCTTATTTTGCAATAAATAATATGATCAAGCAGCAGTGAATGAACATAACCTCACATTTCTGATTTGTTTTCAAACATCGCCGTTTGCATTAAATATATAAATATATTAAAATAACTATAGTTAAACAATGATTTGTAAGTAAACAGCTTACTTTTATTCGTTAAATAGTCCTAACAAATGTCACTCTTGATTTGCAAATTCTCTAGATAAATTGGAAATCACTCGTGGCATTACTTATGAGAATGATTGAAAAACATTAGTTCGTGTATTTCGTATTAGGAATGTATGGAGAGCATATGTCGTGTAGCCATGAACCGTGGTTAGGATAGTTCTAGTTAGTTACTTAGTGTAAAGTAGGTGCAAAATTGTATTGAGTGATAATAGGATTCTATGAAGGCATAAGTTACATAAAAGTGTCAAAACAAAGAGATTTACTGTAATTCTTATTTGAAGTATAATTTGTATGGGTCCTTTGTCACATTGGAGACTTTCGCTACCCACCGAGCACTCCCTCCGGACTCAACCAGTAGGTCGAGAACCCTTGATTAAATAACGTTGCCTTAGATCGCTCTAGTCAGTGCGGAAATGAGAATTATAACAGAAATATTACATAAAAATTATATATCTTAGAATCTCAAAACATGTAATTTGTCTTATTTGAACTGTGTTTTAAATGGTGACAGTAAGTCATTAAATGACACTTACATGAATATCACGCATTTTGAGAAAGTGTATTTAACGGTTAAATAAACTAGAGCTCTTACTTAATGCGTTATTAATATCATAACAAAATGACTCAAGGGAGGGAAGGTTTTTTTCTAATGTTACCTTCCTACCAACTCAACTTTAAGAATTACAGCAAATCTCTTTCTGTTTTGGCACTTTTATGTAACTTATGCCTTCATAGAATCATTCAATATAATTTTATAGCCAATAATTAACAGTAGTTAGAACTGCCTCAGGAATACGGGAGGCGTAAACATGGGAGGAAGAAGAATTAAGTGCAATAGATTTGCTGATGGTATGGCTTTGCTAGCAGAAGATGCAAGTACACCGAGGAACATGCTGATGGGGCTAAATGGCAAGTGCGAGGATTATAGACGAAGGCCTTGATTATAGGAAGGAAACCAAGGAAGATAGACATAAGGATTAAAGATGAAGTCATTGAGCCAGTGAAGTGCTTCAAATACTTGGGATATACTATCAGTAGTAACATGAACTGCTGTCAAGAAGTAAAGCAGAGGATAGCAATGACAAAACAAGCTTTTAACAAGAAGCATTTTCTGCGGACCTTTGGCAAAATAATTACAAAAGAGGCTAGTGAAGTGCTCTGTGTGGAGTGTGGCATTGTATGGTGCAGAGACTTAGATATTACGACGGAATGAGGAAAAGCGATTAGAAGCTTTTGAAATGTCGATATGTAGAAGGATGGAGCATATAAAATGGACAAACAAAATAAAAAAATAAAGATGTGCTAGACAGAGTCGGTGAAGGGAGAACAGTGCTGGAACTCATAAAGAATCATCATCATCATCATAGTACATTCACGAATTTAGGCCATTTGTTGACCTGTTTCGGCCTCAAGAGAAACACCATCCAGAAGTCTTTTGAGTGGACGTCCTGGTCTTCTTCTTCCTGCAGGTTGATATCTTAACATTAGTTTGGGTATTCTGTGATCTTCCATTCGATGAACATGTTGTATCCATCTTGACTTATAATCAGAAATTTTGTTTTCTAAAGATTCCATGTGTAATTCTTCTAAGATGTCTTCATTTTTTTTGTGATCTAGTGTGTATCCTGCAGTCCTCCGAAGATATCTCATTTCAGCAGATCTAAGTATCTGTATATCCTTCTGTTTCAACGTCCATACTTCGCCACCATACAAAAGAGTTGGAAGAGCCAGTGTTTTATACACTTTCAGTCTTGAATGCTTTTGGACTAACTGTGGCTTGAAGATAGAATTTATTAACCCTAAAATTCTTAAAAATTTAGATATTTTTGCATTTGCATCCTTTTCTTCTTCATATGAGATATTGCATCCTGGATATGTAAAATTATTCACCTGCTCCAAAATTTTATTGTCCAGTACAATTTTACTTCTGACAGGATCTACACCTTGAAATGCCATAATTTTTGTTTTTTCTGTAGATATCTTTAATCCATATTCTTCTGTAATTTTGTTAAGTTCATACAGACCTTTCTGTAGATTATCTTCGGAATTTGCTATTATTATTTGGCCATCTGGTGTTTAATTTTCTATTTTCTGATATTCTTATTCCAAATTTATATGTTTTGTTCCAGCAACATATTACTTCATTGATATAAATTGCAAAGAGTGTTGGGGATAGGGGGCAGCCTTGTCTCACACCACGATTTATAATTCCTTCTTCAGAAAATATGTTATTTAATTTAATCTTCATGGTGTTGTCTTTGTAAATATTTTGTAACTTATAAAGAAGAGGAAAATAAATTGGATTGGCCACTGGCTAAGAATAAACTGCCTGCTGACGGATGCCCTAGAATGAAAGGTCAACAGAAAGAAGGTTAAAGGCAGAAAAAGACATTAGAAGGTAGACAGTATTAAAATAAATTGTTTATATGCGGATACAAAAGGAAGGCAGAGTTAAGGAAAGAGTGGAGAATGTTGACTTTGCAATGAAAGACCTGCTCTTGGGCAGAACACTATGTATGTAATAACTGCTATAGCCGAGTGCTTCAAGGCATCGATTCTTTGATGAAGTTATTATCAAAATTTTATTGAATGCTATGAGGGTTCTATGAAGACATAAGTTACATGAAAGTTAAATATATAGTCACACGTAAAAATGCATTATTAAATTTGAATGGACACTAAACAACAAATGAGGTAAATTTTGAATTTAAATACCCAAGAACAATAATTATAAACATGAATGACGCTGGAGAAGGAAATTGAACATAGACTAAACTCTGCAAACAAAATATATTTTTCACTACAGGTATTCTTGTTATCCCAACTCCTCTAAAAAAAAAGTTAACCAAACATATGTTACACAGTTATTCTTTGTGCTATACGGTAGGCCTATTTACGCGAAACATGATCTCTCACTTTTAGAAAGGCGAAAAGATTACGAATATTTGAGAATAAAGTTCTTATAAAAAAAATTGGACCGAAGAGTGACGAATGGACAGGCGAAGAGAGAAAACTACATAAATAACAGTGAGCTACGTGGTCTCTATCGGATGGGCAATACGATCTTCATGAAAGCTCAGCAATTCAGTAGCTGAAGAATGAAAATAATTTTTAATTTTTTTATAAATCTTCTTACTAGACACCGAAAATGGCCATAAGTGTGTATGTGTATGTCAACGCTCTAGCGGCCGCATATTTTCGAAACTAAACAGGTCATATAGAAATCAATTAAGAAAACTCGGACCGTTATGAGTGGGGGTTAATCTTAAGTGAAAATCACTCTTGCGGCCGAAATTTTTAATTTGGACAACATGACTTGTTATAAATTAGTGATATAAATCGAGAAAGGCATCTTCCAAAATTCAACAATATCCGATCATTACAAGTGGAGATATTCCTGAAAATCTAAATTTAAAAATCGCTCTAGCGACCGCCGTGTTTTTTTTTCGCAACGAAACTCGAATGTTACATTTGAATAAGAAAAGTAATATCGAATTCCTTAATTAGCAAAATCGGGCAATTAAGAATGGGTTTAAGAAAGCTAAATTTTAGGAGGAACATTTGTTATCGCTGTACTAGGTGCATTTTTTATTTATTAAACTATCAAAGTTGTATTGATTTTCATAAATGTTTAATATAATTAACATTCATGACAGCTGTTTCGATACTGTATCTTCTTCAGATGAATGCCACAAATACAAACAAAAAGATGAAAGGAGAATTTTTGTCGACGTAACAGTTCTTAAAGGACATGCCAGAACGATGATGATGACAAATAAATTGTCTTATGTACTTTGATAGTTTTATTTAATAAATATAAATATGAATTTTCATCAAGTAAATACCAAATCAATTGATTTTTTCGCTTAGTACATACGAATTAATTATATATATATATATATATATATATATATATCCATCGTTAAATTCTATATGGTAGGCTAAGCATATTTGGATAGACGCCAAAAGATATATTGATAAAACATTGATGGAATCAGTTGCAATATATGGAAGTGAGGTATGGACAATCAATAAGTACTACAAGAATATACTAATAACTCTAGAAATTGATTATTTATTCAGAAGTGCCAGAAAGTCAAAATTAGAATATGTCACAAATAAAACAATTAGAAATTTAATGGAAGCAGAAGAAAGTATAATTGAAAGAATTGAGGAGAAGAAATTAAAATGGTTATGACATATTTTAAGGATGGAAGATGAGTGATGGCCGAAACAACATTATCAATGGCAACCGACGAGAAAGAAGAAAAAAGGGAGACCAAATCTAACATGAAAAGTAAGCATAAGGCTAGCATTGCAAGCAAGAGGGTTATGCATTGAAGATTCCCAAGATCGTAGGTTTTAGAAGTTTCGTACGGGAAGACGGCAGCAGCTGCAAAAAAACCGAAGATATATATATATATCAAACCATCTATTTGATTTGCTGAAGTATTCGCGTAGTTTCTTCATGACGAACTTTATTTTGTGGATATGTAGAGTTTTGAAATTAACCATCTGGTATCTTATTTTCACAATTTTTTTTTGGATACGTCCCAACATTGATTTTGCAAAAGCGTGTGTTATTATGAGGTGGAATGCGATCCTCCCTGCTCTAGTTAGCGGGCTGGCGATAATTAGCTTTGGGGCCGTTGACCGCTCGCTGTCCCACATGGGTATGTGGATTGTATGGACAGTGTTACACAATGTGGCATATGTACAGCTCCACAAAAACTTGTTTGAATTAATGCCTTGTCTACTTGGTAAAAAAGATGTCGCCTTGCTGTACAAGGATCGAATATCAGATAACCATGTTTCATTTCACTTTTTAAGTTGCATTATATTGGAATTCAAAGTCTAAGCTACATTATTTGTATAAGACTTGTTTCCAAAGATTTTTTGATCGCAGATCCATGTGGACTTAAAAGCAAAGTAACGAATACTCAAATAAACCCTATTATAAAAGCATGCATATTTTAATTATACTAGCCGATTACCCGGGTATTTATTTATGCCGATCTTCTTGGCATCAATCAGCTTAACCCCAAAAATTGCGGATTCGACACAACTTTTTTTTTCGTTTCACTCTTTGTCACCCCCTTAATATCACCGGAACTGCCACTAATTTGCTCAGCGAACCCAAAAACTATTAATTCAAAACTTTTGTTTTAGATTTCATCCCTTCTCACCTCAATTTAGGCATTTAGATATCGAGTTAGGTTGTAATTACTCCAGATATTTAGAATTTTGCTGGAACACAGACCTGAAAAGGTCATTGTCAATCATTTTTCCATTTAAATTCCCTTCTGCCCTAGATGTGCTAGGGGTATTTTACTGCTTACATCCACATTGCCGGCTCTTGATTTATGTGTGTACCAAATTTGGTTGAAATTACTCCAAGCGTTCGAGACTTATGCCGCTACATACCCTCATATATTCACACACACACACACACACACACACACACATATATATATATAATTATATATATATATATATATATTATATATATATATATATATATATATATATATTCCACGCCTTAGCCGAATGGTTAAGGCAAGAAGCCTTGGCGCAGAGATACGAGACTTGAGCTGGTTCGAGTCTCCGTGGGGGAAGAAATTTTCTCATGGAATTTCGGCCAGTATGGGACCGGTGCCCACCCAGCATCGTGAGACATGTGGGTAGCTACAATAAGTAGTGACTCCAGGTTGAGAAGACCAGCTCTAACGGCTGGGGGACCCGACATGCTGACTACATGACACCCTTACACTGGCTAATGATTATCTATCTCTGTGATTGACACATGTGGACGTGAGGCCAGAATCCGGCTGGTAGGCCAGTGGCCATCTAGGCCTGTCGCGCTTGGAGTTTATATATATATATATATATATATATATATATATATATATATATATATATATATACCGCTGTGGTCTCGAGGTAGCGTGTTGCCTTGTCACGCAGCGGGCCCGGGTTCGATCCCCGGTTGGGACAGTTTTTCTGGTTGAGGTTTTTATCGGGGTTTTTCCTCACCTGTAAGACAAATGTCAGGAAAACTTTAAGGCCCAAACAGTCCCCGAAATCATATGACCATCGCAATCATCATCATTCATATTCATCTTAGGTTAAGCTTAGGATTAGGGACTCTGCTGGCGCACCATTATCATCATCATTACCCATAATATCATGGGGGCAACGTAACCCCGCCTTCCAGGCGCTCCAACCTCAGAAATGGGTTACAAATATGCCATGCCAGGAGATAAAGACAAACCTGGAGCATTTGAAATAATAATAATAATAATAATAATAATAAATAATAATAATAATAATAATAATAAAGTTCTATCACGTAAAGTTAAATCATTAAGGCCTTGTCTCTCTCTCATCCAGGTTAGATCAAATTTAACATTATTATAAACAATAAATAAGAATAGAAAGTGAATTTTATTCAGGAACAACTTCTGTCCCTAACACCATCTGGCCATCGCTATCATCAATATAATATTCTCGTTAGATTAAGTTTAGATTAAGGCCTCTCCTGGTGCATTATTACCACCATCATCAGCTTTCATATCATTGGGGCAACCGTAACTCCGCCTTCTAGGCGCCCAACCTCAGAAGTGGGTTACAAGTACGCCATGCTAGGAGATAATATCAGATGTAAAAACAATCTGGTTGTATTGATTTTAAAAAAATGTACACGTATTGTGACCCGAATGAGCAAGAGCTATTGCTTGGGTGCAGTTCAGAATTTAATCCATATAGAAAATAAGAGTATGTAGAATAATAAGTTATAGATAATAGAGAAGGAAAACAGAAAATACAATGGACTGTGACTAATACAAAGGAATAAATTTAAATAATATAGAATCGATTAACACCAAACTAAAGAAAGAAATGATAGGCATTATGATACAATATAATCAAAAGGGCTGTTCTTGTTTTAAATATTTAAATATTTTTGTTATTTTCTTATATCTGTGTTTATAATGATTCACTCTGAATTGGATCTTACTTACTTACTCACTGGCGCTATCGAACCCGTAGGTTCATGGCCGTGCGGACATAAGCTCTCCATACATCCCTATCCTGAGCTAATGCTTTCCAATCATTCCCTGTATAATCTACTTCCCTCAAATCATAGTTAATGTTGTTCTCCCATCTCATTCTTGGTCTACCAACTGAACGTTTTCCTTCTGGCTTTCCTACAAGAAGTTTCCATGCACGTCTTTCATTCCCCATACGCGCAACATGTCCTGCCCATCGCAGTCTACGATACTTAACTGTTCTTATTATATCTGGGTCCCTATAAAGAGCATGTACTTCATTGTTAAGTAGTCTTCTCCATTCACCTGTCTGTTCATCTCTCTTTGGTCCAAAAATTTTCCTAAGAACTTTATTCTCAAATACTCGTAATGCCCTTTCCTCCCTTAAAGTAAGAGTCCATGTTTCGCACCCATATAATATAACTGGTAGAATAATAGTTTTATATATTTTCAGCTTAACGTTTTTTGAAAGGAGTTGGGACATCAAAAGTCTCTGCAATGCATAATAGCATGCATTTCCAGAATTGAGCCTATGTTTAATTTATTTGTGCATCTCATTCCTATTTGTGATTATTGTTCCTAGGTATTTGAATTCACCCACTTCCTCAAAATTTCCCTCATTTGTCATTAGCTGTCCATTTCCATTATACACTGAATTTCTACGTGTGACCATATATTTAGTTTTACTGATATTTACTTCCAGTCCTAATTTCTTAGTGTTACTCAATAGTGTGTGCGTGTTGACCTTTAGTATCTCCTCGCTATCGGCCAGTAGTACTACATCATCAGCATAAACTCACAGCTTATTAATACCATTCAGTTTTAAGCCTTCCTCATTCTCTAAAGATTTAATGGCATGCTCTAGTACAAAATTAAATAGTAGAGGAGATAGTGCATCTCCTTGCTTCAACCCATTCTGGATTTCAAAAGTGTCCGAAAACTGTTTGCCTACACGCACCCTACTCTTTGAGCCATTTAGACACATTCGTATAAGTCTAACTAACTTTTTAGGAATTCCGAACTCCAGCAGGATACTATATAACTTCTCCCTCTTAATTGAATCATATGCTTTTTTGAAGTCTACATATATTTGATGTACAGTACCATTATATTCCCATTTCTTTTTTAAAATCTGTCTTATACTAAAAATCTGATCTGTTGTAGACCTGTTTCTTCTAAATGCACATTGATGATCTCCTAGAATGTCATCAATATAGGGAGTAAGTCTGCTTACTAATATATTTGTTAGAATTTTGTACGAAGTTGAAAGTAATGAGATGCCCCTGTAGTTGTTGCAATCAGTTTTATCTCCTTTCTTATAAATTGGTACGATAATTGATTCCTTCCATTCATCTGGAAGAGCTTCTTTTTCCCAAATCATAGTAAGCAACCAGCATATCTTGTCCATCAATTTTTCTCCCCCTGATTTTATCAGTTCTGCTGGGATCTCATCTGAACCTGATGCTTTATACATCTTCAATTTTTCAATCGCCATTTCAACCTCTAATGCACTTGGCTCTGCGACTAGCATTTCTGCTGTCTGTAACTTATTCTCCTCAATGTCCTGTTCTGTATGTGCATTTAATAGCTGATTAAAGTAACTTTTCCATCTATTTAATATACTCCTAGAATCTGCAATCATATCCCCATTTTCATTCCGAATTATGTTTGTTCTAGCCTGAAACCCTTTCTTATCTATACTAATTCCCTGATACAATTCTCTAATGTTCCTATTTTTTGCATTCATTTCAAGATCATTAATCTTCTCTCTCAAATATTCCCTCTTTTTACTCTTGAGTGATGATTCTGTAAAATATGAATTAGAAATGCGGCAAGAATACCAAATCAAAATTGCTAATAGATTTGAAGTACTGGAATCTTGAGATGACAATGTGGCAAACGAAGAAGAAACTGATATAAATAAAGAATGGGAGGCTATAAGAGATACTATTAAATTGTCAGCATCAGAAAGCATTGGTTGTTTAAAAATGAGGCAAAACAAGAAATGGTTTGATGAGGAATGTGCCGACATTGTAAAGAAAAGAAAGCTAGCAAAAATTAAATGGTTACACGAGCCAAATGAGGTAAATTTAGAGCAATTGGGTAGTGTTAGACGGGAAACCACCAAGTTACTAAAGAGTAAAAAGAGGGAATATTTGAGAGAGAAGATTAATGATCTTGAAATGAATGCAAAAAATAGGAACATTAGAGAATTATATCAGGGAATTAGTATAGAGAAGAAAGGGTTTCAGGCTAGAACAAACATAATTCGGAATGAAAATGGGGATATGATTGCAGATTCCAAGAGTATATTAAATAGATGGAAAAGTTATTTTAATCAGCTATTAAATGTACGTACAGAACAGGACATTGAGGAGGATAAGTTACAGACAGCAGAAATGCTAGTTGCAGAGCCAAGTGCATTAGAGGTTGAAATGGCAATTGAAAATTGAAGATGTATAAAGCATCAGGTTCAGATGAGATCCCAGCAGAACTGATAAAATCAGGGGGAGAAAAATTGATGGACAAGATACGCTGGTTGCTTAGTATGATTTGGGAAAAAGAAGCTCTTCCAGACGAATGGAAGGAATCAATTATCGTACCAATTTATAAGAAAGGAGATAAAACTGATTGCAACAACTATAGGGGCATCTCATTACTTTCAACTTCGTACAAAATTCTAACAAATATATTAGTAAGCAGACTTACTCCCTATATTGATGACATTCTAGGAGATCATCAATGTGCATTTAGAAGAAACAGGTCTACAACAGATCAGATTTTAGTATAAGACAGATTTTAGAAAAGAAATGGGAATATAATGGTACTGTACATCAACTATATGTAGACTTCAAAAAAGCATATGATTCAATTAAGAGGGAGAAGTTATATAGTATCCTGCTGGAGTTTGAAATTCCTAAAAAGTTAGTTAGACTTATTCGAATGTGTCTAAATGGCTCAACGAGTAGGGTGCGTGTAGGCAAACAGTTTTCAGACACTTTTGAAATCCGAATGGGTTAAAGCAAGGAGATGCACTATCTCCTCTACTATTTAATTTTGTACTAGAGCATGCCATTAAATCTTTAGAGAATGAGGAAGGCTTACAACTCAATGGTATTAATAATCTGTTAGTTTATGCTGATGATGTAGTACTACTGGCCGATAGCGAGGAGATACTAAAGGCCAACACGCACACACTATTGAGTAACACTAAGAAATTAGGATTGGAAGTAAATATCAGTAAAACTAAATATATGGTCACACGTAGAAATTCAGTATATAATGGAAATGGACAGCTAATGACAAATGAGGGAAATTTTGAGGAAGTGCCTGAATTCAAACACCTAGGAACAATAATCACAAATAGGAATGAGATGCACAAAGAAATTAAACATAGGCTCAATTCTGGAAATGCATGCTATTATGCATTGCAGAGACTTTTGATGTCCCAACTCCTTTCAAAAAACGTTAAGCTGAAAATATATAAAACTATTATTCTACCAGTTATATTATATGGGTGCGAAACATGGACTCTTACTTTAAGGGAAGAAAGGAGATTACGAGTATTTGAGAATAAAGTTCTTAGGAAAATTTTTTGGACCAAAGAGAGATGAACAGACAGGTGAATGGAGAAGACTACATAACAATGAACTACATGGTCTTTATAGGAAGCCAGATATATTAAGAACAGTTAAGTCCCGTAGACTGCGATGGGCAGGACATGTTGCACGTATGGGGAATGAAAGACGTGCATGGAAGCTTTCTTGTAGGAAAGCCAGAGGGAAAACGCCCAGTTGGTAGGCCAAGAATGAGGTGGGAGAACAACATTAACTATGATTTGAGGGAAGTAGATTATACAGGGAATGATTGGAAAGCATTAGCTCAGGATAGGGATGTATGGAGAGCTTATGTCCGCGCGGCCATGAACCTACGGGTTCGATAGTGCCAGTGAGTAAGTAAGTAAGTTTCTACTCTGAGAGGTTTGGTTAACTTGATAGGTTCCCGCGCTCTAACACTACCAAATTGCTCTAAATTGACCTCAATTTTGGCTCGGGCGAACCTCCATTCTAACTTTTCTGCTAGCTTCCTTTTCTTTACCATGTAGGCACATTCGTCATCAAACCATTTCTGTGTTTTGCCTCCTCTTTTTTTTTTAGTAAACAACCAATGATGTCTGATGATGCACAATTTTAATATGTATCTCTTATAGCCTCCCATTCTTTATTTATATCAGTTTCTTCTTCGTTTGCCACATTGCCATCTGAAGATTCCAGTACTTCAAATCTATTAGCAATTTTGATTTGGTATTCTTGCCGCATTTCATCATTTTTCAAGTTTTTTAATTCATATTTTACAGAATCATCTTTCGCGTTTGTTCCTCTCATAAGCGATAGCCGTTGTCTGATTTTCACTCTGACCAGATGATGATCCGAATTGCAGTCTGTCCCTCTAACTGATCTAACATTAATGATGCTACTGTGCCAGCGTTTATCCACTTCTGAATTGGATCTAGTTAATTCATTCTATAATTTGGGTCCTAAATATCGAATATGTTTAGATCCAGAGTTTGTGTATAATTACATAACATGTAGCAAAATAAGTAATATTTTGTCTGATGATTATGTAGTATGCCTACAATATAATTACTGTATACAATACTTACGTATTGATTTATTCTAAATCTAGAATATAAAAGCACAATCGAAAAACATTTAAATGAAAATAAAACTACTAATTACATATAATACAATTTTATTGTTTCAAGGAGAAAAATTATCATCACGAACATTTTAGGTTTAGGATCAGTCGAGTCTGTTCCTGTATCTCAAGATGTTCTTAACTTCCCCAGCGTTGTTTAGGTCTTCCTATGACTGTATCCTTTAGGTTGATAATGGAATAATCAATTGATTTGGTGTTTAGTTGATGAAAATCCAATATGTTTAGTGATTAAATACAACAAAACTCTTAAAGTTTTATACGATTTTCGTATTTATTTAAATACAAATTCGTTACAGCTGTCTCAGTACAAAGTACTCAAGTACGTAACAAGTGTAACTATGCAACTGAATGTAAACAAAAAAGAGTGTAACAAACATCCTCTTATACATTTAAAAGAGATTATACATTTAAATCCAGTTGGGAATTTAACAGCCTATTGCTCTTCTTCGGTGTATTTATTTCTACAATTGAGTTGCTCAGTGGAAAATAGGCACATGCCACAAATCTGCCGATTGTAAGTTTTTGTTATGGTTAAGTAGATCCTGCTATCTTGCATCAATTCCAATAACTATTTGCATGGTGGTATGTGTCTATTCTTTAACAAGGAGCATAATAAAACTTGAAGATTCTGAATTATAGAAATAGCTAATGGAAAAAAATGCACATGCCACCTTCTTTCTCTTTTATCTCAAGTGGTTACAGTTAATGTTCCTGATAGTTTGGCAGAAATGAAACTAACCAATTAGAATATAGTTCCACTGCCCTTTGGATCTATAATAATATAGATCCAGAGGGCAGTGGTAGTTCTCAAATTACCTACATTTCCAATATGTCTTACATAGATGTTGAGGTTTAATGCGTTTTCTGAAGAAAAAAGGCAAGTTAATAGTAAAAGAAGGACTCATCATGAAAATAGGTGGGAGGATAATGAAAGAAAAGTCTGAGAAATAGTGTATAACAATAAGAAGATTGTGCCAGCAAATGAGTTTGTAAATAGTGGAACACGTGTTGCAAACTAATATCACGCGATTTCACTCCACTAATGATTAATGAAGGTAAGAGAGGCTATGCAAAGAAGAGAAAAGATGAAACATAAGTCAAAGGAAGGTTTCATTCAGGTACCATGTTCGTGTAACTAATGCTAGCGAACTTGAAGTCTGTAGAAGTGCATTTCTAGCAGTCCACGGAATATCAATAAAATGTTTAAGAACTGTTCGGAAAAGTGAAGAATGTGTTAGGGAAGTTTCTGATGATGAAGAAGAGAGTCAATCAACATCAGAAATTTGTGTCCATACACCCAGTGAAGATAGAAGAGGCATTATGTGGGGCATATGCCACTACTTAATTTGCACAAAGGACTTGTCCTATTACTTAAAAACACTTAATACTAGGAATATTTCAACTAATATTTAATAATATATTCAATACATCATCTAATTCAAGATCCTGGTTAAAAAATTAAAACATGGTGTCCATATTCCACAGATAAACAACTTTCAGAAATTCCTTGTTTCTGTAAAATAGTTTTCTTGTGGCATGTGCCTCTATTCCACTGGGCAACTCAATTTCTAAAAGATCTAGTTTTTTCCCTTTTATTACAAACGTTTAAAACTTTAAAGTTTGAATTAAAGCAATGCTCTTATTCAAGTAGATGGTTAGCGTATTTTGAAGTTATCTACATTTCTGTTATACGTTCTCATATGTTCTTTTATACGAGAAATAAAAGGTCTTCCAGTGTGTCCTATATAGGCATTGTCGCATGTGCCACACTGTAACTTATTTTTAAATATCCCTCTTTATGAGTATATGAGTGAATGGAAGAACTATGGATAGTAATATCAGTGTGAGCTGGTTTGTGAAAGATGCAAAACTCAAGCTTTTCATTAATGTGCTTTATTGATAAGTCCAGAAAATGTATACTGTACTATTTGTTTTTAATTCCATTGTGAACTTAATACTTTTGTAAATGTTGTTAATAAAATTTAAAAGGGAATTAAATTGTCTTTTAGTTCCTGTGAAGCCTGCTATGACATATCTACATAACGATACCAAAATAATATTTTTTAGCTAATGGATTCATATACCTTCTTCGGCAAACGATTTGAATCCATTCTGTGGAAGGGATTTAACCAATTTCTTTTGATATGTTTGGATATATTCTATCATATTCTGAACTCTTAGCCTTTCATGAATTGTAACATTGTTTATCCAATCTACTTAGCCTTAAAAGAGGACGTCACTTGTAATTTGGTTTTCTGTTTAGAATCAAATTCAAATTTTAGGGAGCCTTTTACTGTTACCTATATTATTTTTTATTATTTGCATTGTTCTGCTCTACGGCAAGTCCTTCACTGCATTTTCATGCTTTGCAGCTTTACTAGGCAATTATAGGGGTGGTAGCTTCCCGTTGTTTTCCACAGCAGGGATGATGATGATGATGATGGCCAGATGATGTTCGGGGACCGTTTGGACATCAAAGCTTCCTGATATTTGCCTTACAGGTGAGGAAAAACCCCGAAAAAATCTCACCCTGGAAGCTTGTCCCGACCGGGAATTGAACCCAGCCCCGCTGTAGGCAGCACGCTACCTCGAAATAACAGCCGATGGACTGTTATAAGTATGTAATCGCAATTTAGTGTCTATGGACACGTGCTTCCCCAAATTGTCGTTTAATGGTCGCAATTAATTATTCATAAGTAATGCCACGAGTGATTTGCAAATTATCGATAAATTCACGACTCACGAAGTGAGGAGTGAATTTATCTAGAGAATTTGGAAATCAAGACTGGCATTTGTTAGAACTATTTAACGAATAAAATTAAGCTCTTTACTAAAAAAGAATTATTTGAATATAGTTACCGGTGTTTTAAAATATTTATATAGTTATTGTAAACGGCGATGTTTGAAAACAAATTAGAAATGTGAGGTTATGTATATTCACTGCAACTCGATCATATCATTTATTGCCAAATAGGATCACAATATTGTAAGAATGCACTCTAGTGGAGAAATAATGTAACACATCAAACTATTATAATCAACATAATAGGTTAATAATTTATATTTCGAATAAACAACTCAGTAAAATCACTGATTCTATTCATTATTTGCTATATTCAGTGTATTTGTTGGAGAAAAATAATGGTCTAACCTATTCAGAATATTAAAAAGGAGGAGCTTTCTTTATCACAAAAGCAGGAGCTGATAAAGAGAAATCGATAAAGAGCAATCGATAAAGAGCGAGGTGAAACACTACTGTCATTGGTGTAAAACAGAATTCATTGAAACATGATTGGTCATTGACTACCATTTGCGACATGAGTTAAATAGTCAATAAAATCCCTTGCATCTCTACAGGCCTATATTTTATAGCTGAAGGTAATTTGGTAATTGTAGAGAAATCAGATGGGGTGTGAACTATGCTTTCAGGCGAGATCAACAGCCGCATAATGGTGGCGAGGAATATGATAAAAAGGTTATAAGAAAGTGAAAACAAATGAGTGTCAGTAACCTGGTTAATGTTGGAACGAGATCAATGTGAAACATGTAGAATGTTATGATTATCAAGAAGACTTTAATAAAACTCGGTTGTTATTTATGCAAATTGTTATATTAATTGGTGTTGAAATTATGAAACTTGCATTCATTGCCAACAACACTTACATCAAGTGCAGTGTGGAGAAGGCATTTTATACGTTTTATAGGTCTTTCTAAGACCTAAGAACTAATTAACCTACTGGCACTATCGAACTCTGATGTTCATGACCATGCAGATGTAAGCTCTCCATACATCCCTGTCCTGAGCTAATGTTTCCCAGTCTTTCCCTGTATAATCACCTCCTTCAAATCTTGTTAATGTTATAATTGCACCTCATTGTTGAACTACTTACTGGGCGCTTTTCCTCTGATATTTTACAAGGAATTTCCATGCCCCTCCTTCATTCTACATTAGTGCCACAAGTTCTGCCCATCGAAGTCTAAGAAATTTGACACTACTTATTATATCTCGTTTCCATAAAGTTCATATAGGTCATTCTCATGTAGTCTTTTTCATTTGCCTGTCTGTTCAGCTCTCTTCGGTGGAAAATTGTTCCTTTTTCTTCGACTTTCCCCTATTCATAGGTTTGCCGTCTTCAGTTTCCATTTATTTTTACCATTCCAATATCCTTCTTCCAAATTCCTATCATTCAATATAGTTCTGACATAAGTTCTCCATTTCCATCTTGGCCTGCCATGTTTATTTCTTACAGGGGATGACCATTGGTATATATTTTTTGGTCATCTTGTATCTTCATTTCTCTGTACATGGCCATACCATTTAAGAGTTTGATTTCAACAGATATGGCGACATTCATTTATCTCCAAAGAAATTAATTTATTTTATCCTGTCTTGTGTTCCCTAAGAAGTATATTCTCATAATATGTTCTCCTCCCTTAAGTCCATGTTTTGCATCAATATAATATAACTTTAAGAATAACCCTTTTATATATTCTTAGTTTAACTTTTTTTAGAGAAATTGGGATCACACGAGTCCCTGGTATTTACTAATATCATGTGTTTCTAAATTTAGCCTATGCTTAATTTTTTCTGCACCTCAATTCCTGTTTGTAATTATTATTCCCTGGTATTTAAAGCCAGTTACTTGTTCAACACTTCCCTCATTTTCCATGAACTGTCCATTTCCATTATATAATAATTTGTACGTGTGACTATATATTTCGTTTTTTATTCATATTTACTTCCAGTCCCAATTTCTTGGTGTTAATAGAATGTGCGCGTTGGCCATTAGTATTTCCTCGCCGTCTCTACACCAGGCTAAACAAATAATAATAGGCCTACTGAATCATTAGCACACATCAAAAGCTTATTAATATAAGCTAAGATACTTTAATAATTTAAAGCGACCTGTTACTTTTACTTGATTTCTATTCATCATCATTATTCCCATGGCGTACCCCTTGGAGCCCACTATGCTTAATTTTTTTTTTTTTAATCTGAGCCACGATCTACTGGTATTTCTTCTTCCCTAAAATAAAAATAAAATAAAATAAATTGATCACACTTCAGATTGTAGGAGGCTCTCAAAGAATTTAAAACATTAATTGGGTACTAGAATATTAATAAAGAAAGGATGTTTATTTTTATCTCATTATTTTCAGTTATCACATTTATCAATTTTTAAGGATTATTCCCACATGTTTATATGTAGAATGAGTAAGGCTCTCTCTTTTCTAGACAATGGGCACGAGATGTTAGTCAGGTTGTCAGCTCTTCGTGACGGCACACCTTTATCCCCAAAATAAACGTCTGGATTTCAGTTAGAGGCTGAATCGACCCCAGAGCCATGCTGCCCCCAGACGTTTTAGCCAGTTTAAAAATCCTGATCCTATCGGGACTCGTAACCCCAATGCTCCAGCTTGAAAGTGTATTCCCTTAACCCTTCTTGGCATGTCCATTTTCTTCCTCCTGAAGGTTGATAAATTGAATAATAAATTCGGAATTGTGTCGCTTGCCATATTTTGTATGTGTTTTCCAGTTACCTCTAGAGTTCTGAATTATTAAAAGGGTACTCATTTCCGTTAGAGGCTGAGTCGACCCCAGGACTATAGTGCCGCCAGAGGGTTTGGGACAGTTTAAAAATCCTGACCCCCACGGGGTTTGAACCCTCGATCTTCCGTCTTGTAGCGCAGTGTCTTAACCACTACGCTACGGCGCGTCCCCGTTCTGTATTATTAAATATTTGTAATTACGTTCTTAAGGGGATCTAAAACAGGATGGTTTCCTGGGCCTGTCGCGCCATCGACTTTTAATTATCTTCTTGTATCTTCATATTTTTTATCTAAGTTATTAACACGTGCTGCAGACTTTAAGAATTTCATTAAACTCCTAAAATTATTCTCTCTTTTTTTCTGTTATTTTATTTAATGTCCCTCTTTAGCAGCTAATGTTATTAGCGCCGCAATTCAAATCTTAGTTTCAAATAACCGATGAAATGTACCCCCAGACGCCTTTTTTTTTTTTCTTTTTTTTTTTTTTTTTTTAAGCTTCAAGTACTTTTGCGAGCAGTAAATCTAAGACACGGGGTCCGTGGCTTTAGTTTCCTTCCGAAGGAACTCGTACTCAGAATTTTTATACCTGAAAAATCCATCTATGCGGCCGGATTTGAACCCGCGAACCTCGGAACCAGAGGCGAGTATAGCAACCACTAGTCCAAAAAAGACAATATCTCAACTTTACAGTTAATAAAAGTTACCTGAGTATGAACCCAGATTCTCATATGTCTACTCCAAGCTCCGAATGGTAAGAACAGTATTATTTAAATATAATTTATTACGAATTGCGAGACCATAGTTGTTTTAATGTTGGAGCTGGATCCGTTCCCATAGCACGCAAGCAGTTCTCAGCCACACAATGCTTTACTTTCAATGCGACTTTTCCAGTGGGTTGATATACTCGTAATTGCTTTGAAAATCGAACATTGATTTGAGTATGTAATATATGTCGTAATTATTCTTATGAACTTTTAAACAGCCTTCTATTTACATGTCGCAACCTTCTCCGGCGAGTTCGCGCACAAACTTACACCCTTAAACATGTTGCATGGTGCTAAACTTGAAACCCCTTCATAAATACATTCGCTCATCCACTATACTATTAGCCGCAACGAAAGAATAAAGTAATGCTTCAGTCCGTGGTGTAAATATACGTTACTTAGGCTACTGTCTTCGCCACTCCCAGCGAATAGCTGTACGACAAAGCTGTTCTATTTAAATCAAATCAATTACTTTTTATATTTTTAAAACGTTTTGTCGTTATTTTTATAACTTTGTATTATTTTTACATGTATCCATTTGGACCTATTATGAAAATTTATAGGTAATTATTTTAAATATAATTCATTAGTTAACATTAATAAAATTCGTGGTAAAAGTACGTTGAGGTATTAGTCACACAATTAAAATTATTCATGCTCCATCTTCTGATGAGACTAGTCCCGAAAGGCCTAGAGTGAATTAATATTTTACAAAGTTAATAAAACGGACCTACAAAGTAATGATTTTATATTATGATTTTAATTTTATAGTTGATTATTATATAGTTTTTTTATTTTAAATACGTCTTCTTCTTCTTCTTCTTCTTTTGCACTTCCTGGATTAGGCATTATTTGCCTGTTCCGTCTGCACTAATATATCTAAGGCCATCTCTTCCGAGGACGTCCGATATATCTTCTTCCTCTCGGATTTTATTTGGTAATCTACTTTCTTCCATTCTTTCTACATGTTCTTTTCACTGAATCTTGTTGTTAAATATCTTTTCATGTATGGAGTAAATCTGTAGTTTTTCACGGCTATCCTCGTTTATCTGGTCCATTCTAGTGCATCCTTTTCTCTTCTTAAGAATTTCATCTCTACTGCTTGGATTTTACTTTCTTGTTTGGTAGTGATAATCCAAGGACAGGGATCGCCATTGTTTTATACAATTTTAATGTTGTTTGTTTATGGGCTTTATTTTTCAATGTTTCTACGCTGAGGTCATCTTTGGTTAAGTTCGTCTCCGAGTTTCTGTTGTGAAGAATAGGAGTAATGCATTTTCCTCTGATCGCGGTACCAATGCTATGCAGAGTAGACCATTGGTGGGGCTGCCACTTCAAAGCTTTAGGTCCAGTTTCTGGATGTACTAACCCCATCTAGAGGGTTGCCACTTCCGCCAACCTATTAAAAATTAGTTGTCATTGTGGACTTTACTCTTGTTTCCCCGAGCATGGGTCTCTTATCATCTCAGAGAAGGAACCCCCTCTTCCCATCAGTTCTCCGACCCAAATCGCCATCGCCGAAGGGATTCTATACCACAACCTTGATTTGGGTTACTCGGATTAGCAGGTCAACCTCCAGCAGGTTGGGAAAGGAGTTGATGTGCAGAGGCTGAGTGTTCGCAATGGGAACTATATTGCGCATGCATACCCTTACTTACTTTTACTTTTGAGGGCCTCTCCACTTTTCAACGGTTACCCTGTATTCCCATTCGCCATTCTTGCCGATCACGCCATTCATCCTCCTCCAGACCTCGGTCGTTCATCAATCTATGGATCTCTCCTCTCCAAATTGTTCTTGGCCTGCCCCGTTTCCTTCTACCAGAAGGTGACCATTCCAAAAGAGTTTTGGGCCACCTATCATCCTCCATTCTCCTGACATGGCCGTACCACTGAAGAGCTCGTCTTTCGATCCTTTCCACCACTGTCTCCTCCATATCCATCATCTGCCTCACTTCTTCATTTCTTCTTCTTTGCAACCTGGAGACCCTGGCACTGCGTCTTATTCCATCCATCTCCACTGCCAAGATCTTAGTTTTTTGTCCCTCTACCAAAGTCCATCCCTCAGCACCATAAGTCATTATGCTTTCCACAACAGACTTCAAAATCCTCTTCTTCCTGTGGTTTGACATGGTCCTACTCCACAGTACTCCATTCAACATTTTTATGGCTCTTCGTGCTTGTACTAACCTGCTATCTACTTCAGCTTTACAACTCCCTGATTCATCAATAAGTGATCCCAAATATTTAATTTTTTTAACAGCTCTAATAATCCCTTGGACCCTTTAAATACGTTATGAGCATTATTATAACGCTACAGATGTGCATTTATGGATGAAAGAAAATGTTAGGAACGATGCAGTTTGCAGTATCCATCTCGGGTCTCGTTACGTTATGTTTCACAACAGCTTGTTCTCCCTTCTTGAAACTGGAGACCCCCTTTTTGCTCTGGGCAAGACGAATTCACAATAATTACATTAGGCCATTAATATAAATTGTGGACAGTTTAAGAAGTAATAAGCTAAGTAAATCCAAAGAGCCAAAACCTATTGAAGTGGTTGTCGTCACTGGCTAGCAGAAGACAGTGCAATCAGTGAAAATGTATTTTTTTTTCAAATGCCCCAGGTTTGTCTTTCGACATTCCTGGTTTCTCTCCTGGCATGGCGTAATTGTAACCCATTTCTGAGGTTGGGGCGCCTGGAAGGCGGAGTTACGTTGCCCCGATGATATGATGGGTGATGATGATGATAATGGTGCTTCAGGAGAGTCCCTAATCCTAAGCTTAACTTAAGATGAATATGAATGGTGATGATTGCGATGGCCATATGATTTCAGGGACCGTTTGGGCCTTAAAGTTTTCCTGTCATTTGTCTTACAGGTGAGGAAAAACCCCGATAAAAACCTCACCCAGAAAAACTGTCCCGACCGGGGATCGAACCCGGGCCCGCTGCGTGATAAGGCAGCACGCTACCCCGAGACCACAGCGGTGGACAGAAAATGTATTATCGAACAACTAATAAAAGTGTGAAGTGATGGAGAGAATTCCTGGAGCGGGCAGGGTCTACTGGAAGTAGAATACAAATAAGTTTCGATGGAGAAGAATTATTAATAGACGGTTATCTTGTGATCTAGTTAGTGTGAAAATTGTGATGAGAAGATAACTTCTCAAAACTGGACGCCAAAGTAAGTACAAAGTGCATAGTGATGTGCCTTGGTAATACGGAATAAATTATAAAAAGTGAGTTGGTAAGACTGTCGTCAGGTTGGGGTGTGGAACATGAAAGCCCACGAGTATATCTGTAATCTGAGCTCATGCTCTAATCCGTGCGAAATTGTGATAAGCTCTTGTTGGTTGTGTTACAATTTATTACACTATAGGCGGTGCCCATGTAATGAGAATTTGTATGCTAGGTCCTGGTGCGAAACTTGCCTGGGGCCAATGTTGAGCAATGCGACCAAATTAATACCATCGATCCTTGTTCTCTCCAACATATAGTATAACAGAGAATTTATGTATAAAATAAGCCAATGTATTTTGAATGGCTTTCCTGCTTTTTAAGTGAATTCCGAAGAATGAAGTTATTGAGATTGTTCTCATGAAATAATATATTGCAATGCGAGGTTGGGAAGTGGTTTTTACAGAAGCGAGGAAATTATTAAAATCCTAGCGATAGCCAAGGTTTTTATGTCCGAGATTCTGTAAAACACTACACAAACGTACCTTATTTTTTGCACCATGTTTTTTTTTTCAAAATAATAAATAATGGTAAAATAATATCTTTGTTGGATATATTTGCGTTCATTGTAAACAACTGACTGACGTTAACAGTCTGGCCAATGCATATACGGTAAATGCAAAAAATAATTAAGTTGAGACTACAGGAGGCCGTGACACCAATCAGTAATAAAATGGCGGCAAGTAGAATTTATTGTTTTATATACTTTCAAATAAAGTTAATTTCATTTAAAATGCATTGATTTATTTCGTATAATGTATATTAACACTACATTTTGGATATATTGTTGTATATACATTGTACGTAGTAGCCTATCCATAACGTCAGTGATTTTTCTTTCCATCCTAGGTATGTAATTTGTAATGTTACAGTATAGTTATTTAGTTACTTATAGTTTGGCATCCCCGAAATTTAAGGAAATTGTACTTTGTCATGGTCGCCATTTCTGTAAATACGACAGAACCCCACTATCGTGCAAAAATATATATTTTTAAATGTTAACATTTTTTTCATCGAGCCTATATTTAAGACATTGAAAAAGACCGTGACGAATGTATATATATAGGCCTATATATATATATATATATATATAATAAAAATACACACACACACACATATATATATATATATATATATATGTGTGTGTGTGTGTGTTTTAATTCTCTAGTGACGTCAGTTTTTTTTTCCTTCCGAACTAACCTCAGCATATAGTAATAAAAATCAGACCTAAAGAGTGGGGATTAAATTAAAGAGAACATTTAAAAATCGCTCGATACCTCTTTCTAGCTAAATTCCAGTTATAATTTAAGCAAACCCGATGTATGACTACATTTTCATTGGTTGAAAAATGGTTTTTATCTTTAAGCGTGTAAGAAAAATATAGTTCGCTCTCGGACACTCCAAATAAAGGAAATAAAAATAATAAAAAAATATGTATTATCTAGCACATGTCTATATAAATTATATAGGAGAATCTTAAAATATATATTACAATTTTAAATCAACAAATACTCCTTGTTTTATTCTTACGCATGCGCAATGCAGAATACGTTGGATTTCATTTTTTGAGGCTAAATTTATGTAGAATTTCTAAAACATTGGGAAACAAAGCATTTAAAATGCTGAGAGAAACAAATTATTTTGAATATTTTCAAACGGTTTATTGAGAAATATCCCATATTAACTATTGAGGATATTGTGAAAATAATAGCAAAATATACAGGTGAGTCAGCATGGAACATAAATCTTGCTCATGATGAAATTGTACCAGTAAATAAAGATATCTATTGACATCATGGAAAAGGCGTAATCATCTGAATAGGTAGGCCCATATAATAATTTTTGTCTTAAATAAATAAGAATTGGAGGAAGTTTCTAATTATATTACTGGTACTATCTTATCTTGTATTCAGTTTAATTTCCCGTAAAATACAGCGTTGCTTAAGAACAATGTTGCTATCGTACACAATTTAGTCATATGGCGGGTAAAAGTAGTACAACGGTTCGTCCAATAGACGGAGTCGGAGGTGTAATACCTATATTATGCAAGTTTGTTTACAGTACAACTGAAACTTAGTATGGAATTAGTATAGCGGCCGCCATTTTTGATTTTTCACAACGAAATTCGGAACATAACATTGAAATAAAACCAGGGGAAAAGTGATGTTACCATTAAGAGTAGGTGTTACCTGATAGCCGAAATTTAAAAATCACTCTACCCCATGTTTATTTCCTCGCGACATTACTTGATACATACGACTTAATTAAGAAAATAAAGTTATATCCGTAAACCAGCAAAATCGGGCCATAATATCGACTTCTCATGGATGATGTACGGTAATATCCGTTAACAGGTTTCTGAGAAATTAATTACTGATTGTCGGGGCTTGCGCATTTGACAGACGATTGATGTGCTTCACTTTCACTAATTTATTTGTCCGCTGGTGTAGGTTTTCTTTCCCACGCCCCCAGGCTTGTTCGCGGAACCCCGCTGTTTCGTGGAAACACAGCGACAAGCCCCCGGCAAGTATGCAATCAATGTCCGTTTTTAAATTATTACAAAAAAATCATCACGCAGGAACTGTGTGAACTAAGCTAATTTCTCAAGTCGAATTTATGTTCCAGTCCACCGCTGTGATCTCGAGGTAGTGTGCTGCCTTGTCACACAGCGGGTCCGTGTTCGATCCCGGGCCGGGACAAGGACAAGTTACTTAGGTGAGATTTTTTTCCCGGGTTTTTTCTTCACCTGACAAATGTCAGGTCCCCGAACATCATCTGGCCGTCATATGAATGTGTGTGTGTGTGTGATGTTTCTCGTCTTAATGTTGTTTTGTCTCGGAGGAGGTCGTATTGAGCTGATCACTCATTCGGGGAGTCCCTCCATGTCCTTGTGTGATCAAAAAATATGTGTGATCCGTACTTGAAATCCCTCTCTCGACAGGTCTTGCCCGGGTGGCGTGTGGCACGTAAAAGTTCCTATAAGGTGAGAGCTTAAACTAAGAATAAGAAGAATTGATGTTCCGATTTTGCTGGTTTTCGGAACACATTTATTTCTTTAATTAAATAGTATGTATCCAGTTATATGGCGAGAAAAGAAATATGGCGGACGCTAGTTGATTGATGGAAATTACATTCATTACGGTATTTAAAAAAAATAATCAACGGTAGAGAATTAAAAAAAAAGAAAAAAGTTGATTTTAGGATTTAGAGCACAAAAAAATTGCTGTGGTTGCAAAATCAAAAGATAAAGTAGAAACCATCCAAGATAAATCCTTCATGTCAGCAACATTTGGTTTGCAGTGTGTTTGCCAGATTCCTTCCTCAAGATCAGCCTTTTGTACTAATTGCAAACATAGAATCTTTATAATTTGATTATCTCTAACTTAGCTCCACTAAATCTGGTGGGTATTGCTACTTTTGGACAGAAATTAAAAAAAAACGTAAAAAAATATACAGTATATGAAATAATTAAGCATTTTTTTATTCTGATATTGATTGAACACCGTTCGTCCCGCATGGGAAAATGGGTTCTTCCCTAGTGGAAATTTCTTAACTTCACTGATATATTACTTAGACGTACGATCTTCACATCTGGTGGTCTGTATCAGCGTCAGAACTCTGAATGTGTTTTTTGAATAAAATTATATGTCAGGGTAGTTTTCTTATAACTTAATAAAATTATGTTTTTATAGCCTATATCATTTTTTAGTATGGTTTATTTTAGATAAATGTTTTTGTAGGATATATATATATATATATATATATATATGGCATGAAAAGAGAAATTAATGGCTGAGCCAGGATTTGAACCCAGGACCTCTAACTTGATACGTTAGTGCGCTACACCTACGATATCCAGGCATCCTAGCACAAACATTTATTTATTTATTTATTTATTTATTTATTTACTTTTATATATAATCTCTATCATGAGAGGTAGCGGGAACTCGGTCTCACTGCCCTTTCGTGTAAGCAAATTAAAGATAATTTTTGCTTTATAGCAGTGGCGCTTCTTTATTTCGATTTTATAATTAGATTTTGACATTTAGCAATGAACGCCAAATATGACATGACAAGAAAATAAATGCCTGAACCGGAATTTGAACCTAGGACCTCTAACTTGATACGTTAGTGCGCTATTACCTACTCTATCCAGGCATCCTAGCACAAATAAATATAAATATATATATATATATATATATATATATATCTTAGTAATTATGTGAACCTCCAGTTATTTAGGCAGGAGCCGCCACTGCCATCTAATAAGGTTTATTATGTAAAAGTAGGATTTATGAATCCGAGCAGCACAAAATTTGATTAAAATAACATGAATTAGTCGTTTGTTATAAACATTGGCGTTATGTCACGAGTAACAGACACTCAAAACCACAAATCAAAGTAAAGTTATGAACAATAAACCACATGTATCATACAAAGTTGCATAACTTGTCGCTCATTTACATAAAGCTCTTTAATGCGCAGATACCATCTCTATCTACGTACTCCTGTCATTTATATCAACGTGCAAAATGTTGTCATACGCTCGTTCAACTACAATCTGTTTCAGTGGTGGTTCTACATGCTTTGTTTGTGTTCATTATCACTAGACTCCGGATTTTTATTTAATAACATACAGGGTTATTCAAAAAGAAGAAACAGACTTGAAACAATTATTTCTTCCAAACTACATAAAATATAAGCACAATTCTAATGTTCCTGGAAAGAGAAAAGTTCAAATTTTACTATTTTATGCATTCAATATGAGCACCATGTGTTACACGACACATACCAATAAGGTGGCTCATTTCTTGCCAAACACGAATCAGTTGGTCTCTAGTTATGGAATTCACAGCTTCAACAATTCGATGTCGCAGATTTTCAAGAGTGTTAGGCATGGGGGGGGGGGGTAAAAACGCGGTATTTTAGAATAGAATAGATTTATTTAGCCCGTAACCCCACAGATAAAAGTCACGCGGGGTTAGGTCTGGTGACCTGGGAGACCGCCGGCGATGAAGTTGATCTTCTGCTTCTCCTCTTCCAATCTAATAGTGCCAATGCAACTATGATCGCAACTTCAATCAACAGCGCCAGTGCTGTCATGATCGGAACTTCAGCCTTTTCTCTTTCTAGGAACGTTTGAATTGTGTTTCTATTTTTTTGTAGTTTGGAAGAAATAAATGTTTGAAGTCTGTTCCTTCTTTTTGAATAGCCCTGTCTTTTTTCCTTGTTATTAACTTGTCTCGTAAGTAAGTTGGGTTTTAATGTAATGATGTGTGTCTGGTTGAATTTTAAGATGAGATTTGCTGGGATTTTGTTCTAAGCTGGCGTGCAGTCGATAAGGATCTTTGTTCTCAACAACAGGTTCAACACCAACCGGAGCCCATCCTGCACGAACATCCAGGGCAAAAATTCAAGAAGCGAGAGGAATTGTACTGTTACCACACCCAGTATATAGCTCTGATCTTGCGCTTTCAGATCGGCATCTGTTTCGATCCATGGTCCATTTCGCCCACTTTTTACTTGAAATTTGAAAACATTGAAGTTGTTTAAGTAGGCCTTAACTAATTATTCGCATAAAAATCTATGATCTGATACCGTCGAGGGATAAAACTATCTGAAAGATGGCTCAAAACTATAGAATCTGATCGTTCAGTATCTCTTTGAAAGGAGAGTTTGATTTATTGTCCGAAAAAAAAATCCAAATAAGTTTTTTTTGTTTAAAAATACATTACATATGAGACATTATCTTGGAGTATTTCTAAGTTAAGAAACTGATAAATTATTTTCAGAATACAACAGATGTGAACGACTATTGGTTATCTAAATTCATTTTTAATGTATTTAAAGTTATTTTAAAAAGATATTGTTATAGGTATGTTAGAAACAGCTGCCTGCTGTGGGAGTGAAACATAGTGCATTAATGAATCAATGAATAAGAAAACCTTGGCGCTGGAAATAGAATAGACTAGTTGAGAAGAAGTGCGTGAATAGGTCTATCGAAAATTTACAAAATACCATATCAGAAAATGAGAAATAGGATGGCTGCAGAAGAACCAATAATCAAACGAATTGAGCAAATGTTATTAAGATACAACATGTTATGATATCGGGGAATTATAGATGGCAGAAAATTTTCAATTGGCAACATCCTGGGAGAGCAAAGACCAAGTTGCAAACGGAGAGAAAATATGCTCAGAGGGATGAAAAGTAGAGGATTGAATTTGGAGGATGCGTTGATTTAAAATAAGTGGAAATTCAGAGTAGAAAATTGGCCATAGTCATAGAAACTACTGTCCATGTGTATCTAGGTAAAAATTTTAAATGATGTAATTACTAGAATTCTTATGTTTCATTATGTTACTATACTTTTTACCTATTTATCTTCATTTTACATATTTTAAAAACAATTATATGCCAAATAATAGTTAATTAAATACAGACAGAGTAGGCGAAGGAAGAACAAGCTGGAACTCATAAAGAAGAGGAAAAGAATGTGGATTTTCCACTGGCTAAGAAGAAACTGCCTGCTGACGGATGCCCTAAAATAAATGGCCAACGGAAAGAAGGTTAGAGGCAGAGAAATGCATCAGATGGTAGACAATATTAAAATAAATGGTTTGTATGCGGATACAAAAAGGAAAGCTGAGTTAAGAAAAGAGTGAAGAATGCTGAGTTTGCAGTGAAAGACCTGCTCTTGGGCAGAAAACTATGTAAGTATGTAAATATGCGATTAAAAATAAAATATATTATAAAGCCTACAATAGAAACGTTTGAATTGGTATGAACACCTCATAAGAATGGAAGAAGATATAATACCAAGAAGATCCTTGATTGGAAAGCTAATGGAAGAAGTGGAAGAGGCAGACCTAGGTAACGTTGGATAGACGGAGTGAGAAGTGTGGAAGCTAGAGATTTGAGAAAAGAAGATACTTTGGTGAGTAATCTCTGGCGACAAATTACTTTGGGTTGAAGGAGAAACACTGTATTGTGGAATATTCCTAATAAAAAAAATATAGGGCCTGCAGTAAATTTAAAATTAAAATTTGTCAGTCGGTCTTCATAATTCATATTTCAATTTAAATTACCAAAACGCCCTAACCCAAATAATGTCTGGTTCAACACGTGGAACATTAAAATTCCAAAACCCCAAACTGATCGTTTTTAATTATAACTCTGCCGCTCCACAATTTTATGTCACCCTTGGAACTCAAATAGGCCTACTTTGCTATGAGCCTGCAGTCTAGTACCTCGTCTCCACGACTTACCTTCACTTTATAAATCAGGCAAAACATATTAATATTATACCGGTACCCTTTCTTCAGGTCGAACATCTCATTGTCAAGAATTATAAAGCTAATGTTGTACGTGGTTGTGATCCGTGACATTCAATATGGTTGTGAAGATTTCAGCATTCTCGCTGTAATATAGAACACAAGCACAAAATTCAAAGTATTCAAAACAAATGTCTTAAAATTTTCTTTTCGATCCCCGCTACTCGAGAATTTCTGAGGTTCATAGAACTGCTCAATTCCCCTATATTGATGCACTCATCACTAAGGCTAGGATTTGTATGTAATTACATATTATTTCCCTTTGCCTATATGTGGCTAAAATTGATAAATGTCCAAGAATTAGAAACTTACTTACCATATAAGAAAAAAATATTGTTACATATTTGATCATAATTACATATTTTTGCATATTTTAAGATCGTTTATGTAAAACTATATATTCTGTCTCTTGATTAAAGAAAAATAATTTTCATAAGTGGAAAAATAATGTAAAGCATTCTGTGTGACAATATATGTTCACACTAAAGAAAATCAGATACCTGATTGTTCACTAAAACAGTTCTTCCAACCTGTACCAAAGCCTCTGAGAAACGGTCAAAGAAGAATTCTATTTATTGAAAACAATAAACATAGATACAGGAAGACACTGAAAACTTACATGTAGGATCCCAGATTGCAAGATCTCTTTAAAACCCGACGAACTATTCTGTTTATGAGCGAAATAGTAGAAATTGGCCTATGTAGGGGCACATCGTGGTACAGTTAGTTAAAGCAATATCCTACAACCCAGAAGATCGCGTGTCGGGACTCAATGGGGTCAGTATTTTTTTAACTGGATTAACCGTACTATGTTGTGGGTGTAAATGCGACTAACACGCACCGTAACAATCGAACAAATTGTCTAGAAAGATGGAAACCTTAACCTCGTACTACCCTTAAGCCCTGTACTGGGATCGCTTTTTAATAGAAACATTTCAACACCCTTCTTACCACGTTATCATGCATTCCTATATCCCTTCAAACTTGGTTTATTTTTAAATTAATGTTTAATATAAAATTTGTAAAAAAATAAAATGTTAATGTGTTTAATTTTACACTTTTAAAGGATTTTAATATAATAATAGTTAATACCCGGCGTGCGTTCCTACGCTTAAATAAATTAAAATGAATATGCTTTTATGTTTAGTTGAATAAGTAAAAGGAAAAATAATTATAAATTTATATTTTTTAGATTCCCCATGCTGATTACCCGGCGTTGCCCGGGAATCTACTTATCCCGATCTTCTTGACATAAATGAGCTGAAATACGAAAATTAATGTATTTCATGTTTAGATAAATAAGTAAAAGGAAAATTTTATATCGTAATTAGTTTTAGATACCCCGTGCTGTTTACCCGGCGTTGTCCGGGAATATGCTCATCCCGTTCCTCTTGGCATAAATGAGCTGAAAGACAAAAACGAATGTACTTCTTATGATTAGTTGAATAAGTAAAATGAAAAATAATTATATATATATATATATATATATATGTCGTAATTATTTTAAGATTCCCTGTGCTGATTACCCGCTGTTGCCCGGGAATCTACTTATCTCGATCTTCTTGGGATAAATGAGCTAAAAGACAAAATCGTAATTGTGAGTTATCCGTAAAAGAATATCCGCCATGTGCTGTTATGTTTGTTCAGGTACCTACGTAGGCCTACTTGTCTCGATCTTCTTGGTACCATGAAAGACAAAAATGGTTATTGTGAGTGATCCGTAAGAGATAAACATATGCTGTCGGGGAATTTTTGTAGAGCTTTTTGAGATATTCAATTCTGTGTACATTAATTTTGTGTATTTGTTATGGTTTAGGCAGCGTAAGGCATTTAAGCGTCCAAAGATATTATTTTTTCACGTTTTCACTACAAAGGACGAATTTTCAGGGTGTAGGAGTTGAGTATCCCAACTCTCTTATAGCCTGTGTTCATCCCGGGAGTCTCCTGAACATTTTGCAAAAATCCCCATCACAATCGGATCAAGTACGAACAAACAAACATTCATTTTTATATATTAGATTACATATTTTACGTAGTATTACATAAATATGCACACATTTTGCATGTTAATATTACATAAAAATCCTAGCCTTAGTCATCCGTTCGGGTAACTGCTTTGACTAACGCCATTGCCACCCATTCAGAACCCTTAGCGCGCAATATAGGGCATCTACCTCAACAGAGTGGTATTCACTGTACACCTTTGACTTACTTACTCAATGGCACTATCGAACGCATAGGTTCATGGCCGCGCGGACATAAGCTCTCCATACATCCTCCTGAGCTAATGCTTTTCAATCATCTTCTCCTTTTTCTACTACAAGGTTTAGGCTATGCAGCCTGTTCCGGCGAAGTTAAAAGTGGAGTCCATCTTCTACGTGGTCGGCCAACATCTCTTGTTCCTCTGGGATTATACAGGAAGGTTCTTTATGGTATTCTTTCGTTGTTCATTCTCATTAAGTGTTCTGTCCATTTCTTATTATTTTCGCTGATTTATCTTCAATTTTATATATATGTAATTCTTCTCGTATAGTTTCATTCCTTATTCTATCCGCTCTTGTGCATCCTTTCACATTACGTAAAAACAGGATTTCTGCAGTCTGTATCCTACTTTTATCCCTTGATTTCATTATCCAATTTTCACTTCCATACAACAACAAAGGAACAGCCATTGTTTTATATAATTTAAGTTTCGTATCTTTCCTTGTTTTCCGACCTAAGGTTCTTTTTATGGTTCCACAAATAGCCTGAAATTTATTTACTTTATTTTCTATATCTTTATTTTCTCTGTAAGTTATATCGCATCCTAAATATTGGAAATGTGATACTTGTTCTATTATTTTGTTATCCAGTACAATTTTTTATCTAATTCCATATTTACCAATAAATGCCATTACTTTTGACTTATTTATTGATATTTTACAATTATATCTATTGGCTATTAATTTAAATATATATGCTAACATTTGGAGCTCATTTTCAGATTCTGCTAAAAGTACAACATCGTCAGCGATTAATAAAGCATTTATTTTATCTTTATTATCAATTAATATTCCTTCATTAGTTAAAACCTTCCATTTTTTTAGGATATCGTCCATATAAATATTAAATAATCAATCATTCCCTGTATAATCTATTTCTCTCAAATCATGGTTAATGTTATTCTCACACCTCATTCTTGGTCTACCAACTGGGTGTTTTCCCTGTGGCTTTCCTACAAGAAGCTTCCATGCACGTCTTTCATTCCCCATACGCGCAACATGTCCTGCCCATCGCAGTCTACGAGACATAACTGTTCTTATTATATCCGGCTTCCTATAAAGATCATGTAGTTCATTGTTATGTAGTCTTCTCCATTCACTTGTCTGTTCATCTCTCTGTGGTCCAAAAATTTTTCTAAGTACTTTATTCTCAAATACTCCTAATCTATCTTCCTCCCTTAAAGTAAGAGTCCATGTTTCGCACCCATATAATATAACTGGTAGAATAATAGTTATATATATTTCCAATTTAACGTTTTTTTGAAAGGAGTTGGGACATCAAAAGTCTCTGCAATGGTACACCTTTGACTAGTAGTAGTAATAACATATTTTACGGAGAACCGCCCCTATAATGGAAGAATAGCTGTTTCAGTTTAATACATTTTTTGAATAACTTGTCCTATAAATCCTTCCGGTTCCGTCAACAGGATTCGATATATTCACCGTATTATTGACTTCGTAGCTAAAATAAATATTTCTATGGTATTGGGAATGGAACACGCTCCTTGTGAAGACAGGTTAACCATCACATCGCAGAGGTAGTATTTTCTTCAATATATATATATATATATATATATATATATATATATATATATATTATATATATATATAAAGGTAAAGTGATCCCACTACAGGCCTCAGGAGGCCCGTGGGGTAGTAGGAGGTTAAGGCTCCCACTTTTTCTTGACAATCGACACTTGATGTCAGCCGGGTTGTCAGCCCTGCGTGACGGCCGCCTTTACCCCAGAACAAGCGTCTGATATATATGATATGAAAAGAAAAAAGAATGCTTGAGTCGGGATTTGAACTCGAGTCTCTAAAGTCTGTACCTTTAGCGATATAAAAAATAGGAGCCTACCCAAGAATTCCAATACAAGAAGGGCATATACAATTTCTTATACATTGTAGTATTCTCAATTCACACAAGATGGTAGCGGAGGAATTGTTCCAAATGGCATCTCGCGGCTAACCATAAAAGGGAAGAAAAGTTTTAATTAAAGAGAATATTTACTTTATAGCAGTAACGCTTATATATATAGATATTATAAATATATTTTTTGACATTTGATATTTATAATATATATATATATATATATATATATATATACATTTGACATCGTCCAATTCCTTAAAGCCAGTTTTTTGTCGACTTACACCCGGTTACTCCAATCTCCTGGTTGTAGATGTTTCTCCTGCATGTAGGCCTATAAAATACATTTCCCGACTCCAGGAAGTTTTAGATCTTCCTGCCTCGTCTTCCTTCAAGTTTCCATTCCGAAATACATTTTGGTAGTTAATCCTCTTCCATTCTCTGGACTTGTCCGTACCATCTTAATTACTGATTTCTAATATGATGTAAAATAGTATCTTCAATCTTCATTTTCTCCCTTATAACAGAGTTTCTAATGTTTTCTCTCCTTGAAATTCTTGCTACTCTTCGTATAAAATCCAATTCGGTTCCAAATCTACTTATTTGTTTTTATTGTTAATGGTCAAGATTCTGCAACATAAGTAATGATGCTTTTAACAATTGTATTATTTTTAAATGGCGTAGCCCATTGTTGAGCCATAGCATCTCCTTTGTAAGGAGTTACTAGACCAAGTTAATTTCCAATTACCTTATTTGCTCGTAGATGTCACGGATGGCATGCGGTCAACGCACCGACCCAATGAGACATCTAACAGGCAACTAAGGTATTACTAAGATGTCGATGTCTGTAAATTTTGCTTAAGAATCTTTTACGAGCCTGAAAATCCCTCCCGGAGGACTTGCTTCTTGGATTTTACCGTCCTAAAAAATTCATCGACCCCGGCCGGGTTTGAACCCGCGACCCTCGGAACCAGAGACAAGGAGCATAACCATCTGTCCACCGCGGCCGGGTTTAACAATTGTATGACATATTTTAATTTTGTTTTTATTACCTATATTTTTATCCCACAATATTCCATAGAGACAAGCAATTGCAAATTTCCTTTATATTTCTATTTCCTATTTCCTCTTCATAACTTCCATTTTTATTTATTTCCGATTCCGATTGAGGGTTTTTCCACTTTTCAGCGGTTGCCCTTTTACCAGCCGGCTGCTGGCCCTTCACATCCACATGTGTCAATCACAGAGGTAGATGATCAACAACCAGTGTGCGGGTGACATGTGGTTAGCATGTCGAGTCCCCCAGCCGTTATAGCTGGGTTCCTCAATCTGGAGCCGCTACTTATTGTAGCTACCCAATTGCCTCACGATGCTGGGTGGGCACCGGTCCCATACTGGCCGAAATACTATGAGAAAATTTCTTCCCCCATGGAGACTCGAACCAGCGCAAGTCCCGTAGCTCTGCGCCAAGGCTTCCTACCTTAACCGCTGGGCTACGGCGCTGGACTTTATTTATTTTAATTCCTAAATATGTGATCACACTACGCGATTTTGTTGTTTTTCCAGTCTCCAAAATTAAACGGTGTTCTGGTTCACAAATTGATAAATATTTTGTTTACTTCAGGTTGAAAATTAATCCCAATTTATTATATTTTTTTCTGGTCACATTATTCTAAATCTTCATAAACTTGTCATTTTAATAATAATTGATCATCTGCAAAATGTAAGTTGTAGATTTTTTTTTTGCTTGAATAAGAATTCCCAAGCTTGAACATTTTCTCCTCCACTTCTTCAAAAATGTCATGTACATAAATTTAAACAGTGTCGGAGATAGACAAACAACCTTGACGTAGACTTTTATTTACCGTAAACCCATGTCACAATTTACTACCAATTTTAATTTTACATATGCACTTATCATATAAATGGTCTTCACAGTTCTTTCGTTAAATTCAGGGGAAAGACTTTTTCACAATAATTAGAATCACGAGTTACAAAAATGACATATATTTATAACTCTAAAAAAGTGTTTTCTTTTCACAACTTTTGAGTAGTGATAAAATGAAAAATTGTTTTATTGTCTTTGTGTGAAATTAGGATGTTGCTTCTGTAGTTGCAAAAAATACAATAGTGTGATGAAATTCAAGGTCTAACACACAACACGGTAAATTTACTTTCGGTTTCAGATGCGTATTACTGTAAGGTAAGCTTACTGTAGAATTCTCAGTGTCTTGCGTATTTTATTGCTATCACAAGAATATTTTCATAATTTAAATTAGCTAGTGTACATATAAAAACAACGGAATTTCTTTCACGTTCACCATCCATTAAATGTATTGTTTACTACCACTAGATACAACCGTTACATATAAAGTATATAGCAGCTCGGATCACGTAAAGAATAACATTATTTCAACATGATGTAGGTACTCTACTGACTTCTTTATTATTTAACTACAGTATTCATTTAAAATGTGAAATGTGAGATGAACAAAGAAATTAAACATAAGCTCAATTCTGGAAATGCGTGCTAGTATGCACTACAGGGACTCTTTGACGTCCCAACTCCTTTCAAAAAACGTTAAACTGAAAATATATAGAACTATTATTCTACCAGTTATATCATATGGATGTGAAGCATGAGCTGTTACTTTAAGGCAGAAAAGAAGATTACGAGTATTTAAAAAAAAAGTTCTTAGGAAAATCTTTGGACCAAAAAGAGATGAACAGACAGGTGAATGGAGAAGACTACCTAACAGTGAACTACATGGTGTTTATAGGAAGGCAAATATAATAACAGTTAAGTCTCGTAGACTGCGATGAGCAGGACATGTGGTACGAATGGGGAATGAAAGAAATGCATGGAAGCTTCTTGTAGGGAAACCAGAGAGAAAACACCCAGTTGGTAGACCAAGAATGAGGTGGGAGAATAATATTAACTATGATTTAAGGGAAGTAGATTATACAGGGAATGATTGGAAAACATTAGCGCAGGATAGGGGTGTATGGAGAGCTTATATCCTCGCTGCCATGAACTTGGTTCGATAGTGCCAGTGAGTTAGTTATTCATTTAAAATTTTTTGTTGTTTTAGGTATAACACCATGTAATTCTAGAAATTAGTGTCTGAAATTCTCCCTCAAAAACGTGTCTTAACCAGCCGGCTGCAGGCCTCACATTACATGTGTTAATCACAGAGGTAGGCGATCATCCTGTCAATGCAGAGGAGACATGTAGTTAGCATGAAGGGTCCCCCAGCCGTTATAGCTGATTTTCTCCACCTTGAGTCGCTACTTATTCTAGCAAACCAAATTCCTCACGATGGTGAGTGAACACCGGTCCCATACTGACCGAAATTCCATAGAACATTTCTTCTCCCATAGAGACTCTAACAAGTACAAGCCCAGTAGCTTTGCGTCAAAACATCTTAGTTTAACCACTCAGCTACGGCGTGGGACAATCCTCCCTCATACTAAACTATTTAAAACAATAAAAATTGTACACCTCGAGACCAAGCTCTGTGTGTTTGCGGGGACAAGTGTGGGGAGTGGGAGGAGGTACATTTCTATGCTTCTCATAGTACTAACAACTGAGACAGCAAATTCCTTTCAGACACACGGAGCTGGGTCCCGAGCAGTACATGTCATGGCAGTCGTCCTCAACTGAACAGCTTTGAAAATGGAACTAGTCCCAAAAGGCCTAGCTGATTATTTTAAATAAATTTTAATTTGTTCAGGATGACTGTCATTACAGATTCAGTTTTTATTGTTTTAAATATAAAATCGGCCGCGGTGGACTAGTGGTTATGCTCCTTGCCTCTGATCCCGATGGTCGCGGGTTCAAACCGGCCGGGGTCGATGGATTTTTTAGGACGGAAAAATCCAAGGAGCAAGTCCTCCGGGAGGGACTTTAAGCCGTGGGTCCCGAGTCATAAGATTTTCAGGTCGTAAAAGATCCTTAGGCCTGAATGAAAGGTCTCTAAGCAAAATTTACCGAATTTGCCCATCCTAGTACTACCTTGGTTTCCTAGATGTCAGTATGAGGCGGAACGCTGACCACGGACCACTCAAAGGCCATCTATACGAAAACAAGTGTAACTAAATGAATATGGTTCAAATTTTTCCCTATAGGGGGAGAGCGCCTAAATCTCTGTTAAGGGAAACATGGGCTTACAAAAAAAATATATAAAAACACTCGACGGTAGTTAATAATGTTTTTTAAATGTTGATACTAAACTAATTAAACTCTAACGTAGTGGTACTCTGAACCCGGAGCTTCATAAGCTCTCCATACAGCCCTATTCTTAACTAATGTTTTCCAATCATTCTTTGTACAATTCACTTCACTATGATAATCATTAATGCTATTCTTCCACCTCATTCTTGCTCTACTTACTAGATGTTTTCTCTCTGGATTTCCTGCAGTACGTTTCAATGTCGTTCTTTTATTCCCCATTCGTGCTACATGTCCTGCCCATCGGAGGCTACGAGACATAACTGTACTTCTTACATCTGGTTTTCACATAAAAATAGTGTAGATCACTGTTAGTGTTCTCCATTTACCTTTCTGTCCGTGTCTCTTTGCCCAAAAAATGTTTCTAAGAACTTTATTCCAATGACATGTAATATATCTCCCTTAAGGGCACCCAGTACTTATTTGGGTTTAAGAAACCGATTTTTTCTTTTTGCCTCAAAATATCCAGGAAGATCTATTTTATCGATCTGTAATATTATTTTGTTGATTTTGGTTATTTAAACCCATATAAATTTATTTTTAAAAATGGCGTCTCTGTGTTCTGCTAATGTGCACTTTTTTTTTTCATTTTCCCGTAACTTTTTTTTTATATTTTGGTACATTTGTCTCTGAAACTATGGAAGATGGAAGAATAACTTTTGGCAGGGATATGCAGTTTAAAGAGCTCTATAATAATAAGGTAAATTTATCTTTGTGCTATTCATAGTATTTGAAATAAAAAAGTATGCAACATTTTTAACAAAAAAAAGTTTGGTCTTTGAATTTTTTTTAATAAATCACAATCCATATCTGAAAACAAGCAAACCTTATTATTGTGAAATGAACTATGGACAATAACATACATTTTGGAAATAATTGGATAAGTAGTTTTTGATAAAATTGTAACAAGACAATGCTTTTAAGTAGTTTGATTTTTTATTTTAATTTTTTTTTGTATTTTAAATTACTCATGAAGAAATATATCTAAAAAAGTTAACCAGAGTGCCATTATGTTCAGGAGAACGTGTTTAATTAGTGACATAATTTTCATGCAAATATCTTAAGAATAAGCTGAGAAAATATTTTTGTATGTTGCATATTTTTAAACCAAATTGCAAGGAAATTAGTACCGGGTGCCCTTAAAGCAAGATATAATTTTTCGTATCTATATAACTGGAAGGACAACCGTTTTGTATATTTTTAGTTCAACGTATTTTGAGGAAAGTCGGAATGATAAGGATGTCTGCAATCAATAACAGCTTGCGTTTCCAGAATTAATCACCTCTTATACTAACTACTGATTGGCACTATCGAACCCGGAGGTTCATGGATGCGCGCACATAAGCTCTCCAAGAACCCCTATTTTGAACTAATTTCCTTCAAACATCCCCTGTATAATTTACCTCCTTCAAATCATAGTTAATGTTCTTCTCCCACCTCATTCGTGCCACTTGCTGGAGATATGCCCTCTGGTTTTCCTTCATATATGTATACTCCTCTTTCATTCCTCATTCACATCATATGTCCCGCCCATCGCAGTCTATGGGACATAATTTTCTTATTACCTCAGTTTTCTTATAAAGATCATGTAGTTTACTGTTATATTATCTTCTCCATGCATGTGTCTGTTCATCTCTATTTGGTTCAAAAATGTTCCTAGAAATTTTATTCGCAGGTACTCATAATTTATTCTCCTCCAAGAGTCCATGTTTTGCACCCATATAGGCCTAATATAACAGGAGAATAACAGTTTTATATAGTTTTAGTTGAACATTTTTCGAGGCAAATTGGGATGTTCCTAGATATTTGAATTCAGCTACTTCAAAATTTCCCTCATTGTGGAATGTTTCTTCTTTCCGGAAATTTAATAATAATAATTATTATTATTTTTATTATTATTTTTTTTATTATTATTAATTATTATTATTATTATTAGTAGTAGTAGTAGTAGTAGTAGTAGTAGTAGTAGTAGTAGTAGTAGTAGTAGTAGTAATGATAAACTTCTTAGAAAAATGTTTTGACCAAAGAATGACGGACAGGAGAATGGAGAAGAATATGCAACAGCGAGTTATGAGGTACGTGATCTTTATGGGAAACCAGATGTTAAAAGAACAGTTAATTCTCTTAGACTATGGTGGGCAGAATATGTTCCACGAATGGGTAATGAAAAAGGTGATGGAAATTTCTTGTAGGAAAACCAGAGAAAAAGAGGTAAGTAGTTAGGCCAAGTATGAGGTGGGAGAATAGTGCTAACATTGATTTGAAGGAGATAAATTATACAGGGGATGGTTGGAAAATATTAGCTCAGGATAGAGATGTATGAATATCGTATGTCCGCACTTCCATGAAACTAAGGGTTCTGTAATCCAATAATAATAATAATAATAATAATAATAATAATAATAATAATAATAATAATATTAATAATAATATTAATAATAGTAATAATAATAATATTAATAATAGTAATAATAATGATAATGATGGCTTTATTCAGTATGCCCCATTACATAGCGTAATACTACATTAATAATAATAATAATAATAATAATAATAATAATAATAATAATAATAATAATAGCTTTATTTACCTGGCAGACTCAAGAACTTATCTCCCGCTGAACTAGATTAGATAAAATTTACAATAATTAGTATTATATCTAAATTAAGTCCACCGCTGTCGTCCGAGGTAGCGTACTGCCTTGTCACGCAGCGGGCCCGGGTTCGATCCCCGGTCGGGGCAGTTTTTCTGGGTGAGGTTTTTATCGGGGTTTTTCCTCACCTATAAGACAAATGTCAGGAAAACTTTAAGGCCCAAACGGTCCCCGAAATCATATGGCCATCATCATCATCATCATCCTTCACCGGTGTGGAAAGCAACGAGAACCTACCACTCCTACAATTCCTAGTAAAGCAGCAAGCATAGCATGAAACTGCTGTGTTGTAGTGAAGGACCTGCCTTCGGGCAGAATTACTATGGATGGATGGATCTAAATTAAAATAAACATAAATAATTATATGGTATCCTACAACCGTTATCTACAATCTAATGTTGATACACTCTGGATTTAACGAATAAAATATTAAATTTACGAGATAGAAAAATGAAATTGAAATTATTAAGGGCGTTGATTACATTTCAGTGTTTAGGAAAAATATTTATGTAACAAGTAATTGTGTAAGAGTGGCTTAAAGGAGAGATATTGTTAGCCATCTGTTAACATGTGACCTAGTGTCAAAATTGTGGTGAGAAGATTGAAACTTGCAATCCTAGATTATAATGGTTTATTACTTTGAGAGTTTTTCTGTGCATGCATGGGGTATCAAATATAATTTTGAAACGAAATAAGTATTCCAAATTTCCCACGGCCTGTATTTGCATCTGTAACATTGACACAGATTATATATTAACTGCAAAATATTAGTATTATCCTGCGTTTAGGATTAAATCCGATACATTCTTAATGAGATTTTCTTGTGTAACCACAAAGCCAGCTTGTTGATTCTAAATGTTTACTCAATTATGAATTAGTTCCAGAATGAATAATGTGGGATTATCACGTGATGCCTTGCATGATTAGAATGGAGATGTTAGCATTGCACGGATGTGGATATGTCATGTTATGTTGATATCAAATTAGGAGTGATTTAGTATGCATATGGGCTCTTGGGGTAATAAAGTTATTATTGAACGATTGCATGTCAAACTTAATTTTCAGCATTCTCGAATCATGTTGTGGTAGTTAGTGCACTGTATAATCAGCACTAATCAAATTAGAAATTATTCACAATATAGCAGTGTCATTATTTAGTTTACGAATTCGCTTGCAAAATTCTCACACCATCAGTTATATAAAATAATGCACATATTTTTTATTAATCGAGTTGATTCATAATTGTTTATGGACGGCAATGAGAAATGTGAATATCTGTGATAAATGGATTAATATTGTTAGGAGGATCTATAGTAATACAAAAGCTAAAGTAAAAGTACAGAATAATTTAACAGAGGAATTCACAGTGAATAAAGGTCTTAAGCAGGGATGCGGTTTGTCACCAATTCTTTTTAACATGTATTTAGACCAGGCTCTTAACTTGTGGTATAAAAAATGTTCTGAAATGGGCATTCCTAAAGGAGGAAAAGTACTGCATTCATTGTTGTTTGTAGATGATCAAATAATTTTTGTAGGGGATGAAGATGATTTGAAATACAGGGCAAGTCAAAATGTTGTGCAGGTTTTCAGAAATTTATTATGTGAAATGTAATGAACATATAATATTGTGAGACATATTGTATGAAAGGTAAACTCTCAAAGTTTTTTTTTAAATATTCACAGATGTTCTATGTGAGCGCCTTTTGTTACACGACAGATGTCAAGCCGATATTCAATCTCCTGCCAAACTTTCTGTAGCAGTCCGCGGTCGATATCAGCAATGGCTGCTGTGATGCGGGCACGCAGTTCATGCAGTGTTGTTGGAAGTGGTGGTACGTAAACATGATCCTTTACAAGACCCCACATGAAGAAATCACACGGGGTTAGATCTGGTGAACGAGGTGGCCAATGAATGAGTTGTTGATCACCCTGAGATGCACGGCCTATCCAGCGTTGTGGTAAAGCCGTATTCAAATGGTCTCGAACACTGCCATGGTAATGTGGAGGGGCACCATCCAACTGCAGAATGAAATCTGGACTATCCGCTTCAAGCTGCGGAAGGAGCCATTGTTGTAGCATATCAAGGAAAACATGTCCGTTCACAGTACGTTCATGAAAGAAAAAGGGCCCATAAACCTTTGCATGGGAAATGGCACAAAAGAACATTCAATTTCGGAGAATCGCGTTGATGTTCCAGAGTTGCATGGGGGTTACCAGTTCCCCAAATCCTTACATTGTGTCTATTCACTTTTCCTGAAAGGTGGAAAGTCGCTTCATCACTGTAAACTACCCTCTCATGGAACTCATTCTCTTCCATTAATGCGAGAAAATCAACACAGACGGACGCTCGCAAAGCATAATCGGCGGGTTTTAAGGCTTGAAACCAGTTGCAAGTGGTAGGGTTTTCATCTGTAAACGTTTCCGGAGAATCCGCCATACAGTTTTTTGTGGTAGTTGAAGTTCTGTCGCTCCCCGGTAGGTGGATTTCTGTGGACTCCGCACGAAGCATGTGCGAACGCGTTCGACTGTCTCTTCACTCGTCGACGGACGGCCAGTCGATTTTCGTTTACAGATACAGCCTGAATCCCTAAATTGTGTGTACCACTTACGAATGGATCTCCCATCCGGCGGGTCTTTATCGTATCTGGTACGGAAATGTCGTTGAACACTAGTCACAGAGTTGTTTACATGGTAATCAAGCACACAGAAAGACTTCTGATCCCCAGTCAACGCCATTTTCCTTTACTGCTATGCTGTTGACATCTTGCGGGTGAACGCGGAACTTTAGAAGTGGACAACTAAACTTTGAGAGCTTACCTTTCATACAATATGTCTCACGATATTATATGTTCATTTCATTTCACATAATAAATTTCTGAAAACCTGCACAACATTTTGACTTGCCCTGTATATGATAAATAAACTAATGGAAGAATATAAAAAATGGGGACTGAATATACATTTACAGAAAACAGAATATATGTGTTTGGGAAAGGATGTGGATGATCTCACACTCGAAACAGGGAAAATAGAAAAATGTGAATTTTTTTAATATATTGGGTCAATAATTACAAGTTCAGGTATCTGTGAGAGAGATGTACAAACTAAAATTGCAATGGCAAAAAATGCAAGTCTCGTTCATTTATGGAAAGTACAAAAAACCTAAAGCCTGAAATAAGAGCCCTCTGAGATAAATGTGTCGACCTTTCACCGAATATGAATTTCGACGCTAATGACCTCAGCTGTTGAATGTACTTGTTAAATAAATGGAGTCCGTCACGCAGGAGCTGCGAATTCCTCAAAGTCGAATTTATTGTACTAGTTTGCTGGTTTTCGGAATACAGGTATATATTTTTGTTGTTAAGGAAGAAATTAGAGAAACTCAATATCTTATGTCAGCTTATTTCAATCTTTCGGACTGTAGTGAAAACGAACAATGCAAACCGTAAGTTATTACCTATTGGTGTACATTTTGACACAAATTTAAATTACACTGGTCAACGTGATTTTTGTCTCATGAGTACCAATAGTTGTGCTTAATGCAGTTTTTTTATCGTGTTTTCAAATATGTAATCGGAATTTCCCCATCACCCACAGGTTTTTTTTATTTCAATTTCAATTAATGGATTTTAAATATTTTTTTAATAAACGTTTTTTCGTCCATTTGTCCATTGTAAAATGAAACCAAATGAACTAACTCAGGAGATTTCAGCTATGGAAAAGATATATCAAGGCAAATGGAATCCTAATATGCTGGCCGATTATTGTTGGACCATCAAGAGGGATGCTTCACAGACGAAATATAATAGAAAATTGTCATTTCTTACTTTCTAGGTGAGTCCGAATGTTCGAATATTAAGTAGTTACGAATATAGAAAATATTAGTGTGTTTGAAATTATAAATGCCTGTCTCTCGGAAACGTTGCGTGATGGAGAAAAACCAATATCATATTTGAATTCAGGAATGTCCGTCGCCGTGGCTTGGTCGATAGAGTCCCTACCTTCCACTCCGGCGACCCGGGTTCGATTCCCGGCGGGGTAAGGGATTTTAAATCTCCACCTTGGGTCTGGGTGTGTGTCCTGTCCTTGTGCCTATATGTGAGAATAATAGAAAGTTAACAAAAAGATAAAAACAATAAGGTAAAACAAGAAAGAATAAAAAACAGCGAAACAAAAACGAGAGAAAAATTCAGGAAGTGTAATTTGTCATAACTCAAGATATAAATAAATTCTGTCCGTCGCAGTGGCGTAGTCGGTAGAGTCCTTACCTTCCACTCCGACGACCCGGGTTCGATTCCTGGCGGGGTAGGGGATTTTAAATCCCCACCTTGAGTCTGCGTGTGTGTGTCCTGTCCTTGTGTCTATGTGAGAATTAAAGAAAGTTAACAAACAGGTAAAACAAACAAAGAAAAAGGTAAAACAATAAGGAAAAACTAAAAAAAAAAGGAGAAAAATACATGTTTTTCTTTCTGAGACAAAAAAAGTTTATTTTTTTGTTGCTCAGTGTAATGGTTTCATTCATGATCGTATGGAAATGGACAGCTAATGACAAATGAGGGAAATTTTGAGGAATTGGCTGAATTCAAATACCTAGGAACAATAATCACAAATAGGAATGAGATGCACAAAGAAATTAAACATAGGCTCAATTCTGGAAATGCATGCTATTATGCATTGCAGAGACTTTTGATGTCCCAACTCCTTTGAAAAAACGTTAAGCTGAAAATATATAAAACTATTATTCTACCAGTTATATTATATGGGTGCGAAACATGGACTCTTACTTTAAGGGAGGAAAGGAGATTACGAGTATTTGAGAATAAAGTTCTTAGGAAAAATTTTGAACCAAAGAGAGATGAACAGACAGGTGAATGGAGAAGACTACATAACAATGAACTACATGGTCTTTATAGGAGGCCAGATATAATAAGAACAGTTAAGTCCCGTAGACTGCGATGGGCAGGACATGTTGCGCGTATGGGGAATGAAAGACGTGCATGGAAACTTCTTGTAGGAAAGCCAGAAGGAAAACGCCCAGTTGGTAGACCAAGAATGAGGTGGGAGAACAACATTAACTATGATTTGAGGGAAGTAGATTATACAGGGAATGATTGGAAAACATTAGCACAGGATAGGGATGTATGGAGAGCTTATGTCCGTACCTACGGGTTCGATAGTGCCAGTGAGTAAGTGAGTAAGTAAGTAAGCTAGTAGGAAGTTAAAACTTACTCTAGTTTTTTGTGATGTAGTTGCTCTATTATTTATGCAATGTATAGAAAGAGGAAAGCTGGCATATTGCACTTGGTATTGTATCTATGATCTGAAATTCTAGTTTGTAAGTTTGATGTCTTGTAGACTTTCACCTCTTTATTACTTCCCGACGCAAGGCGCTTGTCATTTGATTGATTTCATTTGTAATAAAGTCTCTGACATGCGGGTTAATTATGCAGGCGAACCCTCGGGCTTTTGTTGTACCTCCGCGCACGTTTATCTTTGTTTATACAGGACAACACATGTTACTTTCATCAGGATTTTTATCAAATTTAGCCTCCAAACTTAACTCGTTGTCCACTCGAAGTACATAATTCCAGAACATTACCTTATCGATGTAGTAAAGCGTAATTTGAAATTGATGAAGGGTTGTAGCGCTCATAAAAATATTGTCTGTGTCGATTTTTTACGAAGCGGTGATTATGATGAAATGGATTCAGATAATGAAATTCCAACACAGCACTTGCCTTGATGTCTAAGGAAAACCAGCAAGAAATAACAGTGAGGTTATTCGGTCGAGTTCTAATCCGATATCTTGGAATACTAATCTCAAACGTTACCGCTGGACCCAACTCTCTAGATTAAATAAAAATAAATTTAAAAACTTCCATTTTATTTGTTTGTTTGCTATGGGAACAGTAGTTTTTGTTACGATGCCTGCTATATTATGATATGATACAATGAAAATCCTTGGAACATGTCATCCGGGAGGGACTTTAAACTGTGGGTCCCGACTCCATGATTTTCAGACTCGTGAAAAGAATCATAAGCCTGAATAATAAGGCCTCTGTGAAAACTTTACCGACGTTTTTCATCCAGTAATACATTTGTAACTTACTAGATGCTAGTTTAAGTAAAGTATTATTATTATTATTATTATTGTTATTTTTGCTATTGTTATTATTGTTACTGTTTATTATTATTATTATTATTATTATTATTATATTATTATTATTATTATATCGGCCGCGGTGGACTAGTGGTTATGCTCCTTGCCTCTGATCCCAAGGGTCGCGGCTTCAAACCCGGCCGGCGTCGATGGATTTTTTAGGATGGAAAAATCCAAGGAGCAAGTCCTCCGGGAAGGACTTTAAGCCGTGGGTCCCGAGTCTGAAGATTTTCAGGCTCGTAAAAAATTCTTAAGCCTGAATGAAAAGGCCTCTAAGCAAAATTTACCGAATTTTCCCGTCCTAATACTACCTTGGTTTCCTAAATGTCAGTATGAGGCGGAACGCTGACCACGGACCACTCAAATGGCATCTATACGAAAACAAGTGTAACTAAATTAGTATGGTTCAAATTCTTCCCTGTAGGGGGAGAGCGCCTAAATCTCTGTTAAGGGAAACATGGGCTTACACACATTATTATTATTATATAATCAATTGAGTTGGTGTTTACTTGATGGAAATCCATATTTATTAATTAAATAAAAATAAAACGTAGTTTTATTTGATTTTCATATTTATTATATAATTCAGTGACAGCTGTTTCGGTACACTGTACCTTCTTCAGACATGTTAACAAATTATGAATTGTGTTCCAACTGATCTAAGCAACAGTACAACAATATTTATTTAAATTTTTTAATTTAACAAAGGGGATTCATTCAAATCAAGTTGAGAATTTAACAGTTTTTTACTACTTTTAAATTTATTAATTTCTACAGCCTCCAAAAGATCTAACTTCTTACCCTTATCACAAATATGTAACATTTCAAAATTTGGATCGAAACAGTGATTAAATTGGAATAGGTGGTTAGCATATTTTGAATTTTCTAAACTTCTGTTATATGCTCTCATGTGTTCCTTTATCCGAGAGATAAAAGTCTACCAGTTTGTCCTATATAGACATTGTCACATGTGCCACACTTCAATTATATATATACACCTGATAATTTTTGTTTTTTTGTTTTGGTTTTATTGTTTTGTATTATATTTTGTAGAGTTTTATTAGTTTTAAATGCCACATTAATGTTCAACTTTTTAAAGTGTTTAGATATTTTATTTGAAAGTGGGCCTATGTATGACATTACGACATATTTCTTTATGTTTTCTTTGGGTAAAGGAAAAACTTTGTTAATTGCTTTTTTGTAATGAACTTTCTTAATTAAACGTTCTATAATTTCAGGGTCGTAGCCATTATTAACAGCCACCTATTCCAATTTAATCATTGTTTCGATCCAAATTTTGAAATTTTACATATTTTTGATAAGGGTAAGAAGTTAGATCTTTTGGAGGCTGTAGAAATTAATAAATTTAAAAGTAGTAAAAACTGTTAAATTCTCAACTTGATTTGAATGAGTCCCCCTTGTAAATTTAAAAATTTAAATAAATATTGTTGTATTGTTGCTTAGATCAGTTGGAACACAATTCATAATTTAACATGTCTGAAGAAGGTACAGTGTACCGAAACAGCTGTCACTGAATTATATAATAAATATGAAAATCAAATAAAACTACGTTTTATTTTTATGTTATTATTATTATTATTATTATTATTATTATTATTATTATTATTATTGTGTCTCATCGAGGCACTAGGTCGACCGTCTAGCACTTACTGACATCTTTGGGTAAATAAGTGTAACTAAATTAACTTAGTCAATAAGTTCCCATTAGGGAGTACCCTAATCCCGGTACAGGGGAAGAAAGAGCTTAAGAAGAATAGTACGATACAAGGATGCAGGACTATGTTTTACCTATGAGCTGAAATATTTATGCCCGAGTCGATAGATGAGGGCATAATTTTTTTAACGAATGCATACAACTCTTCCATGTATGTTTTGAAATATAGGTTATTTTATGTCATACTTGCCTTATGTTGAATTTCTTGCCTTTAGTTAAATTAATAACATTGTTCAAATAAGACATCAGGTTTAGGCAGAGAAAAGCATGTGTCGTAATAGTAATTCAGATTGCCCTAGCGCGGTAACCAGTCGGTTCCTATTTGTTTCTGGAAGAGCGATGAGATTCTCGTCTATTAATGGTCATAAGGAGAGTTGCGTGAAAGCAGACAATAGATAGCGAATTAATCACTTTATTAAATTTAGTTAGCAAACACACAATTAGCACTAAATTAAAAAAAAAGTAATATGTTATGGAACGTTCGAGATCAAATTCACGAGGACCTTTATTTATATGAATAATTATATATATGGAGAAATTTCACGAAGTCCCGTCATAGTCAAATACAAGACATTATTTCCGTGTGTGGTTAGATCCTCTCTCTAAAAAATATTGGATGTAGTGTCGTTGGTCTGTCCTCGTGAGTATGGTATCGAAGTTCTGACCTTTTATTTCCTTAAATGGTAATGTGTCTTAACTCTAATTTTTATTGGCTAGAATTTTTATATAATTCATTTTAGCAGCGTTATTTGTATTTTAGTTGACTCCCACTTACATTTTTTTCCCCCGCGAATAAAGGAGCGTCTTCAGCGTAGGTTTGGATTTTGCAGAGTTGTAAATTTGGAAGCTTGAAGTTCCTCAAACGTGAAGTTTTTAAATAAACTCAGCTTAAGAAATTTCTACTCTGATTGAATGCTACGATTGTTATGATCCCTTCCCATAAAAGGGTTGCTTGCTTTCTGTGGGAACTGAAGTACAAATTTCCCCAAGTAAAATCATTTTGTGATTTCAAATTTCACATTATTTTTATTTAACAATTAATTTCCTTTATTAATATTATACTTATATTAGGGGTCATATATTCCTGTTACAAGGTGTATTATTATTATAGTGCCCATTTAGGACAGCCAAATATGGAGGGAGCTTTGAATGATGATTGTGAAATGCCACAAGTTACTCTAAATACATTTAGATAGATAGATAGATAGATAGATAGATAGATGCAAAACTCTGCGGCCATAACTTAAGTGTTGGCGATGAGCGATCCATTTTGGTCCTCCTTAATAGGTAGAACTCCGGGTTCTTGTAAAATACATTAGCCCCAGTTTAAATTTTGAATTCAAATTTGAAGTTAATTAGCAGCGTGAAGTCGGAAGCGGACCTTACGGAGTTCTATTCCAGCATTTGCTCTTTGGATTGAGGGAAACCGCTTAAAACCTCGATCGGAATAGTCGATCACTCGGGATCTTGCTAAGTTTGGCTTTCGGATGACTCTACATTTGGAGAGCCAAAACCGGACATCAGGCTTCTCTTTATTTAAATATAATATATGTATATTTCAGATTATTACAATTATTCATACAATTATGGTAATATGTGCATTTTTTTTAATTTTTACTCTTGAGTTTAAAACCGGATATTTATCCCCATATAATAATAATAAGGGTTTTTGTTTTGTTTATTTAATATTTATTTATATGAAGAATGGACATAAGATTGATTTAAAGAATTCAAATTTTTATAAGTATATAAAAAAATTCAAACTGGTCAATATAAACTGTTAATACAGTTAGATGTTTTTATAACTGATGCAGTATGTTAAATACTTCAAATATTCAAATTGATAATTTTTATAAAGAAATAAATGGGATTGGACGAATAGGATAGAAGTCAGCTTGAAAGTACTCCTTCCTTTTCTGTTGGACCAATTAGAACCTAGAGGTTATTACATAATAAAAAAGATGGCTACAAGATGGTCAGTCATGTTCAGCAACTGCTCCTCAAGGAATAATAAAATAGTGGATTATTTTATTAATATTAGTTAAAAGAATAGTGTTAAAGTTATAGAAAATCATATAGTGATATAAAATTCATCCATATTGAATACAAATAGTCCATAAGTGGAAATCAAATATAATACTTGAAGGATTGACCGTTAGAATTCGTCATCCATTAGATACATTAAATGGTAATCTTTTATAAGAGAAAATTATTAACCTAAGCCGGAGTCTTTTTAATCTACAAGATTCATCTAACCTGAAATGAGAGTTTTTAATAAAATAACTTTTAAGTTCAACTGTCAATAAAGTGTCGTTATTTGTGTAAGAAACTTTTCCTCATTCCCCTGACGAGAGTTATTAGTGCCGTGGCAGAATTAAAGTGATTCAAATTATATCACAAATCTACAACTTGGGACATCACACCAAGCAACCCACCTTTAAGTTGTTGCTGTTCTATCTGTAGTTGTCTGGTGATGTAATTTTCTCTGGAACTGGTGGAATGAACCTGTAGCAGTAGAATTAGTTATTAGTTTTTAATTTGTTGTATTAATATATGTCCACCGTTGTGGTCTCGAGATAGCGCTGCCTTGTCACGCAGCGGGCCCGGGTTCGATCCCCGGCCGGGGCAGTTTTTCTGGGTGAGGTTTTTATCGGGTTTTTTCCTCACCTGTAAGACGAATGTCAGGAAAACTTTAAAGGCCCAAACGGTCCCCAAAATCATATGGCCATCATCAACATCTTCATCCTTATCATTATCATCTTCATCATCATCATCCTTCACCGGTGTGGAAAGCAACGGGAAGCTACCACACCTACAATTCCCTAGTAAAGCTGCAAGCATAGCATGAAAATGATATGATTGCAGTGAAGGACCTGCCTTCGGGCAGAATTACTATGGATGGATGGATGTATTAATATATTTTATTGATACATATTATATGCCAGTGTTGTAATTATAATTGAGTGAAATGTGTAATGTATTTCTTGTGTGCGTGCGTGTGTGTGTGTGTGCGTGCGTGCATGTGCGCCGTAACAGCTTTCACCGGTCAAGTGCTGTCCAGGATCCATTTTGGACGCTTGTGTTTGTTATTGGCTGTTTCATAGGTTCCCAGCGGTGCCACGAGTCGATTACCATGACCTTCACATGCATTATAAAATTTAAGAACCATGCGTTTGATATACTCTTCGATTGTTTGTACGCCCGTTTGGTCGTATAATATGTCAACCGGTTATTACAAGCGGTAGTTTTGTAATCATATATAGTAATTTGTTTTGAAAAAATGTTCTTTATGTGAGTTCTAGCGGCGTGTCCCCATATGGGGCTTGCGTATGTGAGTATTGGTATTTTGTAGATTGTTAGTCCTGTGTTTATTCGAATTTTGTTATGGTTGTTTAAAATAGGGTATAGCAGCTTGTGTCCCATACGCTTTGCCTAAGGTATTTTGGATAAACCGATGTCTTAAAAATGTAGGTTAATATGTTTTGATTGAAATATTGTATTGAGCAGATCTCAAACAAAAGCTAAAATTAATTCAAGAATTCTCGTGACGTCAAGTTAACTAGGGCGGCGGATGACATTCAATTTTATTCCTCGAATATGGGGTATGTGAGGTATTTATTTATTTATTTTTATATTGAAAGGATTCTATTTTTAGTAATGTTTCATGAACGGGTTTTAAGGATAAGAAATGCCTATTTAAATATGATGAATCTCAAATTACTCCTTCGGGACGTTGTATATACGTCATCATCCAGGGATTAAGCCTCTTGGCTCGTTCCGGTTTCATGGAAGCTAGAATTGTTAAAATTGTTCAGACCATCTTCTGTGTGGGCGTTCAACATTTCTCCTTCCGTGCGGTTTATAATTTAGCAATAATTTTGGAATTGTATAGCGTGTTCATAATGCTTGCGTTTGATTCATTTTCAATATCCGCCGTTATGACCATATTTCCGAACACTTTAATAACCTCTCTTGGGTCCGTCTTACTGACACGTAAATTGCGCTCTCTTTCATTACTTTTCAAGCTTCTGAATTCCTACATCCCTACTTACCTGGCGTCTAGATTTGAGAAGTTATCCTCTTACCACAATATTGACACTAGATCACAAGATAGCAGTCTGCTAACAATTCCTCTTCATAGCACTTCCTCCTATTCTACTTCCTTCACAGTAGCCTCTGCCCGCTCCTGGAATCTCCTTCCTCAAGATATCAGGGGTTGCCGCACACTTGGTACCTTTAAGTCACGCTTATACAGTTACCTGTTGTCTAATAATTAATTTTTCTCTATTTATTTAATTTTATACTATGTCATTAATCTTTTCCTGTTTTTTTTATGTATATTGTACATATTATATATTCAATTCGTTAAATTTAGAGTAAATCAAAATACATTATAAATATTAATTGTATTGTATTCATAACTTGTAATCGTTTATATATATATATATATATATATATATATATTGTAATTTAGATTTAAGACTATTTTTTTGTTTGTATTTTTTTAAACCTGGTTGAGTGGTAGACAAGGCCTTAAGGCCTTAACTCTGCCAGGTAAAATAAAGCTATTATTATTATTATTATTATTATTATTATTATTATTATATTATTCATAATATTGTTTACGATTAAACGTATCACACGTGCTATATTTCAGTTTTTTTATGTTTGCGAAGGGTATGGTAAAGGGTTTGTGAACTCTAATAGTTAATTTTCAAAACTCATTTTAATAACGTAAACATATGAAATTCGACATAATATTAAATAAATGTTTTAAAGGGATTAACACTCCTACTCAACCACTGTCAAATTGTAAATGGCAAGTATTTTGGACATCTTATTAAATAATTTAAAATTGATTTATTATAGTAGTTATGTGAATTGTGAGAAAACTAACAAACCAGTCAATAACACTGGTCAACATGATTTTTGTCTCATGAGTAACAATAGTTGTACTTAATGTATATTTTTGGATGCGATTATATTTCTTTTGGGCTTATTTTATTAAGATTATTTGCAGGCGCTCCCAATATTAATGGGACTAACCAGTTTCCAAATCCTCCAATTAAAATTGGTATTCAGTTTTTTTATCGTGTTTTCCAATATGTATTCGGAATTTCTCCATAGCACACAGTTTTTTTTATTTCAATTTCAATTAATGGATTTAAATAGTTGTTTTTTTAATAAGCGTTTTTTTCGTCCATTTGTCCATTGTAAAATAAAACCAAATGAGCTAACTCAAATGGTGTTAGCTATGGAAAAGAGATATCAAGGCAAATGGAATCCTAATATGCTGGCCGATTATTGTTGGACCATCAAGAGGGATGCTCCATAGGCGAAATATAGCAGAAAATCGTCATTTCTTACTTTCTAGGTGAGTCCGAATATTGTGTATCTTTAACTGTTTATAATTAGTATAGTGTATATCTATATTTGTCGAATATTTATTTGTATTTGTGCTGGTTGAGTGGAAGAGAGGGCCTTATGGCCTTAACTCTGCCAGAATAAATAAAGTATTATTATTATTATTATTATTATTATTATTATTATTATTATTATTATTAATGTAGGAAATATTAAAGTGTTTGAAATTATAAATGTCTGTCTGTCGGAAACCTTGCGTGATGGAGAAAAACCGATATCATATTTGAATTCAGAAAAAAAACATACTATCAGAATCACATATTTTTTCTTTCTGAGACAGATTTTTTTTTGTTTTGCTCAGTGTAATCAAACAAATTAAATTTTCATGCAACTAAATAAAGTAGTTACTGTTGATGAATATAAAACAGAAGTTACCATTCTAAAATGTTGTTGATACCACATCCTGCACAATAATCACGTTTTGTAAAACATTTCTCCGCAAATATAGTGTCTCTGACCATTACTAAGAGAAACATATTTATTTTATTTTATTAGCAATATGAATTATTTATAACAACCTCCAAGCACACACACACATATTTATTGAAAATGATTTTACTTTGAATTATTTATGTTCAGCTTGTCTTTAAAGCTAATACACCTGTAAATCCATTGTATTTCTGGATGGTCTTAATAAGAAAGTGTTTTTTAATGATATATCCTTGAAAAAAACTCGTAAATGTTCATAACACATTGCTGAATATTCACATATTTAACGTGAGTATTTTAGCTAGATACTGCATGTAAATTTACATTTCTATAGCAAAACAGAGATATGTATATATAATTATTTGCAGATGTTCTTTGATCTTGTTTCATTGTAAGAAGATATATAGCAAGGTATTCTTGAGGAATCCAACTCAACGAGATATTGAATAAGATTGCTTCTTAGGCTAGACAGTCTTGACCTATTCATTATTGAAGGAGAATGACATAAAAAATACAGATTTAAATTTTGCAACTTTAAAATGTGTCTTGTTTTTGTTGACATTAATTCCATTTGAACTTTTGTTCGTTGTCTACTGTTTTTCAAGGAATCCATTTGCTGATTAAATTTATTCGCAAACATTCATTCTATATTTACATTAATTTATTTAATCTCGACTACTTTATCAGAATTTAAGTAACTCGCTGACACTATCGAACCCTCATATTATGTGCATATTATTATCCCATCTCATTACTGGCTTAATTGCTGCGTGTTTTACGAAGTTTCCATACTCCTCTTTCTTTCCCCTTTCTTACCACATGTGCAACCTTACGAGACTTAACGGTTTTTATTGCATATAGTATTTTTTTTATAAAAGTCGTGTAACTCACTGTCTGTTCGTCTCTGTCAGGTCCAACAATGTACCTACATACTACGCCATTTATTTTTAAAACATCATGAAAATTACTGGTTTTATTTCTATTTTATTTTGCGGCTCTTGAACCTCTTTGGTCATTAGCTTCTAGGATTTCTGGATATATACCAGTAATTTGCATGCATCTGTTTATTGTTTGAATTCAATATCTAGTGGAAATGTAAGTAATTCTCCACCCAAACTTACCAACTTATTTATCAGTGCGTTTTCAAAATATATCGGCTTATCACAATTTAGGCACAAGATCTCAAAACACTTCTTTACTTCCAATGCCACAGCAAAGAACGTGTTTATTCTCAGAATTTTTCGCAATATATATTTTTTTTTCACGCCAGGGACTGATTATTATAAAAAATTATCATTATTGAAATATAAATTAATATTTAAAGTTCCACATAATGAAAATGCTACCAGCATAACAAATACACCGTGACCACAAATATAGTATCATACTTAAACTACTACGTCGCTTTGGATAATCGTATCTAAATGAAATTGGTGACAATCAAAAGAGAAACTCAAAAATATTTTGCTATACCTCATAGACATTGAATGTGGCCCTCACGAGTGAAGCTGCAGACATCGCTGTCTGCTAAATATCCAACAATAACCCATATCGACCACAAAATACATGATTACATTTGGTTTAGTTTCTGTGTTGTCCATTGTCGATATTGTTAACATGCACAACACTTTTTGTGTTTCTCTTTTGATTGTCACCAATTTCATTAGATGCGATTATCCAAAGCGACGTAGTAGTAGTTAGTGGTAGTTTAAAGTATGATACATTTGTGGACACGGTGTATATTCAGCATTTTGTATGTACCTATAAATGCTCATGTAGAAAGTTTCTTTCATATTTTATGTTTTGGTAGTATTAATATTAAACTACATTCGCATTGTGTGTTGATTAGTCTTTACTTCAATAATAACCATTTCAAAATTGTAATAGTAAGGGGCGGATTCCTATATGACATGTCATATTTTTACCAAAGCCGATATTCTTAGTTTCAAGTAAGTAAAAACATTTATATATGCCTTATTATTAAGATTAGGTGGTTTTTATTGGGTCTTAAAAGTCATATTTCTCACTTTTTTAGATCTTTGGTCATACTTCTGCTTATTTCTATGATAAAGTCATATTTTGGGGTTTTTTAATAGCCTAGTCATCAGGCGGTTGGAAATAACCAACATTATATCTGTATAAAAGCCGTCAGTTTCACAGTAGACTTGTTTGGAAGGTTTCTGTTAACAGGTAGCAAACGTTTGCAACTGCACAATAGAAAAATATTTCCTTTTTCTTATGATACAATTGAAAATGTATATGAATTAACAATATAGTATGGGTAAAAAATTCATTCAATTATAAGGTCATGTTTTTGTCTTTTTAGGTCATATTTAAACCTTTTTTAGGTCATAAATGCATGCATATTTTCCATTTTTTAGGTCATAGAAATCCGCTCCTTAGTAATAAGTATATAAACTTTTGTATTATTTTATTAACTCCTAGTTGAGTGGAAAAGAAGGCCTTATGGCCTTAACTCTCTCAGCTTAAATAAAGCATTATTATTGTTATTATTATCATAATTACTATTACTAATGATACTCTTTGGTATTACCCATGATTGCCTGACACGCTGTTATTCTAATAAAAATTAAACATCGTTCAACAATAGAAGTGTCAATCTCTCAATACACTGTATTGAAATGGGCACGGGCTCAGATACAAGTTTCTGTTTATTACGTGTTGAAATGTTCTTGAATTCATCAGTATTTTTAAAATACATTCTGAACCGCCATTCAGGATACTGTATACGATTTTAAAATAATAAAACATGTACCTGAAGATAAGAGTCGAGTCTCATACTGCGATGTACAGGACATTTGGCACAATAGCTAATGAAAGAGGGGCATGGAAACTTCTTGTAGGAAAATCAGGAAAAAACTCTCAGTTGGTAGACCAAGAATGAGTGGGAGAATACCATTAACCATAATTTGAGGGCATTGGATTATACAGGAGATGATTGGAAAACATTAGCTTAGGAGAGGGATGTATGGAGAGGTTATGTCTGAGCAGCCATGAACATACGGGTTCGATAGTGCGAGTGAGTGAGTTAGTACCTAAGATCTCAGTCGTTCCCAAGAAAGTAAAATTCCATTTAAACATTGTGGGCCTTTCGGAACATATTTCATCAACAGCAGTTGAATCCTAGAGGATTCTCACTACTAAGTTATTATTACTACTTTTGATTGGAATCGTCAAGGATCAACTTGAATATAGGCAGACCAAGAATCGCATGGTAGAAACAAAGCGGAATATTTATAAAGAAATGGAAGGATATCAAGGTATTGGCACTAAAGAAATATATATACATATATATCTTCTTCTTCTTCCTTTCCAGGATTATGTCAATGCGACCTGTTCCCGTCTCAGGTCCATCGTTTCCTTGGCCGTTCCAAAGATCTTTTTCTATGCGGTTGGTAGGTGTTGATTATTTTGGGTAATCTTGTATTGTCCATTCTGTCTAAATGTTCTTTCCATCGGTATTTGTGCTCTTCTCGTTTATCGAGTATTGAAAATATATCCAGTTTTATTCCTTATTGATTCATTATGTAATATATCCATGCGTGTACATCCTTTTACGGATCTAAAAAAATAAATTTCAGTGGTTTGAATGTGTGAAATATATTTTTTGTAAGTACTCAAGATTCAGATCCATATAAAAGAACAGGAACAGCCATAATTTTATCAAATCTGAGCTACGTTTTTCTTCAAGTCTTTCGGAGGGTTCTTCTTATGGTGCCACACATCATTTGATAGCGATTTGATTTATTATGAATACCCCAATCGTAGCTGTACGTTATAACTGAACGAAGATAGTTAAGGTGTGCTATCTGTTCTATTATTTCATTATTGATTACTATTTTTGCTCTGACTGGCACTTTGCCCTGAAAAGCCATAACTTTAGTTTTTGAAGTTGAGACTTTAAGATTATAATAGAGTCCTAAATTGATTCAACGTGTAAGTTAAATGCCTCTTTGTAAATCATCCTCTGACCTCTGCATAATTACGTGATCGTCTGCATACATTAAAATATTCATATAGATTTCCTTATTAATTTGTATTCCTATTGGGCTTGATTTTTTCCATTTTCTTATAACGTCGTCAAAATATGTATTAAACAATGTAGGTGATAATGTACACCCTTGTCTAACTCTTTGATTTAATATATATATATATATTATATATATATATATATATATAATCTCCATGCCTCAATTAAATGAAAAACAAGATGACTATAATATATATCACAAGATCATATTACTATACAGAGACTTCTTGATATAATGATGATGAGAATCCAAACTGCCAACAAGTTCGTATAAAAAAACGAAAGTATAATGAAATCAGCAAGTCTCCTCAAAATATTCCATCAATAAATGTATATAATCCTTATGATACACTTATGGATGATACTGAGAATGCAGGAAACATAAATTCATCTCAATCAACAAAACCACTTCCACACAAACCACCACCCATATTTATACCGGGTGTAGTTAACGTACCAGAACTAAAAAATTGTGTAAAACAAAAACTTTCTGATTTAGATTTCTCACTTAGTTTACTACAACATAATTTAACGTATACCTTAGCCACAGCAACGCGTGGCCGGGACTTTATATATATATATATATATATATAAAATGGTCCCCGAAATCATATGGCTATCGCAATCATCATCATTCATATTCATCTTACCATCATCATCCTTCATCGGTGTGGAAAGCAACGGGAAGCTACCACACCTATAATTCCCTAGTAAAGCTGCAAAGCATAGCATGAAAATGCTATGATTGCAGTGAAAGACATGCCTTCGGGCAGAATTACTATGGATGGATGGATATATAAAAGAAAGTCGGATTAGTTACACTATTTATAACTCAAGAACGGCTGGACCGATTTTTATGATCTTTGATTTGTTGGATTTGTTTCCACCCCGAATAGTAGATAACTATTAAAACATCGGAAAAATTAACGTAAAAATATTTAAAGGCGATACGACGTTCGCCGGGCCAGCTAGTATATATATATATATATATATATATGTGTGTGTGTGTGTGTGTGTGTGTGTGTGTGTGTGCGTGCGTGCGTGTGATGTGCATTTATTAATGCTCTATGCTTCCCAGGGGAGTGTAGGGATATTACTTTTATTACTATATTGCTGCTGCTTCTTCGATATGTAAATAATTAACTGAATTTGCACACTGAACTTATGAAAAGTTAATTACAAATATGTATTGCTACTGTATACAACCAAATATGTAGACGCGATATGACCTTAGAAGCATCTACAAATATATGTAATGTGGGATTAAAAAAAAACTAATACCAGTCTCCTCGCATCTATAAATCAGAATTAAATAAATAAATCTACTCCAATTTTGCTTGTTAACTTTGAAATAGGCTTATAATGAGAGATAGCAGGCTGATTGCTTATCTGACTCATGAGGTATAACTCTAGTTCCTGCTTTACAACTTAATTGTTGTCCTCATAAGGTAGTATTAAAGGTTAATTGATCTCTCGGTCACCAGAACTCAAATTGTTCATGTCTCGAGAGCCAACTTTCTATCATTTATCGTTTTAAAATTAGATGTCCTTAAACATGTTTTCAAAATGAAGCATTCATCAGATATTAACAGATAACAACGTCATTTCCCTGCTAACTTTCTCAGATGCAAAACTGATTTATAGGAGATGGGCGAAGTCTGCTTAGCCGGTCTCGCTGGAACAGTGGTTACCGTACTCGCTTCTGGTTCTGACTAAGTTTAAACCTAAGTCGAGGTCAATAGATTTTTTCAACGCGCTATTGTCTCGGAGTATGGTTGTTGTCTCAAAAGCAGCGGACCTGGATTCGATTCCCGGTCGAGACAGGTTTCCCGAATGGATTTTATGTCTTCTTCTTCCTTTCCAGGATTAGGTCAATGCGACGTGTTCCGGTCCCAAGTCATCGTTTCCTTTGCCGTCCCAAAGATCTGTTTCCATGCGGTTTGTAGGTGTTGATCGTTTTTTGTAATCTTGTATTGTCTATTTTGTCTAAATGTTCTTTTCATCGGTATTTGTGTTCTTCTAGTTTATCGAGTATTGAAAATATTTCCAGTTCATTTCTTATTGATTTATTATGTCTTTTTTGTTTTAATTCTAACTGTATTACCTGCTCTTTCGTATGGAATCCTCTCACATTCCTGGTTGCAATATTGATCATATCCGTTATTCCAAATCGTCTAGCCTTTTCATTGCGTAAGTTGTATGTTTTTTTGTTTTTCTTTTTCGTCGCCTGTAATACAAATGTTGGAAAACTAATAGTCCCTCAACAGCATTTGGTAAAAAGTTAAATATTAAAATTTTAACATGGTGTATCTGTCGTCCTCAAGATATTAAAATTCATTAAAATAGTGAAGATCTTTCAGTTCGTCTTGTTCCATCCTGATCTTCTTGTACCTGTCTAGCTGTAGAGGATGGAACAAGAAATTCTGAAAAACTTTCACTACTTTAATTAATTTTAATTTGTTGAGGACGACTCTTATTTCAGATACAAATTTTAATATTTTAACTTTTTCACATAACAACCTCAACGGTGGTTCATAATGAATTTTAAAAGTATTAACCATTTGGTCATCACAATCCCCCATGTTTTGTATGAGTGTATGATTGAAGGCTCTATCTCTTAAATGTTTATGTTATCTCGGAAATGACTCTAGCATTGAGCTGATCATTCATCCGGTGATGCTCTTGTCAAATAAGTGTGTGTGTGATTCCTATATAAATCATTCTCCAGACACGCCCTTGAGACATGGACGACGTAAAAGTCATGCAGGGACTTTGTAAGCTAAGCGAATTCCTCAGCAGATCGAATTTATGGTCAGTGTAGCTGTTTTACGGAAAATAATTTATTTTGTTAAATTGGGGGGGGGAATCTGATGCCAGCTTATTCAAAAGTGTTGGACTACAGTAGAATAATAATCACGCGTTATTATTAGGACCCGGATTTTATGTTATGAATCAATTATATGTAAAATCCAAAATTTAATTTCTTTGCCTACAGAATAGAAGTTCACAGGTAGGCAAGTCAAGTCAAATATCTATACCTTATCCGCTCTTAGAGTGATCCTAACATAAACAAACACCAATTGTATCCTTCCGCCATTCGCGCCACAATTACTGTCACATTGACTGAGAGCACGTGTGAGGTATATAAGACATGTGATTATAGGCAAGTTCGGGTGATGTGTACCCTTATGCTTGAGTGGACCCTGTTAATATCTTCTTTAACTGGTACAGCCTTGGAACAGAAAATATTTTAACTTCTTCCCCTCATCAACTTTGATGGGTTCAAGACCAGTTCTTGTATCTTTGTGGCGAAGGAAGGGGGGGATGGGGGATAGGGAGGCAAAGAAGAGGGAAATGGGGGCAAGCGAAGAAGCAAGGGAAAGGGCGGCGAGGGAAGAAGGAAAAGGGGGGAAAAAAAAATCGCTATAGGAGAGGAGAGAGAGGAGAGGAGAGGAGAGGAGAGGGAGAGAGGGAGATGGAGAGTGAGAGGAGAGGAGAGGGAGAGGAGAGGAGTATGAGAGGAGAGGAGAGGAGAGGAGTGCTAGGAGAGGATAAGGAGAGGGAGAGGAGAGGAGATGGAGGAGAGGAGAGGCGATGAGAGGAGAGGAGAGGAGAGGAGAGCGAGATGAGAGGAGAGGAGAGGAGTCTATATTATAGTATATATATTATATTATATTATATTCTAGATATTATTATATTATATAGATACTGTTTTAATATACTGACGGGTTTAGTTTGGTATTATGTGACATGGTGACCATAAAATAATTAAACATAACAAAAGAATTCGGTTAATGTGGATCCTCCACGAGGCCATGGGTCCACTTTACACGAATACGTATATTTTATCAATGAGGATGATCTCTGTATAAATCATCCACTTAATTAATTTTATTTAATATCCTTGTAATTTTACAATATCCAAAGACCGTCGCTGTCTGCAGTTGAATGACGTATGATTGTTATAATCAATAATAATTTTTCAAAACATTAAATAAATATGAACGCTTTTTAGTTATGATCAGTCATGAATATTTTCAGATTAATCTGTGCCTGTCTGTATAAGTTAATAGAGTAAATAAACTTAAAAATAGACCAAAGCTAAGGTGGACTCTGTGGTCCACTTTATCCGAATATGGAGGTTAATGTAATGTAAAAAGTTTATAAATTATGAAGATGTTTCCATATTTGAATAAATTAACAGTGCTATTTGACAGTTACAACACTAATGATATAATCACTGTAATTAAACAAAATGCAAATCCCTTAATTAATAGAAGAAAAACAACAAATTAAAACAGGGGTCCAAATTACCCGAAATTCCTCTACAAGAAAACTGGTGATATCTTTCACTAAACTTGTGAAATACGTTAAGATAACTTTTTTGACAAATTGTAAAAATAGAAGTAGGTCCTGGAGAGCCAAACCCATGACCAAATTTTAGCGATATCCGAAGGAATGAAGGTATTCAGGTTTTTCTTGTGAAAAGTTTTTTTTAACTTTTTACATATCTTCATTTTTATCATATTTACATATATTCATATCATATCTAGTGGAAACCGAAAATGAACATGTATCTGTATATGTGTGTGTGTGTGTGTGTGTGTGTGTGTGTGTGTGTGTGTGTGTGTGTGTGTGTGTGTGTGTGTGCGCGCGCGCATGCGTCCCTAAGCTGCCACAATTTTTGTTTTTTTTTTCGGAACAAAACTCGGTATATGACAGTCAATTAAAACAAATAAGGCCGAGTTCGTTAACCAGCAAAATCGGACCATTAGGACTAGAAGTTTACCTGAAACGAAAATGTAATAATCGCTCTAGCGGTCGCAACTTTTGATATGTTTTTGCAACGAAACTCATATATGCTATAAAAACGAAGAAGTTATTTTCTGAAAATCAGCTAAATCCGACCATTAGAAATAAGGGTTTATCTTAAACCGGAAATTAAAAATCGCTTTAGCAGCCACCATGTTTACTTAGTCGCAATATAACTGTAAACCATACAGTTTCATTTACAAAAGAAATATATCAAACTAATAAAATGTATTTTTTATAAAACCGTTGAAGTGGATAGTTCATAAAATAAAATTAAATTAAAATATGTACTTTCTTAGGTCAATGCCGTCGTCCTCAACTTGTAAAAAGGTTTGTGTGCTTTTTTGTCTGAAGGCCTTTCAAAATATCCATTCCATCATCAGCAGGTATTTCTTCGCTACATTTATTGAATGCTCGATCTGGAAATTACCAAGGAGATAGATAACAAGTTGTTAATAAATGAAAGCACTCCCCGACAAAACAGTCCGCTATACGATATCGTCAAGAAGAAACTTAGTCACGGACAACACTACTTTAAGACCAGCATCGTGACCATCAATAAATTTAGCGATGACATACCTGCTGATGATGGAATGAATATTCTGAAAGGCCTTCAGACAAAAAAACATACAAACTTTTTTTACAAGTTGAGGACGGCGGCTCTGACCTAAAAAGATAGGCTACATATTTTAACTTCATTTTATTTTATGACAAAAGAAAGATAGCCCTATATTACGTAAACAGGCAAAATCACCATAAAGTCGACTTGTTCAGGAATTCTCTTAGTTTACATAGTTTCTGCGTGACTTTTTTTCATCATTATCAGCATCAAGGATTAGACCTTAAGGTCTGTTTCGATATCATGTTAGAATTGGTGTCCATCTTTTACTGGGTCTTCATATGTTTTTCGTCCTGGTTGTCTATAGTCAAGAATCTGTTTCCGGATTCTGTTGTTATTCATTCTATTGATATGGTCCATCCATACGTCTATGTATTGTGCAATACTATCTAATGGCGTGAATATATTTATTTCTCTTCATATATTTTCATTTCGTTTCCGATCTGCTATCGTATAGCCAGTCACATTCCTCAAAAAAACTCATTTTCGAAGTTTCTATTCTTCGTTACTGGTTTTTGGTAAGATCCAGTGTTCTGATGCATATAGCAGTGTTGGAATTGTCATTGATTTATAACATTTTAAAGTATCTCCTTTTTAGTTCCCTTGAGACTTCGTTTTATGGTACTATGCATATAATTAAATTTATTTATTTTGTTTGCAATGTCTTCACTTTTTCTATATGACAAGTTATATCCCAGATTAGCCTATTAGAATTGTTCACCTGTTCTATTGTTTTATTTATCTAATTGGATTTTTAACAAACTTTTGTTTATTGTGTAGATATTTTCAAGTTGTATGTTTCACATATTTTACTCAATTTATAAATTGTCAATTGTATATATTTTTTTGTGTGGGGGTAGGCCTAGGTCTACGTGCAGGCTACGCCACTGTTACCCGCTGAATGGCATACTCGTGAATTTGATGTCTTGACTGAATGATTCATTATCTTGCACTGTATTTAATTGAAAATATCTACTACAATAAGCATTTGCTAATTTGCATTTGATTATTTTAACACCTACAATTTGTCTTATTACAATGACTGTTTGCGTGTTGTACAGAAGGACATTGAAGGCCGTTGGGAGGTCATGAAGGTTAATGTATAACATCAGGCTTGTACTCTTAACTTTCGCTTCTCGTTGCTTTGTTTTTCACATTAATATTTCTGTTACCTAATTGTTATCGATTATAAAAAATCTCCGAAATTATTATTCATCCATTTCTACTTGCTCCTTCCTCGGTTTGAGGAGCAACAGAGTGAAGAAAGTAGCCTAGAAAGTTTTTAACTCTTAGTCACATGGGTGGATTATTAACTATGCAACTAAATCATTGGCGCTATCGAACCTGAAGGTTCATGAATGCGCGGAGATAAGATCACCATATATCCTTGAGCTAATGTTTTCCAATCATTCCCTGTATAATTAACCTCCCTCAAATCATGGTTAATCATATTCTCCCGCCTCATTCTTTGCCTACCTACTGGTCGTTTTCCCTCCTGTTTTCCTACATGGAGTTTACATGCCCCTTTTTCATTCCCTACTCGTGTCACATGTCCTGTCCATCGCAGTCTACGAAACATAATTGTTCTTATTATATCTGGTTTCCTATAAACATCATGTAGCTCATTGTTACGTAGTATTCTCATTCATCTGTCTATTCGTCTCCCTTTGGTCCAAAAGTTCCCCAAGAACTTTATTCTCAAATACTCGTAATCTTTTCACTTTCCTTAAAGTAAGAGTTCTTGTTTCTCATCCCTGCAACTCTTTTTTTCGGGGTCGATTTTCTTCGATTCGAGACTCATGACATTATTTACCTTCTGAAGGAATCCATATTCAGGATATTTACCGCCTGAAAAATTTAGTAATCCTAGTCAGGTTTGAAACCACAAACCTTGAAACTAGAGGCGAGAATGTCGTCTACGATATAGTATTATTATTATATTATTATTATTATTATTATTATTATTATTATTATTATTATTATTTATACCATATATATTTTGCATTGGTAGACTAATAATAATAATAATAATAATAATAATAATAATTAGTAAGCCTACTGTTATAATTTTGACCGATAAAGGATTTATTTGGTTGTTTGGTTTGAAATTAATTTCAAAAAGTAATTTCAAAAGTAGACAAGTCCAGAATTATAATTTATCTCTTATACCGTAAGAAAATACATGGCTGATACGGCTTGCAGTTGACGAGTATTGCTATAAGATGTGGATACAAATGAGTTTAAGAGATTTGACGAGGAAGTGTGGAGGAATGGGATTGCAAATAAAAAGACAACTTAGTCCTATTTATCTCTAATGAGCTCTTTACGGACGACCAAGTGATAGTAGCACAGGATACCGAAGATTCAGATTATATGTACAGAAAACGATAAAAAGAGAACAGCAACTGCAAATTAAAAATAAATTTGAATTAAAGATAATATATGATTGTGGGTAATGATTAAATTGAAATCGAAGCACATTCAATTAAGAATGTTGGAAACTTCAAATATTTAGGCTCATTATTACAGGAAGATGGATCATGAAAATAGAAATAGAAGCGTATGTCAAGGAAGACGAGCTATTGGAATATTAATTCATTACTTTGGAACATTAATATTTTGGCTAAAATAAAGAAAATAATTTATAAAGCCATATTGGAGAGTGTGGTGCTTTATGGGGCGGAAACATGGACAATAGAACAGGAAGGAAAACTGAGAGCCACTGAATTGGACTTCTTTAGAAAAGTGGCTAAGAAGTTGAGGAAAGACAAAATAAGGAATGTAGAAATAAGGCAATTAATAAATATAGACAGATATGTAATAAAAGTGATACATGAAAAAAGCCTATATCTGTTCGGTAATAACATTAAAATGGAAGATGGAAGACTAGCTAAGGAAGTGATGCGATGGTCACCAGATGAGAGAAATAGGAAAGGAATAATAAATAAAAACTGGAATGATGGAGCAAGATGATTTATGAAACTGAAAGACTACAAGATACATTTGTATTGGATTGGAACAATGGAGAAAGAAGATATAATGTGGAAATTATAATTTTATTTTGTTATTGTTTGGTTATGGAAAACTACAGCATTGTAAGAAGCCCTAAATAAATAAAAAAAAGTCAAAGATTCTGATGAAGGAAAAAGATAAACTTTTTGGCTCTTATTGTAAGTAAAGGGCACTGGAGAAGAACCGAGTAAGTCACTTTTTTGTCGAAGTGGAGTTTGAGGTGTCATTATATTCTCCTTAGAAAGTACTATAATTTATAAACGTGAAAAGTAAAAGACAGTTTAGTCATGGGTTTATTTACCTCAAAAATTTGGCATAGCCTACAGGTGTTGCAAAGTATGGATGTTGTACAACTTAAAGTAAGTTTTATAGGTTTCAAGAAAAAGTGACATGCCTGGTTCTTTCCCTATATCCTTCATGTATAAATAGTTAGAGGTAAAAATTGTTTGAGTGTATAAATGTAATGTTATGTACTTTTTGTGTAGTTTTAGGCTTTTCGGGACCAGTCCCATCCCCAGCACAAGGTTGTTTGCTATGAACAACATTTGCTGAGGATGGGACTGGTCCCTAAACCTTACAGTGTTTTAATTATTTTAACATTTGAGGAAACTGCACACAAGATAAGATCTACATAATGTTATATTATAATGTTTTATATACTCTAACATCTCAACGAAATTTTAGCATGAAATTTATTAGTATGAAATATTGTTTATAATTTTTATTTATTTTTTCAGACAATTAATTTGGCTTAAGAAAAAATGACAGATTCTCCACCATACGTAGTGTCGGATTTGACAGAATTCCTCACGTCTCCTACTGATAAGCCAGCTGTCCGTCGAGGTAAGACATAATTTTATTACTAGCAGTAAATTTCAAATTTTATACAGAATGTCTCGTATCAAATTATGCACTTTTTGAAACCCAACCATATAATTATGAAAACAGTGTCCGAATAGGAACTCGCTTTATTAGATTTTTGTTTGTTCGAGGCAGTGTTATCAAATAATCTATCAATATATGGCTCTTTGCATGTCTCTTCCAGCCCACATTATCAGCTACAGAAATATGAATCCATAACAAGTGAGGACAGAGTCAGTTAAAAAATAGCATTGCCAGTTTATCAGCGGTAAAGTATATAGATCATGTGTGATTCACGAGACGTTGATAATATGTACGAAAAGTCAGTGGTTTAAATGAGTTTGGCACATCTGTTTTAAAGTATTGTAAAAGAAAACATGGATGCACTTATTGTTTAATCAACATAAGTGATAATTTTTTTGGTAAACATCTACAATTTTGAGATCCAATGAAATTGAAGAATTAAATTTCTACCACCTCATGCTCTACCTTTTGAGACTGAGTTGACTATTTCTAAAGTCTAGAACATATTGAATGAATTACTGCCCCTGTACACATAAATAATCTTCTTCTTCTTCGGTTTCCCCCCACTTATAAGTTTGCCGTCTTCAGTTTCCATTTATTTCTATCATTCCAATCTCCTTCTTCCAAATTCCTATCATTCATTATAGTTCTGACGTAGGTTTTCCATTTCCATCTTGGTCTGCCATGTTTATTTCTTCCAGGAGGTGACCATTGTATATATTTTTTCCCCATATTTCATTTTCCATCCTTTGTACATGGCCATACCATTTAAGCGTTTGATTTTCAATCCTCTCAACAACAGATGTGGTGACATTAATTTCTCTCCAAAATAATTCATTTATTATTTTATCCTGTCTTGTTTTTTGTAGGCTTCCTCTAAGATAATCACATTCAACTATTCTACTTTTATTCTTTTGTAATTCCGTCAAATACCAAGTTTCATTTCCATGTGACAAAATATTCTGTATTATGCTCTTATAAATTTTCATAAATAATAATGATTGAAATAAGGCATGGGTCAGTAGATATAAAAGAAGTTAACCCAGCAAATCCTAAAGATACATACGCACTATTAATCCCAATTGTCTTATGGTAGAAAGGGCAATAATTTTCATTAAATCATATTCAAATTTAACACCAAAGCCAGCCATAAACATTGTCAGTTCAGGGTCCCCGGCCCCGGATATTCCGTTTTCCCGGAATAGTAGTTTTTTATAGATAGCCTATTACATTCCCGTTTATTGTTCGCATTGAGTGGCGTTTTGTAATGGATAGTGTCATCATGGCTGAGAGTCTTAAGAAATGGTTTACGATGGTCATTTCTGTGGTCCATAATTTTTTTATATGCTGCAGGAAACAATTTTATACATTTCTTTTGACATCCCTTAAACGCAGAAAAAGGTTCGCTTCCGATATTTCCTGTTCAATGTTCATTCTGTTTTCTTTACTATCTTTGAATGAAGTATCACGTGTTGATTGGATAAATGAAATTCAAACATTTCAAAATTAATTAACTTGAGGATGATCCTTCGAAAACTCCTCAAAATCGATTGTCATTGATGAGACTCAGTATATGTTGTTAAAATAAACTGTGAAATGTATTCTCTAAAATCAGCAAAATGTGACCATTAGAAGTGGAGGTTTATTTGAAACCCAAAAGTGGCTCTAACAACCACCGTGTTTGGTTTGTATACCCTGTCCGCTCTTAAAGTGATCCTCGTCAAAACAAAACCATGTGACTTGCTCGCTTTTCATTGGATATGGACACCGACGTACGTTGTAAAATCAATAAGTACGCGAAAAAGTAGTTCCCTTCATTAAGTTAAAAATATGTCCTCTAAATATACTTTTAGTTCTTCGGGAATATTCAAAACATACAAAATATTCTAAAATATACCTAATCAATACAACTTAAAATAGTTTATTACTTATGGGTGATGCATTTGAGTCATGCTTCAATCGATTCTCATGAAACAAAATGGCTGAAAATATCGAGTCTTCTATTGCTGTGTTGTCATCTCCCTGTCAAAAGTGACAGTAATTGTGGCGCGAATGGCGGAAGGATATTGCTTCTACAACATACGTCGGTGTCCATAACCAATGAAAAGCGAGCAGGTCACATGATTTTGTTTTGACGAGGATCACTTTAAGAGCGGACAGGGTATAGCAATGTATACCATACAGTTTAATTAGCACTTTAATTGGCATTGTATCCTATAAGATACAATAGTTTAATTTATTCAATATTTTTAATAATAGTAGAAAATTTAATCAGTAGAAATTATTTAAATTAGTGTCAAATTATGCAACAATACTGCATTCAAAAGGTAATAACTTAGGTTATGATATAATTGTTTTCTCTGCAATCTGACACGTTTAAATAAGTTAACATAAGAAATTGAGTTACTTCAATTTAACAAAAGTAAGATATATTCCGTAAATCAGCAAAATCGGACCATATCTTCAATTTGTGAGCGATTCGAATAGTTTACGCAGTTCGACACTGCTGGCTTTCTATATATATATCTCTCTCGCTCTCTTTCTCTCTCTCTTTTTCTCTTTCTCTCTCTCTCTTTCTCTTTCTCTCTTTCTCTTTATCTCTCTCTCTTTCTCTCTCTCTCTTTCTCTCTCTCTCTCTCTCTCTCTCCTCTCTCTCTCTCTCTCTCTCTCTTTTTTTTTTTGTGCTCCCTATTTTTTACCCCATCACATTCCCAATGGTCTGCAGTGTTACAGAACTTTGTTATATTAAATACTTTCTTACCTCCTTCTCCTTCTTCTTCTTCTTCTTCTACTTCTTCGTATCTTTATCATAAGTAATGCCACGAGTGATTTCCAAATTATCGATAAATTCACGACTCACGAAGTGAGGAGTGAATTTATCTAGATAATTTGGAAATCAAGAGTGGCATTTGTTAGGACTAGTTGAATGCAGGCTTTCACGGCCGGTAATCGTAATGTTGAGTGATTCCGGGTTATGTGGCCGTGGTCCATAGTTGGTGTTGATACCAGACGTTTCGCCCTCAACTGCGGAGGGCATCTTCAGTGGCGAGTGCTTCTATGCGTGTTTCCTGGTCGGACATCAGATTCTATTCGACGATACACAAGTTTTAGCCACAACTTCCTACTATTTCCCTAGATTATACCGAGAGGCTATAGAAATACACAAGCATAAGGGAAATATTAACAGAAAAGAAGAAGGTATCAAACTGTCTAAGGCCTGGTTTCATACACTAGAAAATAAATGCATTAACACCAGTGACAACAAGGAGACGACTATTAGCCAATCAGCAAGAGCCTGCACCCCCCACTAATACAACGTCCTCTACGTCCACAGCGTTCATTCTAAGTAGATCTTCCGACCAGGAAACACGCATAGAAGCACTCGCCACTGAAGATGCCCTCCGCAGTTGAGGGCGAAACGTCTGGTATCAACACCAACTATGGACCACGGCCACATAACCCGGAATCACTCAACATTTGTTAGGACTATTTAACGAATAAAATTAAGCTGTTTACTCACAAATCATTATTTAACTATAGTTATTTTAAAATATTTATATATTTAATGTAAACGGCGATGTTTGAAAACAAATGAGAAACGATAGGTACGCTTCTACTGCTTCTTTTGTTTATCACTGCAACCAGGTCATACTATTTATTGCCAAAGGAACGCAATATTGTAAGGAGGAGCTTTCTTTAATATGGTAATTATAACACTGATAAATATTTGGTGAAACACGACTCTGATTGGTTGTAAAACAGAAATCATTGAAACGTGATTGGTCATTGACTCCCATTTGGGGCATGAGTTAAATATTCATCTAAAATTAACTTTACTTACGTCACAACCGTTTTTGATTTTCCTATTCCTTAGCTTTCATTTGCCAGTTTTTCATAACCAAACTTACAATTTCCTTCCCAACTATCGTCCATCCATTTTTTTCTTGGTCGTTCTCTCCGTCATCCTCGATCTATTCTGGAATCAAATACCGATTTTGGAAATATTTTATATTGCATTCGTATTATGCAATTCATCTACATTACAAGGGAGCTGTCAGTCATTCCATGCCGAAACTTATCTTCAAATTTCTCTCAAAGAAGCGTCGTGATATACCAAAGCCGCCCAAAATGTATCTACCGCTTTTAACTGCAAGGCACAAAATCCAGCATTAAATCTCTCATTTAAACTACAGGGATATAATACAACTCCTCATTTGATGGATTGGATAACCCTCACTACCTGCAGTCCGCCCCCTCCGCCTCACTTCACTCTGATCCAAGTCTAGCAGGGACACAGCGAGATGCCATACAAATCCCTAACCACCTCAGCAAGAAGCTTGATATCTCCAGAATTTATTTTCTACTCATGTTCCAGCGCACGCTTTACTCCACACATTCTTTTTCATTTTTTACTCCACTTCTTGCTGGACTCTGGTTCCAATTCTGTGCCTTGAAGTTAAGAAGGCAGATATATTTTTTGGACACGGCCTTGGCACATCACATCGCTTCTCTGAGAGAAATTTAAAGGTAGGTTTCGACATGCAATGGTTGATAGTTCCGTTGTTAGTCACTTGACAAATTTCACAGTATTCTCTCTTTCTATTTAACTAATATATTTTATTGAATTTTATTTTCTATACACTGTACTAGCGCTTTAAAAACGAGCTCCACGCCTCTCAAGTTTTAGTTTTACGTATATATATATATATATATATATATATATATATGTATGTATATTCCCCTTACAGAATTTGAGGACTTATAGAGGGGACCAAGACAAATAAATTTAACATATGAACCCATCTCCGGAAACAAACTGTTTTCCCGTTACACACAAAGTACCATTACAACACATGTTGCTCTCTCCGACTCCTGCTGTCTGTGAACCACTTACAAGAAGGGCTCGATGTGACGACCACCGACTTCAATACAGACGCGGTACCTCTGTACCTAGTTCTCGTGCACACGATCACCAATTCCTGGTTCTCCAACGTCCGCCGCAACATAACTCGTACTAATAGGTCTTCCTTCGGTTTCTAGGGGTCTCGTAAATTAAGGTTTTCATGTGACCCCACAGATAGAAGTCTAGCGAAGTCATGTCGGAAGAACGTGCAGGCCAAACAATCGGGCCTGCCATTGCACCGAGCTTCACTGTACAATAATATCATGTCTGCGTATTCTGCAAATGTGTATGCCATGGATAACATCAACACATTACCATTGAAGTATGTACATCTTGTATTCTGCTGTGTACTGTCGTGAAGGATTACTGCTGTACTGTGCAGCTACAAACGTCTCTGGGCGGATCACAAACTCAACTGAATAGCACATAAACCACAATATTAACACTAGGTCACAAGATAACAGTCTGCTAACAATTCCTCTTCATGGCACTTCCTCTTATTCTACTTCCTTCACAGTAGCCTCTGCCCGCTCCTGGAATTTCCTTCCCCAAGATATCAGGGGTTGCCGCACACTTGACACCTTTAAGTCACGCTTATACAGTTACCTGTTGTCTAATAATTAATTTCTCTTTGTTTATTTAAATTTATACTATGTCATTAATAATTTTTTCTCGTTTTTTTATACTTTGTGCATATTATATATTTAATTCGTTAAATTTAGAGTAAATCAAAATACATTATAAATATTGATTGTATTGTATTTATAATATGTAATTGTTTATGTATATTGTAACTTAGATATAAGATTTTTTTTTGTATTTTTTAAAACCTGGTTGAGTGGCAGACAAGGCCTTCAGGCCTTACCTCTGCCAGGTAAAATAAAGCTATTATTATTATTATTATTATTATTATTATTATTATTATTATTATTATTATTATTATTATTATTATTATTATAAACAAACTTGCAGTGGACATGATAGAACATCAGGTGAGCGGGGAATAACATATGTCACTACCTTAGTCAAGGCTATCCTAGTGAGAGGCGCCAGATAAGCATGTGTGGTGATTTTGCGTATAGAGGGAAAATCGGTACGTTTTTGGACACGAGTTCCTATGCTAAATTTAATTGTCTTGGTCCCTATTACAAGTCCTCAAACTCTGTAAGGGAATATAGACTCATTCTGTATATATTTGGGAGGAGGAAATAACTGAAAGTAGATTGACCGTAGAAGTGTTTGCCTATCTCACTTAAAATAAAAAAAGAAAGATAAATAAAATTGCGTTCCACCTCACAGTAGATTTACATTGTACAATTGCGAGCATCACTTCAACATCTTAACCATATCTTCCGGTAAGAACAAGTTATTCTCTTCACCTACTTTTTATACATGTATTCTTAAAAGATCCGCTTCAGTGAAGCGGATCGCAAGATGTGTTTTCTGCCGTGCAATATATTTTTGATAAAAACAATGACAGTCTGTCAACTAAATATCGCTTAATTTTATGTCCTTTATTGTATGTTATTTTATTTATCTACGTTCTTTAGCAGCTCAGGTCATTGCCATCACTATTCAAATCTCGGCGTAAAATGTCCGGTAAATTATGTTCAGAGATCTCTTATTTCAGGTTTGAGGTTTTTTTTATCAATTGAAGGGCTTAGGGCAATAACATCATAAGCCATATACCGTATTGTTCTTTCTGAGATACAATAATTTTAATGTGTCAAAAAGTTATAAATACTAATTGGGCAGTATTATTGTTAATGTATTGTGTGTGTCTATATGTTTTAACTCTTCACTGGCGCACTTACAAATGATTTTATGGACATTTCAATACATTTATTTGCTATAATTGTAAAAATGGCATTTCTTAACAGAATGTGGTTTATCGCATTACTGCCCTAATCCCTTAAATTCCTCCAGTTTGCCTTTATAATATTTCTGCTATTCTCTCATACCACTGGCAGAATTGTAACCCACTTCTTAAGTTGAGGCGCCTGGAAGGCGGAGTTGCGTTACCCCGATAATATGTCAGGTAATGAATGAGAAACCTCTGGAACAAGTAACATATTTTAATTATTTGGGTTGTAATTTTACTATAAACACAAAAAACTGAAAGAGACGTAAATATGAAACTGTCAAGATTTCAAATGATATGTGGAACTATAAATAAAACATTAAAGAACAAAACATGAAGAGATACTAGATTGAAGTTTTATAAAACATTGGCAGTTCCTGCATCACTTTATGGGAGTGAAACCTGGGTAATGACCAAAAAATTACTATAATGCAAAGCGTAGAAATGAACTTCCTTAGAAGAACAAAAGGCTGCACAAGAATGGATCGGATAAAGAATGGATCGGATAAAGAATGAAGATTAAGAATAGAGTTAAATATATATCCATTGAATAATAAAATCGAAGAATATAGAGAAAAATGGTTTAGACATATAGAAAGAATGAATGTAACAAGATTGCCAAATGCAGCATTTAACTAGAAGCTAAGAGGTTCAAGGAATGTAGGAAGGCCAGTGAAAAGATGGATAGAACAACTGTGAGGCGGAACAGGCAATTTGCCTAGCCCGTGAAGTGAAGAAGAAGAAGAAGATGAATGATAATAAAGCGCAAGGGAAATCCTTAAACCTAAACTTAACCTAAATCCAGACCATAAAAAGTCGGAAAAATAATTTACTGTAAGAAAAAATCCTTTGGTCTGACCGGGAATCGAACTCGGAACACCATTAACTGTAGTCAGAAGCTCTGACCAGTAGCTCACGAGGCTAGTCGGTTTGAGGTTATTTTATGTGTCACTATTCTATGACACGGGACTCACGGCTTTTCTTCTCCTCCGAAGGATTTTTTATCTTAAAAAAGGTATAGGCCTACGTATAATCACATGCGAAAACGTTTGGCGAGGGGAATAAATTTTTTCGAACGATAAGTATTCAAATCAAAAGCGAAGATTTTTTTTCGAAGAGTGTGAAAATTGTTAGGCTAAGGACAATATATGGTCGCACTTAAAAATACGTTATATAAAGGAAACGGACAGCTAATGACAAATGAGGAAAATTTTGAGAAAGTGGCTGAATTCAAATACCTAGGAACAGTAATCACAAACAGGAATGAGATGCACAAGGAAACTAAACATAGGCTCAATTCTGGAAAATGCTTGCTATTAGGCCTATGCATTACAGAGACTTTTGAATTCCCAACACCTTTCAAAAAACGTTAAACTGAAAATATATAAAACTATTATTCTACCAGTTATATTATATGGGTGCGAAACATGGACTCTTACTTTAAGAGAGGAAAGGAGATTACAAGTATTTGAGAATAAAGTACTTAGGAAAATGTTTGGACCAAGGAGAGATGAACAGACAGGTGAATGGAGAAGACTACATAACAATGAACTACATGGTCTTTATAGGAAGCCAGATATAATGAGAACAGTTAAGTCTCGTAGACTGCAATGGGCAGGACATGTGGCACGAATGGGGAATGAAAGAAGTGCATGGAAGCTTCTTGTAGGAAAACCAAAGGGAAAACACCAGTTGGTAGACCAAGAATGAGGTGGAGGAATAACATTAACTATGATTTGAGGAAAGTAGATTATACAATGGATGATTGGAAAACATTGGCTCAGGATAGGAATGTATGGAGAGCTCATGTCCGCGCGGCCATGAACCTATGGGTTCGATAGTACCAGTGAGTTAGTTAAGGACAATAGTAATATAGTAGTGGTTATAGTAGCTTTGCAATTGAAAGTTGGGTGAAAAAATTTGCCTCAGATGCTTCTTATTTCAGATTTGAGGTGTTTTTATTTGTTGCAAGTGTAGACACGGTACCCATGGTTTTATTTCCCTTAAGAAGGTATTTTATGTCTTATAAATAGTTCATCGACCCCGTCTGTATTTGAACACTTATACCTCAGGACAGAGGTGAACATAGTATCCACTATACGTACTTCATCATTAGCGTCTTCGTGTTAAATATAGTTTTAGATTGATATGTAGATCTTACTTCAAGCTTCAGGCTATTGCTTGACGTAAATGTGCGACAGGGGACACACGACGTTGCTTCTCTTCTGAAGGAAGCTGTATTATGAATTTTTTACGTCTTTAAACATTCATCTAGCCTGGCCGATAAAACCCGCTAACCTGGGAACCGGAGACAAGCATGGTAAACACTAGTCCACCACAAGCGACTGTTATGTATACAATATGAGATAGAAATATAGATATATTTGCCTCTCACTTCGGTCTTCAAGTCCTTTCACTTTCTGTAAATCTACGACATGTTATCCACACTATATTTTTCTTCTGATGGAAGTCTCCCAGGATTTTTTGCTCTTTAAATTCCACCCAGGTTTGAACCCACAAACCTCATTACCAGAGGCAAACATGATATACCTGTTCCGAGCTAAGTTCCAGCTGTAACGTAAACAAACCACATGTATGACAGCTTTTCATTGGACGAATAATGGCTTTACCTTTAAGCGTGTAAGAAAATGTAGTTGTCTTAATTAACACTCGAAATAAAGGAAATAAAAATAATATATATTATCTAGCACATGTCATAAGTTATATGGGAGAATCTTAATATATCTACATCAGTTAGGAAAAACCGGGTAAGTTAACTTTTGGTCGAAGATGAGTTATTAACATCTACCGATAGCTTTTGGTCCGATGCACGTTCGATAAAAACGGGTAAGTCGTCAAGCGAATAGTGACGGTGTTATTAAGCATTGAATTTTCGATGTATGCACTCTTTGATGTAAGTCATTGAACTAGTTTTTGCTCTCCTGTAAAAAATCACTTTGAAGACTTACCCCGGTTTTTCCTAACTGATGTAGGTTATATATATATTACAGTTTTAATAGATTAAATAAATAAGCGTATCATTGTTTAATTCCCGCATGCACAATGCACAATACATTAGAGTTTCAATTATTCCAATGGCTGCTTCTATTACAATTTTCATAGAATCAAAAAGTAAAAACTTTGAAAAGCGGAGAGAAACAAATTATTTTGAATGTTTTCAAATAGTTTAGTGAAAAATATCATAAATTAGCCATTCAGCAGAATTTACAGGTAAATCAGCATGGAGCACAAAATTCTACTAGTATCGAAATTGCACATAAAGGACATCTCTCGACAGTATGGACGTAAAAGCGTAAATGTCTGATTAGGTAGGCCCGTATAATATTATTATTTGTCATAAAGAAATAATAAGAAATTGATTCAGTTCCTAATTACACTGGTCAACATGATTTTTGTCTCATGAGTACCAATAGTTTTACTTAATGCAGTTTTGCAGTTTTTTATTGTGTTTTCAAATATGTATTCGGAATTTCTCCATCACCCACAGTTTTGTTTATTTCAATTTCAATGAATGGATTTAAATAATTATTTTTTAATAAACTTTTTTCGTCCATTTGTCCATTGTAAAATAAAATGAGGAACACTTTCATCAGGAGATTTCAGCTATGGAAAAGAGATATCAAGACAAATGAAATCCTAATATGCTGGCCGATTATTGTTGGACTTTCAAGAGGGATACTCCACAGGCGAAATATAGCAGAAAATCGCCATTTCTTACTTCCTAGGTGAGTCCGAATGTTCGAATATTGTGTAGTTACACAATGTAGAAAATATTAAAGTGTTTGAAATTATAAATCCCTGTCTCTCGGAAACCTTGTGTGATGGAGAAAAGCCGATATCATATTTGAATTCAGGAGAAAAAATACTACCAGAATCACATATTTTTCTTTCTGAGACAAAAAAAAAAGTTTATTTTTTTGTTCCTCAGTGTTATTGGTACCATCTTACTTTGTATTCAGTCTTATTTCCACGAATTTGCCTAAGAACAATGTTTCTATTGATGACAGTTCCATACACAATTCAGTCATATGACGGGTAAAAGTAGCACTACGATCCCCCAATAGATGGTATGGGCGAAGAATATCTTATACAAGTTTGTTTACAGTACAACTGAAACATAGCTGGGAATTAGTGTAAACGATAAACTATCAGGACTGACATTGCTAGAGATGTGCTTGGGAAGGGAGATGAAGTCCATTTTGATACAAGTAACACAAAGAAGTAAATAAGAAAAGCTGAACAATTTGATGACACGCCGATGTGTCACCACAGATGAGGCAAATAGAATGTCCTGTAATTAGTGTACATTGAAGCTGAACGAACCAACGTCGGCGTTCACTTACAAGTATTTGCAAAAGAAATGTGACCGACATGATTTGTCACGTGTTCATTATACCAAAGCAGATTATCAGCAAAATCTAAATTGACTTTCGACAGTGACACCTATTGTTCTCCTCAAGCATAGCTAATTATACTCTTTCTAAAAGTTATTAAATTAATTATCTATTTTTTATAACTGCCTCTCTAAAGAATGCCATCACATAGATCTGCATTCATTTCCCAGCTGTATCAAGGGTAAAAATGATCCCAGTACAGTCTTTAGGAGGCCTTTAGGGTAGAAGGAAGTCACCTTTCTAGACAGTCGGCACAAGATGTTAGCAGTGTTGTCATCCCTGTATGTCGGCCGCCTTTACTCGCAGAACATAGGTCTAGTACTTATTTGCGTTCGAGGTTGAGTCGACTCCAGGGACATAATGTCGCCAGAAAGTTTTAAAGCAGGTTAAAAAAATCTATGCCATCAGAACCTTGTCCTTTATATCCCTCATCACATTAAGCATTACTATATTTTATAGATGTCCACAGCTGTGGTCTAGAGGTAGCGTGCTGCCTTGTCACGCAGCGGGCCTGGGTTCGATCCCCGGTCGGGGCAGTTTTTCTGGGTGAGGTTTTTATCGGGGTTTTTCCTCACCTGTAAGACAAATGTCAGGAAAACTTTAAGGCCCAAACGGTCCCCGAAATCATATGGCCATCATCATCCTCCTTATCATTATCATCATCACCATCAACATCCTTCACCAGTGTGGAAAGCAACGGGAAGCTACCACACCTAAAATTCCGTAATAAAGCTGCAAGCATAGCATGAAAATGCTATGATTGCAGTGAAGGACCTGCCTTCGGGCAGAATTACTATGGATGGATGGATATTTTATAGTTTCACTTGCCAGAACATGGAATTGTCTTCCGCCCTATGACAGAAAATGTCAACTATAAACATCCTTAAAAAACTTAAAAATTATTATATAACAAATTAACAGAATCAATTTACTATTAGTTATATTTTACCATTTAAATAAATGCTTTATTTTATGTATATATATATATATATATATATATATATATCCATCCATAGTAATTCTGCCCGAAGGCAGGTCCTTCACTGCAATCATAGCACTCTCATGCTATGCTTACAGCTTTAGTAGGGAATTGTAGGTGTGGTAGCTTCCCGTTGCTTTCCACATATATATGAATCATGGTTTAAAATACGTTCCATCTTAATGTTTTTTTATTAACGATATATTCATACGTTACAATTCATTATTTGACCTTGTAAAGTTGTACATGTGTAATAGAATTCATTGCTTGTCTTGCCTCATGTATGGTAAATATAATTATTTCCGTGATATAAAACCTCAAAAGCCATCGTGAAGTTGAAAGTGGTTGAAGATTCTCTCTCTCTCTCTCTCTCTCTCTCTCTCTCTCTCTCTCTCTCTCTCTCTCTCTTTCGCTCTCTCTTTCTCCCTTTATCTCTTTCTCTCGCTTTCTCTCTATCTTTCTCTCCCTTTCTCTCTCACACTGCTCAGTAGTAAACAATCTGGGTATCTACATGGAACAACAATACAAATTAAAATGATAGCAGGGGCAATTGTTCATGCAACTTAATTTAATTGACCTTCAAATAGAAACCGATTATTAAAATCATGTATAATTAATATAATTATTATTATATAAGTTACAACAGCTAAAATTATGACAATAATTATTAGGGCATGGTCATGAAAATAAATCAATTGTTCTATAATGGGGAGGCTCTACCTAGTCTGGAAAATCCAGGTGAATAATACCTGCAAGAAAGTGTTCTCAATTCCTCACTCCGTAAATAGTTAAAAAAAACTTCCTTCCTACAAAATTAAACAAATACTTGTACAGACTCTTATAATGCCACACTTCGACTACTGCGACATATTACTGACTAATCTGACAACTTGTCTATCTGACAAACTACAGCGTTCTCATAATGCGTGCATTCGATTTATATTCAATCTCCGTCGTTATGGCCACGTGTCTCCTTCATTTCAGGCCTTATCATGGCTACACCTAAATGACAGAAGAACTTTACATTCACATATCTTACTATTCCAAATTCTGCACACATGTTTACCGAGTTATTTAACATGTTTTCAAATTTTATCGGCTCATCACAATTTAGGAACACGATCACAAGACTCTTCTTTACTTTTGATACCACAGCACAGGACATGTCTGTATTCTGAATCTTATACAATATCTATGACTAGAGCATGGTACTCACTTCCCAGCCATGTCAGGGACTGTCAATCGTTATCATTATTTAAATACAAATTAAGTAATATCTTAAGTTCAACACAATGAAAACATTAACTGCATAACAACTATATACAGCATTCTATAAATAATCATCTAGGAAGCTACTTACTTTATTTTATATCATTTTAATTTTATTATATTCCATGTTTTTGTTAGTATTAGCTAGTATTAGATCATATCATTATTGTATTTTGTTTAGCCTATATTTTAATATCATAAAATTGTAATAAGTATGTAATTTTTGTATAACTCTACTATTCGCTGGTTGAGTGGAAGAGAAGGCCTTATGGTCTTAATTCTGCTAGCTAAAATAAAGCATTATTATTATTATTATTATTATTATCATTATTATTATTATTATTATTATTATTATTATTATTATGGGGGCACGCCGTAGCGTAGTGGTTAAGGCACTGAGCTACAAGCCGGAGGGTCGAGGGTTCAAGTCCCGTTGGGGTCAGGATTTTTAAACTGACCCAAACCCTCTGGCGGCACTATGGCCCTGGGGTCGACTCAGCCTCTAACGGAAATGAGTACCAGACGCCTGTTCTGGGGATAAAGGCGGCCGTCACGCAGGGCTGACAACCCGGCTGACATAAAGTGCCGATTGTCTAGAAAAAGTGGAAGCCCTAACCTCCTACTACCCAAGGGCCTCCGGGTCTGTTGTGGGATCACTTTACTTTACTTTTTACTTACTTTTATTATTATTATTATTATTATTATTATTATTATTATTATTATTATTATTATTTGTCCTTAAAGAGATGTTCTATACTTTGGGTGTTTATTTAATAGTAATATAGGCCTAACATCTTAATATAGAGTTTTAATATCAACTGAACCAACTAATACAAGTGTCTTAAAAAAATATAAAAGGATAATAATGGTATAACAGCTGTCGCATTTTCGATGTTTTTACTTTCTTTTGATAATGCTCTCTTTCATATTTAGCCGTGTGAATGCAGAAGTAAGAAGAAAATTCTAATGAAGCGTACATATTACGTAGAAATCAATTACATTAAAATTATACATTTTACGCATAATATGCCTATAATAATTAAGCCTATAGGTTAAGTAGGCATTTGATTGAAAACAATCACCTAAAATGATTTCTTCATTGTTAGTTAAATTATTGAGATTTTCTGTATTCTCGGTTTTAGTTGGTGTATTATTGTTATTATTGTTATTATTATTATTATTATTATTATTATTATTATTATTATTATTATTATTATTATTATTATTATTATTATTATTATTATTTAACGTTAAATTAATTTTAGAGGCAAATAGGCTTAAATATTAAACATCATTTGATATCACTTAGTCTATGAAATTTTTGTATTTGTCTCATAGCTTCTAATATCGATTATTAACTTTAATGAACGCCGAATTCAGTTTTATTTTTAATTTAGAAGCTTCTGATTTAATATCACGGAATTCGAACTCACTTACGGCTTTAGGATACCACTATCACGGATTTAGAAGCCATATCACGTAATTAGGAACCCTTGTTTTTTAAGAAAGGAATGAGGTGTTTGCGGACCACTGTACATCGGTGTGGGGTGAATTGGACAAATACGAGTAATATCGTTGAAGGTACATACTCTGTTCCTGTATTCATATTTTGTCACAACCTTACTCTACACTTTATTATTAGTTTTGGTTTTAATTATCATGTGTACTATTATATTTATATATATTTATATTATATTTATATATTTTATATAATACGTATATTGCTATTATTATTGTCAGTTTGGTTGGCCTGTTACTTCAATATCTGCCATTGGATATGTGTTTAACTGCTAATTGATAGAATTGATCGTATAGCTAGTATTTGAGGAATTGATTTTCTAGTTACACTGTGGTTATATATGCTTGATAATTATCAATGTCATTGAAATTGCACAAATTGGGTTTGTAAAGTTTAGGCAATTGATCTGACACTGATACATTTGGTGCCTAAGTTAGATTTGCATTATTTAGTTAGCTGTTCTTTCCAGTATTCTCCACGCCTAATCATACTATATAGCGAACAAAATTAAGCACTAACACATTCTTACTTTGACTGTACTTTTTTAAGTTCTCAGACCGGTATTCTCCTATATCCCTATTTTTTTCACCAATCAGCGTCGATATGCTTATGACTGAATTGGAACTGACATAATCATAAAAAAATGCTATGTAATAATAAGGATTCCGATGTAATTGATCGTCTGCCAAGGTACAAGCAATTTATCTTTTCACGGGGAATCCAAGCTAAAACAGGCTTTAAGGGAGCATCTTTTTATATAAAAAATTAACCAGCGTAAGTTTGTGCTCGCAAACTCGAAACGTAAATGGTCGTTTGTTATAAAAATCTGTATATACAGATTTTCAGGTATAGTCGCTATTATTCTCTAAAACCAGTAGATGTAGGAGTTCACCTCTAAACGAAAATTTAAAAATCCCTCCAGCGATCGAAATTGTTCATGTTTCATAAGGAAACTCAGTTTATGCTATTAAAATAAACCGAGGTAGATATTATCAAAAATCAGGGAAATCAGGTCATTAGAAGTGGGGGTTTACCTGAAATTCGAAATTAAAAATTAACTTTAGCAACCGCCATTTTTGGTTCGTCGCAATATATACAATTTAATTAACTCGTAATCTTCTTGCAACTTATTCAACTAAAAATAAAAACACATTTATTTTATTTCGGCGTAGCAACACACACCGGATGTTCGTTAGTAATGTCATAGAATTCTAGAACATGTGAAGTACAACTGCATTTTGTTCGCTGCAAACTTAAATATTTTGTAATAAAATTTTATAAAAGTTGCTGAGGAATTCCTTTAGTTTACATAGTTTCTGTTTAACGTACTTTTTTTAATTGTGGAGGCTGAAATTGCTTTGCCCTTTGTCTGTCATCTATGAAGACAGATTTAAAACAGAGTAATCTTAATTAATTTTAGATTATGGTTGTGCCCTTCAAATACTATAAAAGCAGTGTCTGTCATTTATATTTTTACCATATTTTAGAGGAAACATACAATTACATCCTGCTTCTTTTGGCCTTCTCTGAATAATTATTGGAATATTTCCTGAGGCCTTCGTGAGCGTCAGTTGACTCATTGCAGTATTTTATTTGGTTGTTTTAGAACTTGTACTGTAATTGATTTTATCGTAAGTTAAGCTCCATATATTCCGTAACCGAGGAAATGTCTAAGTTTATAGGCCACATAACATTTCAATACTAATAAAATACATGATCAAATTCTGTTGAGGGTATTAATCACAATATAACATTATAAAATAGCCCGCTATGCTGTTTCAGGTGGTAAAATACCTGCTTTCTAACTAGCGGGCCCTGATTCGATAAATGGCGAGATTGAACATTTTAATTGTTAAATTAATTTAATTTAATTATAAAAATTTTCAATTTCGGGGTCAGGAGGAGTGGTGGTGTACAATTTACAATCGCTAGATGTAGCGGTGCTCGCCGAGTTTAACCCTTGACCCTCGGGATAGAGGCAAGGAACAAAACCAGCAGACCACCGCGACCGACCTATCAGCTAGTTGTTCTATATTTTCGATGTTTTGGCCGTTTTTTTACGTATTGCCTATAAATATTAATAATAATGTGATAACAATAAGAAAAAAATAGCAATAAACTAACTAAACGAATAACTCACTGGCACTATCGAACCCGTTGGTTATTAACCACGCGGACATAAGCTCTCCATACATCCCTGTCCAGAGCTAATATTTTAAAATCGCCCTCTGTATAATCTATTTCCCTCAAATCATAGTTAATGTTATTCTCTCATCTCATTCTTGGCCTGCCTACTGGGCGCTTTCCCTCTGATTTTCCTACAAGCTGTTTCCATGCCTATATTTAATTTCCCATTAGTGTCATATGTCCTGGTCATCACAGTCTAGTAGACTTAATTCTTCTTATTATATCTTTTTTCCTATAAAGGTCAAGTAGCTCACTGTTATGAAGTCTTATCTACTCGCCTGTCTGTGCGTCTATCTTTGGTCCAAAATTTTCCTAAGATATTTATTTTCTCAAATACTCGTAATCTTTTCTTCTCTCTTAAAATAAGAGTTCATGTTTCTCCTCCACATAACATATCTGGGAGAATAATAGTTTTATATATTTTCAATTTAACATTTTTCGAGAGAATTTGGAACGACAAGATCCCTGAAATGCATTATTGCATGGATTTCCACAATTGAACTTGCGTTTATTTTCTTTGTGCGTTTGTAATTATAGTTTCTATATTTTTATTCAGCCACTTCTTCAAAATTTCTCTCATTTATCATTAAATGTTCATTTCTATCGTTTATTGCATTGTTATGTGTGACCATATAGGCCCTATTTAGTTTTGTTGATTGTTAACTTCCTGTCCCAATTATTTAGTGCTATTCAACAGTGTGTACATTTTGTCATTAGTATCTACTCGATATCGCCTAATAATGCTAGGCCTATAATATCAGCATAAACTAACAGCTTATTAACAAATAAAATTACATTTAATAATACACTGTTCAAAACAATTAGAGGAACACTATGAAATATGCAAATATTTTTTTATTGGATAAAGGTACAAACATGAAATTAATAAAGTACGTTATTTCTGGTTATTAATTTATTTATTTATTTATTTATTGCTCATGTCAGTAAAAAAAAATAATAACGCTGACAATTAACTTTTCAAATAATTCCGCTATGTAAGCAATTGAATCTTGTGCTTATTTTTCAAAGTTAAACACTCGTTATATAGAGTTAGTATCGTGTATGGCCTCCACGACATTCGATGACAGTTTGGCACCTTCGTGGCATGCTCCCAATAAGATTCTGGATTTCCTCTTGCGGGATATTCTCCCATTCCTCCTTCAGAGCATCTCCAAGTTGCTGCAGAGTTTGTGGAGCTTGATGTTGGTTCCTGACCTTCCTGTCTAGAAGATCCCACAAGTGTTCAATAGGGTTGAGGTCTGGGCTGACCGCTGGCCACTCCATTACCTCAATTTCATTCCTCCTCAGGAAATCCCTGGTGACAGCCGCAGAATGTGCCCTGGCATTATCCTGCATAAACAGAAATCCAGGGCCTACTCCAATGGCAGCAGGTACTACATGCTCTTCCAGAACGTGCTCGATATACCGGACAGCATTCAGTCGCTGGGGAACAAGTACAAGGTCCGTACGATTGTTGTACATAACTCCGGCCCACACCATTATGGAACCTCCTCCGAATCTATCAATTTCCTGTACAGCCTCTGCAGAAAATCTTTCTCCTGGCCGTCCCCACACCCTCAATCGACCATCACAACGTGTAAGACGATACCTGGATTCGTCCGAGAAGAGCACAGACTCCCACTGGTTCAGGTTCCAATCACCATGGTTTTCAGCATACGTACGTCTTGCTGCCTTATGCCCATTTGTTAAGCGTGGTTTTTTAACGGGCCTTTTTGGACGAATATTCTCTTTCCTTAATCTGTTCCTTATGGTTTGGTCTGAAACCCGGATTCCGGAAGCCATATGAAGGTCATTCTGGAGGTCTTTTGCAGTTTTTGTACGCTGTCGAAGAGCAGAAAGAACAACTATCGGTCATCCTGGGGGCTTGTTTTAAATTTACGGCCCTGGCCACGTCTTCTACAATACTGACCTGTCTGTCTGTGCCTATTGCGTAACCTGGACACCACGGAAGGAGAAACCCCAAGCTCTCTAGCCACTTGTCGCAGAGATTGACCTTGTCGTAAAAGATGTAGAGCATGATACACTTCAAACTCATTTAAATGCCTCATTTTGTCAGAGACTTCAATAAACAAGGCAATAATCAACATTCGTCACTATAGCAACATCAGGAAGCTTACAAATTACAAGTGGCCAGTGCCTTCCAAAATAAAAAATTTCTCTATATTTGTTATTTGAGGTAATTTCTCTGTATTTAGGCCATGGATCTTTAAAATTTGTATCCAATGATAAAATTAATAATTCAATTTACATATTGTCCAACTTTCAGCATCACAGTTTTAAAAAACAATTACTTATTCACTTTATTACAGGTGTTCCTCTAATTGTTTTGAGCAGTGTAGTAATATATGTGTTCTCTTACTCTTAGTATACAGTAGTTAAAGTTTTTGATTGATTTTTCTGCTTGGTGTAACGAATATTATTATATGTGTATGATTTTAAAGTACAAAAACTATAGAAATTGAAAGAAGAATGATGGAATTGAAAGAAGAATGATGGAAGGAGAATCATTGGTATGTTGAACTCAGTGCTTTGGAATAGAGATATAATATGCAGAACGAAGAAAACTATATTTCAAGTTCTGTTACAAAGCATTTTATTATATGGGTCCGAAACCTGGACAGTAAGTAGAAAATAAGCCAACAAGCTGTTAGCAGTAGAAATTGACTTTTGGAGGCGATCGACAAGAATTTCAAGAAGGGATAAAATCAGAAACAGCACAATAAGGGAAATTATGCAAGTTTGAAAAAGCATTAGGAAAAATAGAAGAAAAACGTTTGAAATGGTATGGACACCTCATAAGAATAGAAGAAGATAGAATACCAAAGAAGATCCTTAATTGGAAAGCTAATGGAAGAAGTGGAAGAAGCAGGCCTAGAGAACGATGGAAAGATGGAGTGAAGAGAAATACGGAAGCTAGAGATTTGAGGGAAGAAGATGCTTTAGACGGGAAGCTCTGGCGACAAATCACTTTGGGTTGAAGGAGAAACACTGAATTGTGGAATATTCCTAAATAAAAAATATTTTAAACAATTTTTTTTCGCATTTTATGACTGTGAATGCCGGAAGTGAGTAATCACGGTGTGTTACGTAATTTTGTAGTCATCCATGTTCCCACACTTTGGCCTAACCTTCCCTTAGGCTGGTTACAACGCGCTTTGCATAGGTATGATCGACCCACCTGTATCGCTTATCTTGATTTAAGAGAAGTAATATGGCTATGATCGTAAATCAACGGATTTTTTTTGTGAATAATTTTGCATCTGGCAGTATTTGATAAATATAGCCTGTACTCATTCATGCCAATACTATCGTGAGTTCGATTCCAGATGGCTTAGGCCCCTATAGCTTTTGGGAGTAGTCTACCAGGACACTGAGGTCGACTCTGCCTATAATTGAAATGAGTACCTTGAAATTGGGGCATAAGCATTCACGAGTAACTGTGGCATAGACCGGGGTTAAATTGAGAACGTTGTGCATTGAATTCTTTCCGCTCTTTTTATTACATTGACATTTTCTAAGTTAATTTGATTTAACAATATTAATATTTAAAAAAATGTTGTGTTTGTGTGTTCTAATGTCACCTACTGCACTGTTCGTGCTTCATATTTCGCGCTGGGCTCATATATGATGTTAATGTGGTATATTTTCAATTTACGCACCACTTCGGCAGACCACTTTGGGTGGATGTTGATTCTTGTGTTCTGTAAAGTGAGGAGTGTAGGATAAGGTTATGTTTATGTGTTCGTGTAGTGTATTGTGTGTTGTATGAGAGATGGTAATGGAGAGAAGAGAGAAATTTAAATCCTGCCGGTACGTAGCCTACTCCTGTAGAAAAACACCAAGGAGCCGCCAGGCTTAATGTCCCCATCCCACGGACAAATATTTATCATAAGTAAAGCCACGAGTGATTTCCAAATTATCGATAAATTGGAAATCAAGAGTGGCATTTGTTAGTACTATTTAACGAATAAAATAAGCTGTTTACTCACAAATCATTATTTAACTATAGTTATTTTAAAATATTTATATATTTAATGTAAACGGCGATGTTTGAAAACAAATGAGAAATGATAGGTACGCTTCATCTGCTTCTTTTGTTTATCACTGCAACCAGATCATGCTATTTATTGCCAAAGGAACGCAATATTGTAAGAATGCTCTCTAGTGGAGAAAAAATGAAACACATCAAACTGTATATTAATTCATTTCTGATGTCGTATGATGTAAATATAACAATTATATTTTTCTGGATTATTACCTGGGAAAAAATACATTTAAGAAAGTGCAAACAGTGGTTTCTTTTTTTGGTGGTATAATCAATTGCTACAAATGTTTTTATATTAACTCCTGCAACCGCTATGTGTTGACATCTATGCACTATATATACAATCTGGTAGCCGTATTTCTTACAGTCACTGCAAAATAATGGTCAGACCTGTTCAGAATATTAAAAAGGAGGAGCTTTCTTTAATATGGTAAATTTAACACTGATAAATATTTCGTGAAACACGACTCTGATTGGTTGTAAAACAGAAATCATTGAAACGTGATTGGTCATTGACTCCCATTTGGGGCATGAGTTAAATAGTCAAAAAACCACATACTACTGCAGAGGTTTTGATAATTTAATGCAGGAATCTGTGCTCAATGTAGGACTAAAAATTGGAGAACTTCCTCGTCATGACCCCGAAACTGAAAAGTTTACAATTAAATTAATTAAATTTAATTAATTTAATAATCAAAATTTAAAACCCCGCGATCGGACCCCGGCCCGCTAGTCAGGAAGCAGGGATGTTACCACCCTACCCAGCATTGCGCTCTGGCCTATAAGATTTAATTAAAAACCTAATTGAAGCGTAGAAACTGTAACAGGTCCCCTGTCCATATTAACATCTTTGTATTAAATTTGTTCACCGCCGTGGTCTCGAGGTAGCGTGCTGCCTTGTCACGCAGCGTGCCCGGGTTCGATCCTTGGTCGGGGCAGTTTTTCTGGGTCAGGTTTTTATAGGGGTTTTCCTCACCTGTAAGACAAATGTCAGGAAAACTTCAAGGCCCAAACGGTCCCCGAAATCATAGGCATCATCGTCATCATCCTTATCATTATCATCATCCTTCACCGGTGTGGAAAGCAACGGGAAGCTACCACACCTACAATTCCCTAGTAAAGCTGCAAACATAGCATGGAAATGCTATGATTGCAGCGAAGGACCTGCCTTCGGGCAGAAATACTGTGGATGCATGGATATTAAATTTAGGCAAAGGCCTCTCCTGGCGCATCATTACCATCAGCATCACGTTATATATATATTCGGGGCAGAGTAACACCGCCTTCCAGGCGCCCCAACCTCAGAAGTGGATTACAAGGTACTCCATGCCAGGAGAGAATACCCAGAAATGTCGAAGTGGCAAGTTGGTGATACTGATTTAAAGAAAAATAATATTAATAATGACCACTTAAAGAATTAAAACCTGACGATGTTTCTCCATTTTACAATACCTTATCCATGTTTAGTCATTAATTTAATCAAAGTGATTAAAGCTTCAAGAATAAGATGGCCTGATCACATTTTCAGAGAAAAGGAATCAGATCCATGCTATAAAGTAGCCTTAAATAAAACTGATGGTAAGTGGAAGTTTAAAAACCTCCCATCAGATGGATGGACAATAACAAGATATCATGATAATAGATGTGAATAGTTGGAGGAAGAAGAGATAAGAAAGTTGAGGCGTGTTGTTGGGACAGTGAAGGCCTGTAACAGTCTATATCACCTATGATGATGATACGCATATTTTGCTGTTAAATGCGGCGATCTCGCAGGGTTGACATATCGGTAAAAGTGGAAGCCTAAACACAATAGGCTACTACCTAAGAGCTTCCTCATGCCTGTAGAAGAATCACATAAGGATAGTTAATATCATACGTTTAATGCATTTTAATTGCATAGTATTTTTTTTAACTGGATGGTTGTGTCAGTATGGATAAGATTCCATACTTTTAATAATCATGTTTGAACTCAATTGAGGTTAAAATTGTTTCAATTATAAAAATGTACCTTATATAACACAATCGTCCTCAACTACAGTGCGATCAGTATAGCACTGGACAGCAGACGCGGGGATTCCACTATACACTGCTGACGCACTCGCGGCGGGGAACGGACAGCATAGGATCACAATGATACAACCACACACATTTTCGTAACTATTTTACAAATTGTCGTACTTACCAACTTTATTGGAGCAGGTGCTGGAACTGTTCACCTTCGTTGTCCATACATTTTTGACACCTCTTTATAAAATGTATTGTACATATTATGGAGTGCTGAACGTGACGGAATTTTTACACCCGGGAATCGTGTTTCAAAACGTCTTCGTACTGGGCCAGCAGACTGAGTTAACAAATATTGATCATAAACAAATACACGTTGTTCAGTAGAAAAATTATTAGCCATTATGCAGTTTACACTTTACACTTATACACGTCATTCAGTTTACACTTATACATGCCTGTTTTATAATATACACATTTTAAAATTGAAATAACTTATACACACGCAACTAATACACAAGGAAAAGCGAGCAAGCACCTTATCCACTCGAAGCACACAATCTGACTGCGACCGCGATTGCGTGGGATGTGCTTGTGTATTGCTGAGTCTGCGCACATTTCAAGTCCCGTGTCTGCACGTGTAAACCTTCGTCACCGCACAGCGCAAACCCCGCGTCTGCTGTCCAATGCTATACTGATCGCACTGTATAATAATTTCTGTTATAATCTTCGTTATAATTATAAAAATTCAAAGCTTTTTGAAGACATGTTTCGACTTCAGGAGTATCAAGAAAGTACCTGAAGATGAAGCATTTCTTCAAAATGCTTTGAATTTTAATGATATCTTTCCATAGTAATTCTGCCCGAGAGCATTTTGATGCTATGCAGCTTTACTAGGGAATTATAGGAGTAGTAGCTTCGCGTTGCTTTCCACACCGACGAAGGATGGTGATGATAAATGATAAGGATGACGGTGATGGCCGGATGATTTTCGGGGTCCGTTGGGCCCTAATCTTCCTGACATTTGTCTTACAGGTGAGGAAAAACCCCGAAAAAAATCTCACCCAGGAGCCTGTCCCGACCGAGAATCGAACCCGGGCCCTCTGCGTGACAAGGCAGCACGCTACCTCGAGATCACAGCGGTTGACTTTAATAACATAATAGCCTAACAGAAATTATTATATTTGAGGACGACTGTGTTATGTAAGGTACAAACATTTTTATAATTGAAATGGATACGATTGTTTGGTAAATATAAAGCGGGTGAAATTTTATAAATTTCAGCTAGTTTAGGCCAAATGTCAAGATGTAGGCCTATATACTGATAAATTTAATACACAGAAGCAATATACTCTTGACGTTGATGGTAAACAGTTAAAGGTCAGATGTGTAAGAGCAAGAACATAAAACTTAGTGCTTAATCCACATTCCTTGCTATTTTTACGATGCGAACTATAAATTAAATTTTTGTCTGACATTTAGATGTGGTGCCTTGAAGTAATATGGCGCCGTGTTTTATGTAATGTTATCAATATAAAGCATTAACTTTGAAGTTTTAGAATAATTTATAAAGCAAGTTATTTCATCCGCTAAATAGCCTATTACTTACTATCGGCTAAGAGTATTTTTCTGAGATATAACTAACTAACTCACTGGCACTGTCGAACCCGTAGGTTCATGTCCGCGCGGGCATAAGCTCTCCGTACATCCCTACCCTGAGCTAATGTTTTTCAATCATGTCCTGTACAATCTACTTCCCTCAAATAATAGTTAATGTTATTCTCCCACCTCATTCTTGGTCTACCAGCTGGGCGTTTTCCCTCTGGTTTTCCTATAAGTCTGAGATATAATACGTGTAAAGTTACTGCCATGCTGGTTCAGGTGCTAGCATGCCTTCTTCCTGACTTACGAGCCCGGGTTCGATACCGGCGAGGCTTAACATTTTAATTGTTATTTTTTTTTATTTCGGGGCCAGGAAGGATGGTGTGTACAATTTTTAATCTCTAGATTGTGCTCCAGATTCCTGCATTAAATTGCAAATCCGTCTGCAGTACATAATTTGTTGAGAATGCGTGTGTGGTACCTTTGATAGCAATTCGTCCGTCGGATACGAATGTTAAGTCTGGCTGCCCCCTTGGTGCTTTTCGAAGGGGTAGGCTACATGTTGCCATAGGGTTTCACCATCTCCCTTCACTTCGTCATCATCCCTCATTCTCAACACTTCACATTACACAAAAACACAAACATACGTATAGTCTGCCCAGTCATTTAGTTTAGAGGGACTTTGCTTTGTGGTTATATAAATAATAATATAAATAAATAAAGCCTGATATGTCCCTTTAGGGCAAAGGCCTCCCTGTACAGGGGTTAAGCTCTATTTGAGAGTGTCACCCGGTGAGCTACTCCGTGGTGAGAAGTTGACTTGGATGTAGCACTTGGTTTGTATACACTGTCTGTTCTGTGATTAGTTAATACACAGTTGGCACTCCATCGTTCTCCAGCTTTTCCTGCATCTGGCGACTCTGGACCATTGCGCCCCTGCTCGTTCTTTGAAGATGTCAGCCCATCGTCGTCTTGGGTCTTCCGCGCTGTCTCTTGCCTGTGTACGGGTCCCACATGGTTGTTTTTATTGTCCACCTGTCGTCCTGTATTCTTGCGACGTGGCCTCCCCACTTCCATTTTTTCCTGATGGCTTGTTGTGCGGGATCAGTTGTTGAGGATATCGCTTGAAGTGTTGTATTCGAGATTCTGTCCTTCAGAGTTATGCCTAAGATTTTCCTGTCCATTTTCCTTTGGCATACTTGGAGTGTGTACTTCAGTTTGGCAGTAAGATTCCAAGTTTGGCAGCCATATAACAGTGTTGGAAGAACACAGGTTTGTAGTGTTTCCATTTTTGAGTTTCCGGTTGAGTGACTTGTCCAGCAGTATAAATTTCAGTGACCAGAACGCCTTCCAGGCGAGATCTATTCTTCTGCTTATTTCCTTCTCTACTTTCTGATGGAAGGAGAGTAGTTGTCCTAAATATATGTACTCGCTTACATATTGAAGATCCATTCCATCGACTTTGATTGGGTTTTCCGGACCATTAGACATAATTTGTGTCTTGCTTTTGGTCATCGAAAGGCCTACAATTTTGCTAGTTTTTGAGAGCTCTTGTAGCATTGATTGGAGTTGTTTAGGGGATCTGGCGAACAATACCACGTCGTCAGCGAATCTTAAGTTGGATAGCCTGCTCACGTTTATATTTACTCCGTATTTCTTGTTCCAGTTTAGTTTTCGAAATATGTCTTCAAGCACGCATGTAAAAAGTTTAGGAGAAATTGGGTTGCCTTGTCGTACTCCTCTTTTGAGGTTAGGTAGGTATATTTAGCATGCATGATTATTTAGCATGTCAAGCGGCGTTCTCACGTTTTATTCACTAGAATAAATTTTTACCAACTAAAGATTCTGCAAAAGACGAAAGTTGCAACGCTGTTAATGTAATTATATCCACGTGGAGTAAAACATACTTACCCACTGGCACTATCGAACCCGTAGGTTCATGGCCGCACGGACATAAGCTCTTCATACATCCCTATCCTGAGCTAATGCTTTAGAATCATTCCGTGTGTAATCTACTTCCCTCAAATCATAGTTAATGTTATTCTTTCACCTCATTCTTGGTCTACCAACAGGGCGTTTTCCCTCCGGTTTTCCCACAAGAAGCTTCCATGCACGTCTTTCATTCCCCATTCGTGCCATATGTCCTGCAATCTATTGGACTTAACTGTTCTTATTATATCTGGCTTCCTATAAAGACCATGTAGTTCACTGTTATGTAGTCTTCTCCATTCACATGTCTGTTCATCTCTCTTTGGTAAAAAAATTTTCCTAAGAATTTTATTCTCAAATACTGGCAATCTCCTTTCCTCATTCAAAGTTAGAGTCCATCTTTCGCACCCATATAATATAACTGGTAGAATAATAGTATATATATATATATATATATATATATATATATATATTTCAGTTTAACTTTTTTTAAAAGGAGCTGGGACGTCAAGAGTCCCTGTAATGCATAATAGCACACATTTCCAGAATTGAGTCTATGTTTAATTTCTTTGTGCATCTCATTCCTATTTGTGATTATTGTTCTAGGTATTTGAATTCAGCCACTTCCTCAAAATTTTCCTCATTTGTCATTAGTTGTCCATTTCCATTATAATAATGCATTTTTATGTGTGGCCATATATTTATTTAGTTTTATTGATATTTACTTCCAGTCCCAATTTCTTAGTGTTACTTAATAGTGTGTGTGTTGGCCTTTAGTATCTCATCGTTATCGCCCAATAGTACTACATCATCAGAATAAACTAACAGCTTATTACTGGAAACATTATTTAAAGTTGCGAAGACATTATTGGCAGAGAAGTGTTTTCAGTTTTTGGTGTTTGGAGCGGCGTCTTAGAAGCCTGTAAGAACAGCTCCCGGCTCTATCTGGCAGAAACAATGTATTTTTTAAACCAGAGGGTAACAGTTGCCTTTAATGCCGCCTGTAAACTAAATGAGTGAGCCGACTATACATTCGTCCAACACTCCTTTCTATACGCAATACAAGAATGCGTCCTTTATCTACGCCGAAGTGGTGCGTAAATTGAAAATAGACCACATTAACACAATCTATTCAACCAGCACGGAATCCGAAGCACATAGAGTAGAGTGGATGTATTAGGAACAAACACTCACACACTTGTGTAAAGTTTGTTTGATTGATTGATTCCTGTTCATTCCACTTTGGGAGTAGGTTGTCCACTAGTGAGAAGTTTCTTAATCATACTAAGTTAATTACGCTTATTTCCCTTTAGATGTCAGACTCTGACATGTGGTTAGTACATCGCCTCGAAGAGACATCTAGTAGGAAACTAATGCATTATTTGGATGGAAGAAGGTCGGTTAAATTTTGCTCAGAGGCTTTTGTTTTCACGCTTGAGGTTTTTTACGAGCCCGAAAGTCTTCAGAATCGAGACCCAAGGCTTAAAGTCTCTCCCAAAAATCCAACCCTGCCGAATTTTAACCCGCGATCCTCGGGACCAGTGGGATGGAACATAACTACTAGACACCGCAGCCGGCTGTGTATTTGCTTTATCTACTCTCTTTTATAAGCCGGGTTCTTTCGCGTCGCAATTTAAATCTGGGTGCCAACAATTTTGCTCCACCATCATGGTGCGACAAGCCGGGAAGACCTTGACATATCAGGCGTTGTAGGCCTCATATCTGCATGTATCAGTGGCGTGTTGGATGATCATTCAGCCAATTTAGGGATAACATTCATGTTAGTCTGCACATCGGGTCCCTCACACGGTTATATCTTGTTCTGGCCACTTGGAGCCGCTACTTATTGCAGCTACCAGATTCTCGTGATGATACGTGGGCACCGGTCCCATACTGGTCGATAATAAATAAGAACATTTATTTTCCTCATAGGAATTTGAACTTGCATATCCCGTTCTGCACTAAGACATGATCCCTTTGATCGCTCGGCCACGGCGTGGGATTCTGAAGCCTCCAAATTAACCCTTGAGCTTAATTTACACTGGATTCAAGACTTTATTTACCTTCCAAAGGAAGCTATATCCAGGATTTTCAGGGCCTTCAAAATCATACCCTTCGAATCGAAAACGTTTATTGGCTAAATTGTTGAGCTTGGAATTTATTGCTTTTTGATTTCCCACCCGAGTTCCAGAAACTTCCGAACAACAGGTTAACAGGTAACAACTAGTTCTCCAAGTGATATTTGGGCACCGTGTAAATATAAGTTTGACGTCATAGAATTTTGGCACGTAAAAGAAACTCAAGTATGAAAGAAGAGTTCTTGAAACAAAATTTGTCAGTTTCTTCACGCCCAGATTCGATTTGCGACTCTAATATCCTAAGTTATAAAGAGGGGTATTATAGATTTTTGTCTTGAAAATAGTATTACTCTTTTGGGAACGCTATTGCCACTTGACGTCGCAGACTGAGTGGGAGAGATGGAAATATAATTATTTTCATTTAAAGAGGATGGTTCAATGGCATCTACGCTAACCGCTGTTCCGGTAATTGAGTTCACCCCATAACTTTATTAAATATGTGTGTGATATTTACACATTCCATAATGACATATATATATATATGAGGTGGGAGAATAACATTAACTATGATTTTAGGGAAGTAGATTATACAGGGAATGATTGAAAACATTAGCTCAGGATAGGGATATATGGAGAGCTTATGTCCGTGCGGCCATGAACCTACGGGTTCGATAGTGCCAGTGAGTAAGTATATATATATATATATATATATATATATATATATATAATACTAGTTAATACCCGGCGTGCGCTCCTACACTTAAATAAATGAAAATGAATGTGATTTTATGTTTAGTTGAATAAGTAAAAGGAAAAATAATTATAAATTTATATTTTTTAGATACCCCGTGCTGATCACCCGGCGTTGTTCGGGAATCTAGTTATCCAGATCTTGAGATAAATGAGTTGAAATACGAAAGTTAATGTGTTTTATGTTTGGTTAAATAAGTAGATGTAAAAATGTATATCGTAATTATTTTTAGATGCCTCGTGCTATTTACCCGGAGTTGCCCGGGAATCTACTCACCCCGATCTTCTTGGCATAAATGAGCAGAAAGACAAACATTAATGTACATCTTATGATTAGTTGAATAAGTAAAATTAAAAATAATTATAAATGTATATCGTAATTATTTTAAGATTCCCCGTGTTGATTACCCGGTGTTGCCCGGGAATCTACTTATCTCGATCTTCTTGGCATAGACTAAATGAGCTAAAAGACAAAATTCGTTGTTGTGAGTTATCCGTAAAAGAATACCCGCCATGTGCTGCTATGCTTGCACAGGAATCTACGTACTTGTCACCATCTTCTTGGCATCAATGAAAGACAAAAATGGTTATTGTGAGTTATCCGTAGAAGATAAACATATGCTGTCGCAGACTTTTTTGTAGAGCTTTTTGAGATATTAAATTCTATAGACATTAATTTTGTGTATTTGTTATGGTTTAAGCACCGTAAGCCATTTAAGCGTCAAAAGAGCTACTTTTTTCACGTTTTCCACTATAAAGGGCGATTTTTAAGGATGTAGGAGTTGAGTATCACAACTTTTTTATAGCCTATGTTCATCCCGGGAATCTCCAGAACATTTTTCAGAAAGCCCCATCACAATCGGATCAACGGTATGGCCGCGCATAAAGTACGAACGAACAAACAAACATTAATTTTTATCATCATCATCATCTGCCTTCAAGTATTAGGCCCAGTGGCCCGTTACGGTCTCCCGCCATCTCCGAAAAGGTTGACCCACAGATCTTCTGCCTCGAGGAATGTAGTGAAGAAATTGTTTTGGTATTCTGTGACGATCCATGCGCTGAATATGGGCTAGCCAATTCTTTCTATATTCTTGGAGGTATTCAGATATAGGTACGATGTTTAACTCTCTACCTGCAGTTCGTCGCAGAAATTTCATCTCCGTGACTGTAATATGACGATCATCCTGAGTTCTGATGGTCCAAGCTTCACTGCCATAACAGATTATGGGTCTAGCGAGAACTTCATAGATTTTCATTCTTGTGTGTCTCTGCACTTTTGATGATTTAAAAACGTGCATTAATTTTTATATATTAGATTATTAAAACTTATCGATCATAAAATAAAAAAAAAATGCCGAAACCCGGGATCGAACCAGGGACCTTTAGATCTTCAGTCTAAGCTCTCCCAACTGAGCTATTTCGGCGCGAATACAAAACCTGTGAAGATAAGCCGACACTGAAATGTGTTTGCTGGTAAAAAAGCAGTCCCACTACAGGCCTCAGGAGGCCCTTGGGGTAGTAGGAGGTTAAGGCTCCCACTTTTTCTAGACAATCGGCACTTGATGTCAGCCGGGTTGTCAACCCTGCGTGACGGCCGCCTTTACCCCCAGAACAAGCGCCTGGTACTCATTTCCGTTAGAGGCTGAGTCGACCCCAGGGCCATAGTGCCGCCGGAAGGTTTTGGTCAGTTTAAAAATCCTGACCCCACCGGGACTTGAACCCTCGACCTTCCGGCTTGTAGCGCAGTACCTTAACCATTACGCTACGGCGTGTGTTTGCTGACAGAAGGAAAATAGGTTCTAATAGCATTCGACACTGTCAACAGAAAACTGCTAGTGGCAAAACTGGAATGCCTAATCGGACGAGAACATTTCCTGACGGCCACAATAAGAGATATTCTAGCCCGGAACGAGGTGTCCGTCCAGGACGGGACCTCCGTCTCAAAGCAAATATCGCAGACGACCGGTGTCCTACAAGGCGACCCCCTGAGACCACTTCTATTCTCGATCGCCACAGCTGACGTCACACAGATCCTGGAGGGAAATGCCAAGCTCTACATGTATGCAGACGACATGGCCCTGACATCCCCGTGCTGCGAGACACTGCAAGACAATTTCAACCGACTTGCAAAATGGGCAGATGAGAACGACCTGAAATTAAACGAGGACAAAACTGTTCATATGACCTTCAGGAGAGGAGGCAGACTAGCGGGAAAGGACAAGGTTATGCTGAATACCCGAGCGCTGTCCATAGTCAACAGTTTCAAATACCTAGGTATCACTCTCCAGCCTAAGGGAAACTCCTTCAACCTGCATATATCGGACAGGACGAGCCAAGCAATTAAAGCCATGCATGAAATAAAAGACATAACTAAGATGTCCATGGAAGCAGCAATAAAACTCTTCCACACCAAGATTGTACCCATAGCCACATACGGTCTTCAACTGATATGGGATCATCTGGACGCCAACAGCTTTAGACTCCTGGAAAAAGTGAAATCCATGTATTTGAAAAAGGCAGCGGGTCTGACAAAGTTCGCACCCTCCCGCACGGTCTATGAACTGACAAAGGAGCTATTTCTCATAGAAGAGCTCCGATTGAAACTGTTCCTGCCATCTACAGCGAGCTATAATACTGTACTAAGAGAGCTGCAGCTGAAAAAAGAATCCATTTGGACCGATTTCTACAACACCGATGCCATGATCTCAGAAGACAGGAAGAAGCCGAACTACGAACTACGACACCTAGTGACCCGGCTAGCAGTACACGGCTTCCATCACAGACTGTGCAAAACGAAACAGTTTCATGACCCGGGACCAGAATGCGTGTGCGAGCGATGCGGCATGTTATGCGAGAGATACCATGTGCTAAAGTGCAAAAACAGAGGGCAGTCTCTGACAGGATTCTGTATGGACAGATAAACTAATATAGATTAACTGATCTTTGCACATTGTGCGCTATACATTATTATTATTATTATTATTATTATTATTATTATTATTATTATTATTATATTATTCTTTAATTACAGTATATCAAACTGAGACCTGAAATTCAGTTTAGATGTTCAGTGCACCATAAAGTTTTGCTATAAAAAATTGTAAACTCTTGAAAATGAGAGTTCAATTTTTTTTTTGCCCAATTTCATATGAAATGACTCTTAAATCTTTCATAGATTTATACTTCAGTAATAATAATGATGATAATAATAATAATGATAATAAATGTTATAAGCATATAGGGTATAACAGAAACGAATTATTCAATGTATTTATGCCTTCTTTCATCATTGACTCCAAATTGATATTTAGATATCCGTATATCGTTTCATATTGATTGTATAACTAAAAGGTGGAGATTATTTAATTCTGGACATTCACGACGAAGATAAAAACATTTATTTTTTTCGGGTTGCTAATTACATTTTTGACAAAAATATTTCGTCCGTTTTTTTATCATCATCCAGGGATTAAGCCTGTTGGCTCGTTCCGGTTTCATGAAAGCTAGAATTGTAGAATTGTTCATACAATCTTCTGTGTGGACGTCCAACATTTCTCCTTCTGTGTGGTTTATCATCTTTATCGTCATCATCATTATCCAGTGATTAAGCCCGTTGGCTCGTTCCGGTTCCATGAAAGCTAGAATTGTTAAAATTGTTCAGACCATCTTCTGTGTGGGCGTCCAACATTTCTCCTTCCGTGCGGTTTATAATTTAGCAATAATTTTGGAAATCTTTCTTCTGGCATTCTATCAACGTGTTCTTTCCAGGCGTTTAATATTTAATTATTCGATCTGTAAGTTTGAAAACGTTTAGTTCCTTTCTTATATCTTCATTTCTTTTCTTATCCAGCAGAGTAGACATTCGTTTTTTGTACTGTTTTTAAATTACGAGAAGTAATTTGCTCTACAATCTCAAACGTTTCTATACGTCTCGAAGATAATTAGCACAGACTTTTACCGTTGCAGGGAGAACATGGAAAATACGCACCTCTGCTATTATCCCAATTGGAACAATAATACAGAAAACATCCAAGTATAACTTGAGATTGGAATATTTATTTATTTATATGGAATGACTGGCATGTTGATAATAATCTTTCAAAAATCCTCAAGCAAAATATTAAAAATACAAATATGCAAATGAAGGAACTAAATAAGGAGACTCATGCTTCCCAGTAACGATTGCATTCTAATTAGGGCATGGTTGAAGGTTTTGTCGATCCATGTATAGTCCACAGACAAGAGAATGATAGCACAGAACGAAGGGGGGCATGGGGAATTGCAAGCGATACAATGGCATACTACCTGAGAATAAAGGAACACTCATGACGTATAAAATATTCTTATCGATGACACAATACGGAATTTAGATTCAAATAAAATGAAGCACAACTTGAAGAGCCCGGATAGCTCAGTCGGTAGAGCATTAGGCTTTTAACCTAAGGGTCCAGGGTTCAAGTCCCTGTTCGGGCGTAATTTTTTTTTTTCCATATAATTATTTTGTCGAGCCATGTTTTCTTATAGATGACTATTATTATTATTATTATTATTATTATTATTATTATTATTATTATTATTATTATTATTATTATTTGTCAAATCCAAATATCACATAAAATAATTCATTGTTTTTATTCAATAATTAAATATTAAATTAACCATACAATAGGGTAACAATATTTTGATTGCATTAAGTTACTTTATTTTTATCATCATCATCATCATGAACAAATTCGTTTTAGGCCATGTGGCCTGTATGGACTTTATTTTTATAAGGGTGATATAATAAAAAAATTAAAAAAAGTGCGATGGCCGGGAATCGAACCCGGATCAACTGCTTGGAAGGCAACTATGCTCACCATTACACCACCATCGCATAACTGCTAATTCATATGCTTCCTACTATAGTATATGAAAAATATTATAACGCATCTATTGCTTGCTACTTTGACATTTGTGTACTCCAGGGTTAAATATGTATTGAATCTCCCCTTGTATAGGTGTTGTTTATGGTTTGTTTTATTATTAAAACTATTGATTATAATTTTTTGTACAGTTTGTATTACAATTTATGATTTTTGCAAATGTCTTCTTCAGGTTATGATTAACATAAATTGTCATAAATATATAATTTACTAGCTAATACCCGGCGAGCACTGCTACGCCTAAATAAATGAAAATTAATGTGCTTTTATGTTTAGTCGAATAAATAAAAGTAAATTAATTATAAAATTATATTTTTTATATACCCCGTGCTGATTACCTGGCGTTGCCCGGGAATCTACTTATCCCGATCTTCTTGACATAAATGAGCTGAAATAAAAAAAAAATAACGTGTTTTATGTTTACTTAAATAAGTAAGAGGAAAAATTTATATCGTAATTATTTTTAGATACCCTGCGCTGTTTATATGGTGTTGTCCGGGAATCTACTCTTCCCGATCTTCTTGGCATAAATGAGCTGAAAGACAAATATTAATGTACTTCTTATGATTAGTTGAATAACTAAAATGAAAAATAATTATACATGTATATCGTAATTATTTTAACATTCCCTGTGCTGATTACCCGGTTTTGCCCGGGAATCTACTTATCTCGATCTTCTTGGCATAAATGAGCTAAAAGACTAAATTCGTTATTTTGAGTTGCACAGGAATCTATGTACTTGTCTCGATCTTCTTGGCATCAATGAAAGACAAAAATGGTTATTGTGAGTTATCCGTAAAACATAAACATAAGCTGTCACAGACTTTTTTTGTAGAGCTTTTTGAGATATTCAATTCTGTGCACATTAATTTTTGTGTATTTGTTATGGTTTAGGCAGCGTAAGCCATTTAAGCGTCCAAAGAGCTACTTTTTTCTTGTTTTCCACCACAAAGGGTGATTTTTAAGGGTGTAGGAGTTGAGAATCACAACTCTCTTATAGCCTATGTTCCATCCCGGAAATCTCCTGAACATTTTGCAAAAAGTCCTATCACAATCGGATCAACGGTATAGCCGCACATAAAGTACGAACAAACAAACAAACATTCATTTTTATATATTAGATTACTAGAAGTCCCGGCCACGCGTTGCTGTGGCTAAGGTATACGTTAAAAATTTAAATTAAGTAGCTGTCTTTCATCCAGATTACTTAAAAACTAATACTTACACACGAAATTAATAATATTGAAATTAAAATAAACACTGAACACACTTATATTATGAAATAATCAATATTGTAATTCAATTGAAATTCCCGGTTGCAACAAAAAGCACAGCCATCTGGATCTCTCTTTGTTAAATAATAAACCAATTACCTTACCAAATTACCTTACACCGCCATCTGTTAGAATCGTATGGAACTCACAGATAATTACACCGCCATCTGTAGAATCGTATGGAACTCACAGATAATTATAACTCTTTGTTAAATAATAAACAAATAATTTGCAATAAAAAATAATGCGACTATACATTTAGTTATAAACTACCCTAAGTCTCAAGTTGGATCAAACTGCACACAGTATGCAAAATTTTATTTAAATCGGTTCAGTAGTTTAGGATTCCATCGCGGACAAACAACGTGACACGAATTTTTTATATATTAAGATATATGTATATAAAACATCTGATTGATCTAGAAAGCGCAGTAGTTATTAATATATTAAGTCGGTCACCCATATTGTTGAAAAGGTTGTAGATGAAACTATTTAATTAAATTATTTATTTCAAATGAATTAACTGATAAATCAACCTCACACAAAAGGACACGTTTACTAACAAGAATTGCTCCATAAGAACAATACTACTTTCTAGACATGAAAACCTCTATAAACTATTCTAATTCGGACCCGTACTTTAGCAATGTATGTAATTCACTTAACAAACATACTGTACTTGAGTGAAGTAATAAGTTCTGTTGCCCCGGGTTCTGAACCTCGGCCGCCCGCACTACTGAATGCTCAAGTTGGCGGACAGGTTTTTGAAAAATGGAACATGTAATTGATTCGTTGATGTTATCAGCTAGTTGAAGTCATAAGTTCCGATTGTCTGTAAATGTGAGAACTCTACCTCGAGCCACAGCAAAATTCCTCACATCTTATCCATAGCGCCTTCTAAACCACGTGCACGCGTACTTGGGTTAATGGAAGTATTCGAAATAGTATACAATAAAAGCTCCTTATTCGCGGTTCCCTTATTCGCGGGTTAAAAAATTGCGACACAGTTCCTGTATTCGCGACTAAAATTTGCTTTATTCGCGGATCCAGTCGGTATATTAGAAGGATTAGTTCCTTTATTAACACATCGGCAACTTTTTTTTTTCTGCAGGCACCTGCCAAGGCAACTTTTTCAAGGAGTTATTCAAACCAAATGGGCAAATTAATAGGCTATCGAAGCAAAACATGCCTTATTGTCACAAAGCCTAAAGTTCGTTGTTAAAAGCCACCGCCGCCGTAATTCACGCGTCACTATGTCCGTTGATAAATGCCGCATTCGCCACGAGAGTGTTTTATTGCTTCAACTTGTCATTTGTCTCTTCTGCTTTGTTGCCAATTTATAATGTCGAGCAAAAGGAAAGAAAATTAGTCCCGAAACGGAAAAAAAAATGGTGTTGCCACTTAATGTAAAAATAGAAATGTTTGACCGTTTACGTGTTGGCGAGTCGTTTGCATCTATATCACGCTGTTTCAATGTCAATGAATCAACCGTACGATTCATCAAGATATCCGAAGACAAAAATGGAATTCTATCGCTGAATGCACAGTTAAATATCAATCTGAATTGAAATAGGCCTACCTTATAAAAGCGGCAAAACAGGAAAAAATTATTAAGTTCTTTAAGCCCTTGCCTAAACCTGACAGTAATAATTAATAGAAATTGTTCAAAATCTCTCATTAATGATTTTATTTTGATAATTTTTATTTTACTTCGGAAGCTTGGAACATATCTCCTATATTCCCATACAACTTTCCATTCCATATTCGAGGTTTCTGTATTCGCGGCATATTTGCGGAATATATCTCCCGCGAATAAGGAGCTTTTACTGTGCTAAAGAGAATAATCAATCCCATAAGACATGAGAGAATGGAAGAAACTTCACAACACGGAAGTTCATAATTTATATATTGTCATCCTATTATTTTGTAGCGCCACACGACTGTATAAAGAAACTTCTAGTAAGGAAACTAGAGGGTAAGCGCCCAGTAGGCAGCCAAGAATAAGGCGTAAGAATAATTGAATCAGTCATTTAGAAAAGGGATCATCTACAGCTGATCAAATTTTACAGGAGAGGGAAAAAAAACTGATTCAGTTTGTCCAGGATAAAGCTATGAATCTGAAATTTCTACTAAATAATTTTCATGCCCATTCACGTTCACTTACCGATTTACATAACTTTCTTGATTATGGTTTTCCCAAAAAACTAATTACAATTATCCGGAGATGACCCCTTTTCGAAATGAACGAAGAAACGTTTACAAAATTAAACACATTTATTTGAAAAAAAATATTATTGCGAAATAACTACATACATGGAATAATACTGTATACATTTTATTACATTTCATCATTTGGAAGTGACTATAAAAAAAAGTACATCCGAAAAATTTCATCATTGAACATCTTCGGCGTTCTCTACTACTTCAGCTGTATAGGCCATTTGAATAAATCATCATAAAAATTTCGATGGATATCAGGAATGTACTGATGAAGTTTCTTTACATCATCCATTTTTTTGTGATTGATTGGTACTTTGCTGATGTAGGCAGGGTGTGTTTTCACATCTGGTATTTGCAGTATTTCTGGGGGCTATGGTTTGAGCAAGTTGAACTCTTGTTCCCCGAAAATGGTGCCAGTGAATTTCCGGCCGATTACGGTTCTAGGCTTGTCACTATTACACTCAAATTCGTAAAATGTATTTATTGCAAAATAATGTTTTTGTTCTTTTGGAACACCTTTACCCATACTCTGTATACGGAGTGCCTTGCATTAAATAAATAATACATAAATAACGATTGTAGCATGGTTTTAATATTGTTTACTCTGATAACACAGAAAGACTGCAAGAGGATAGATATGCAGCTGAAGTCAAGATCACATTCGTGCGTCAGTCCGTTCGAAAAGGGAACAACTCGGCGAGTTGATCCTTTTTCGAAATGAAAGGTAAAGTCAGAAAGTGGTAAAAGAATTGTGTATTTGATCATTTTTCACGCGGAATCGATGTAAGGACGTATGTAAACATGGAATAACGAAAAAAGTTAATTTCACAAAACATCGTAGATGATCCCTTTTCGAAATGACTGATTCAATTTTAAACATGACTTGAGGAAGATAAATTACACATAAAATGGTTGGAAAACAGTAGTTAAGGATAAGGATGTATAGAGAGCTGATGTCCCCGCAGCCATGAATCTCCGAGTTCGATAGTGCCAGTGAGTTAGTTAATTAGTCATGTTATTAACTCTACGAGATTAACGTGATAGTTCGTGTGCTTCGAATGGATAACACTAGAAAATTATCAATTTCACCTCTGAAATATTTATTTTATTTTAGGCAAATGGAGCACACATATTTTAGGACTACTAGAAAATATCGGGGGGGAAAAAAAAGTTTTTTCTTATGTGTAGGCCTAGGCACTTTTAAATGTCGTGTAGTGCCTATTGGCACGGGTCGCTCGGGTGGGTGTCGAGTGTCGGTGAGCGATGAGGTTCAGGGGACAATCACGATCACTATCATATTGAAGATATACGAAGAATTATTATTTTCTTTTATTTATTACTTTATCCAAGTGCAAGGAAATCTTGATACACTTTCCAATCTCGTTCTTATTATATGAATTAATGTTTGGCAGCTATCGCCCCTCAAGATTCTCAAGGCACTTTTATGGTGTTCGCACACTATTTACGCGAATCTGGCTTTCTATTAGGGCTCTTTATTTCTCGCGATCCCTATATTTGACTTATATAGCACTCGTTTAATCTATCGGAGATCTATCCTCCTAACTATAAAATTACTTAGTGACCTCTAATGTTCTCACTAAGTTACGGCCGTTGTAAAACTTTAGAACGATATTAATTTCTCAGCCGCTCTTAGGGCGCGAGCAAATAAACTTATCCTGCCCAATGCAGGAGCGAGATTGTCTCTCAGCTTCGTTCTAGACTCCTTTCGAAGCCTAACCTTTTGAGAATCTTTAGGGTGGTAACATTATTATCATCGCACATTCAATTGGTTAATATATTATAATAATATAAGATATACATTCTTATTGGCTAAAACATTTACGCCTACAAAAATCACACACATCTGGGACCATATTACTCCCGCAGTTCATTGATCTTGTTTACAAGCTACTTTTCTGGACGTCCCAACACCTGTACAGGCGGTAGGATTGTAAGATGTTTATTTCTAAATAAGGTTTTATTATCCAACGTACCTTCCACCCTTTCTAACTACTGAGTTTTATGGCTCCTATGTGACTATCCCAATAGACGGTAGGATTTGCAGCTAATTGCTTATATCCTTTGTGGGTCCACGAGCTTAAGATACTCATATGTAGGTCTACTTCCAAATATTTGTTACCAGACAAGTAATTACTGGAAGTCTCCTTTTATGTTGAATATAAATATTCTTTTAATTTAATTTTAATAATAACCTTTATAATGGGGGATTAGATTCCGTCACACTATGTATGTACATATATTTTTATTTTTATGATACTATACTCTAAATGACGAATATGTGGAATGGGTCCTAGTAATGAAATTCCAATCCAGGTGAATTCCACGTAAATTTAAAGTAAAATATGCTATGATGCTCCCCCTTGATGCCATATAAAGCAGGACATTTGTTGTTCCTGTAGTCGGTTCTCGTTGCAGGAAGTCCTGGGTTCGACTTCGCCACGGCTTGAAACTCCGGTCAGGGAGCACAGGGAATTTGAAAAATAGGTTTCCACTTTAAATCAAAAGTCGCTTAATAACTGTGAATAAAACCAGTGAATTTTATTCATAAATATCAATTCCTTCGACGATAAATGAAACTTGTAGAATGATTTCTAATCCGTAAATTACTTTAATGACTGTTATTGATACTTATTAAAATCGCCATTTCGAAGACTAACAGTCATATATAAAATTACCCAAAATCATTTATATTTCAAGCTGAAATTAACAGCATATAAGTTTAACTGCACTCGGAGTCATACGATACACTATTTATATTATTTTAAATAATATGAAAGGTAATTTTCACAAAATCATGGGCAACCGTTTCTATAAAGGTCTTGCCTCCATGAATGTTACCAGTAGACTCTCTAGATTGGGAAATATCTCCCACAATTCTTTCTTTCAAATTATAAAATTTAAATCTAATTGGTCAACATAACCAAGATTATGAGCACTATTGGTTGACTCATATCCGAGTTAGCCAATCTCTTTTAAATTAAAGAAAAATGTCAGTTGATATTTCAAAGATCAATTTAAATTCTATAAATTCTTAGAACCATAAAATTATTCTCAACAATTAAATTATTTAGCTACCAACATAAAAAATGAAATTCTCAATATTCATACTAATAATATATCAGCTGATTTCCATTGAATATTAAATATTAAAATATTAAAATTATATATATTAAATAAATAAAATAACTCCTTATTATTATGTCTAGGTAAATATCCGGATTTAAATTTGACATAACACGTTAAACATTAAACTTTGCTCCCTGCTTTCCAAAGTGGTAATTGGGCATCTGTCACGATTGGTGCTACTGTAGAATATGAACTAACTCATACATATTAAAGAATTGTTGTCTATTCTAATTAACACTCTTACAACACACAGAAGCGTCAGGTGTTACCGAAGTTACATTTATTTTGTATAATTGAAGTTTCCCCGAAAAGAGATCTAACCCACAAAAATTGGAAAGTTGAGTATTCAATGAATTAGTGATATATCCGGAGAATATCACAGCATGGTTCATGTAAAACTATCCCTGCTCTCTTCCGGACCTGTTTTATTTATTTTTTAAACTTGACATTCAAGCTAATAGTGATCTATATGTAACAAAATGGCTGATGAAGTTAGTCAAGTCATACGTAGCATTTTATGGGTTAGATCTGTTTACGGGGTAACTATCCATTTAAGGACTAAAAATGTATTAGAACATAAAACTCAAAACTTGTATTTTGTAGCTCTCAAGATTTTTAAAATACATTATAACTTACATAAAATTAAAAATACATTCGTATATATATATATATATATATATATTACATTCACAATATATTGCCTGTTGAAATAAAATTGAAAACTGAAACTTCACAGAGATTATTATTATTTTACTATCACTCTGTAAAACGTGATGTCATTCTACAGTTACTAATATAAAATCGCACATTTTATGTAAAAGTACTGAAGATATGAACTCCAACTTTTCTGTTAAAGATATATATATATATATATATATATATGTATTTATTTATTTATTTATTTATTTATTTATTTATTTATTTATTTATTTATTGAAGAGAAAAGGTAGTGTCCTACTATCTGAAGGGTAAATATATATATATATATATATAATTTTATTTTATTGCATTTGTTACGTCAGTTTCCATGAAATTCACTTCCAGCATTTTCCTTGACGATAGAGAAAAACTTGAAAGGTTGGTCGGCACTTGGGTATGAATGTAATAATTCCCGAATACGAATCTCAAAAGCTGGCGCTTGAGCCAACTCCTCTGATTATGTAGTTGTTGGTCTCTTAACGAGAGGAAGCCACATTGAATATTGTGAAGTTATGCCCGGAACTGAGATAATTAAATTTTTTATGTATATTATTCAGTCTTGTATGTACGATTTGTTTCTTTATGTACGCCATGCTAGCTCCTTCCTATTATCCTTGTCATACGACTTAGAGCGGGACCTTCTCTTGTACAGCTAACCCCTTCAGCCTATCATGCTTTTACAACGTTGAACAGTTATATCGTCGCGCTGTCATTAGGAAGAAAGAGACGAAGATAGTACATCACCGCATTTATGTATGATTGGAGGGGACCTATCATCGAAGTCTTAATGCAAGAGGATAGCGGATCGAAGTTAGTTACCCGGCAAGGTTTCAATTAAGCGTAAAATTTTTAATCATGGAGTTAGAAAGAATAAGGTGTATAATGTTTAATCCCTAGATTATGCACCACATGCCTGGGTTAACTTCCAAACATCTCCGCAGTACGTACGAATGTTCGGAAAGGATGTACGGTAGTATTGATGACTATTTAACTCATGCCCCAATTGGTAGTTAATGGCCAATCACGTTTTAATGAATTTTGTTTTAGAACCAATGACAGTCGTTTTTCACCTCGTTCTTTATCTAAATCTCTTTATCTGCTCCTACCTTTGTGATAAAGAAAGCTCCTCCTTTTTAATATTCTGAACAGCTCAGGGCATTATTTTTCTCCAAACAGATACATTGGATATAGCAAATAATGAACAGATTCCTTGATTTTATTGAGTTGTTTACTAAAATATTATATTACGATGCGAGGTTGGTAGTGGTTTTTACAGAAGCGATGAAAATATTTAAAAGCCGAGCGATAGCGAGGTTTTTAATTTCCGAGATACTGTAAAACATTTCACAAACGTGCGTTGTACATTATTTTTGCGCGATGATGTTTTCAAAATAATAAATTATAGTAAAATAATATCTTTGTTGGAAATATTTTCATTCATTATAAACAATTGACTAACGTTAACAGCGTGGGCAATGCTTATTAGTTGAAACTACAGGAGGCTGAGAGATCAATTTGTGATAAAATGGCGGCAAGTACGTATTTATTGTTTTATATTGTTTCAAATAAAGTTCAGTTCATTTAGAATGCAGTGATTTGGTTCGTATAATGTAGGCCTAGCCTATATTAACACCACCTTATGGATATTTTTTGTATGTACATTGTATGTACATACATAGAGGGCAGTGGTTTTACTTCCCACACGCGGTTTGTAATATGTAATATGACAATATAGTTATTTTATTACAATATAGTTATTTAGGTTCGCAACCCCCAAATGTAGGAAATTGAACTTTCAATCATGGCCACCATTGCTGTATGTACGACAAAACGCACTATCGCGCAAAAGAATAAATTAATAACATATAATGTTGATTATAATATACAGTTTGATGTGTTTCATTATTTCTCCACTAGGGTCCATTCGTACAACATTGCGATCCTATTATTTTGGCAATAAATAATATCAAATTGCTGTGAATATACATAACTTCACATTTCTGATTTGTTTTCAAACATGGCCGTTTACATTAAATATATAAATATTTTAAAATACCGGTAACTATATTTAAATAATGATTTTTGAGTAAACATCTTAATTGTATTCGTTAAATAGTCCTAACAAATGCCACTCTTGATTTCCAAATCCTCTAGATAAATTGGAAATCACTCATGGCGTTACTTATGATAACGATTTGTCATCATCATCATCATCACTCCAGGGATTAGGCAATTGCCCGTTCCGACTTCATATTGCATCAGCCCAACGTCTTCTAGGTCTTCCAACATCACGCCTTCCTCTTGCTTGATAGTTCCTGGCTAACAATGGATATCTCTCCTTACTCATTCCATCCATGTGATCAATCCATTTCTGTCTGTAATTCGTGACTTTATCCAATAAAGGCTGTACTTTCAATTCTTCTCTTATATCCTCATTTCTTATTCTATATAACGATTTGTACATCGGATAATGACGTTCATTCTTGATGTCCCGTTTGTACTTTTCATTAGGAGTAGGCTATGTGCCGACATCGGGTTTCACTTTCTTCCTTATCTTCATCATCATCGTGTTTGGCTAACAACCCGAGTCGAATCACATCCTCCCCAAGAACTCTCCTCCCGACCTCTCTATTCCTGACAACTATCCACCAATTTCGAATTTTAAGTCTTTGGACATCTTCCAAAATTCGATCCATCCACCCCTTATCTTCATCATTAACCTTCAATAGCACACAACCACACAAACATTTATACATTCGGCTCTTCCAACGCTTCTCTGTACAGAATACATCATCATAGTACATTCACGAATTTAGACCATTTGTTGACCTGTTTCGGCCTCAAGATAAATATCATCTAGAAGTATTTTGAGTGGACATCCTGGTCTTCTTCTTCCTGCAGGTTGATATCTTAATATTTGTTTGGGTATCCTGTGATCTTCCATTCTATGAACATGTAGCATCCATCTTGACTTATGATCAGAAATTTTGTTTTCTAAAGGTTCCATGTGTAATTCTTCTAAAAGTCTTCATTTTTTTTGTGATCTAGTAGTGTGTATCCTGCAGTCCTCCGAAGGTATCTCATTTCAGCAGATATAATCTCTGTATATCCTTCTGTTTCAACGTCCATACTTCGCTACCATACAAAAGAGTTGTTTTATACACTTTTAGTCATGAATGTACACAATACAAATACACATATTCTAACAGTCCACCGCTGTTGTATCGAGGTAGTGTGCTGCCTTGTCACGCAGTGGGCCCGGGTTCGATTCCCGGTCGGTCCAAGTTCCTGGGTGAGAGAAATGTCAGGAAGCTTAGGTCCCAACGGTCCCCAAATATCATTTGACAATCATCATCCTTCGCCGATATGGAAAGCAACGGGAAGCTACCACACCTATGATTCCCTAGTAAGGCTGTAAAGTATGGCATGTTTGAAGTGAGAGATCTGCCCTCGGGTAGAATTACTGCAGAAAAGAAGAGAATATTCTAACAAGGGAAATGCCAATCGTATCATACAGAAACCGATCTTCACATTTTGTTGCAGTCACATTGCATACTGCTCACGTGTTTTTATCGTGATGCCCGCTCTAAGCACAGTGGCTTTTCGCTCCATCTGTTAAAGATAACCCTGTTGTCGGCCGGCCATCAAAACCTCGTTAACACCATTAAAAAGTAAAATCTGGATTTTTGCATTATTCGATAAACAAAGGTATCATCTGCGTGCTGTTAAAGTCTTGTAGCTCCAAGATAGTTTTGCTGCCATCTATTAACGATTATAAAAATCATGCATTTCCTCAGATATTAACATTAGACCCGAAAATTCGCGTCTCCGGTTGGGAGGAATAGCGAGATTTCGTCTACTCTGATCTCAAACACTATCTCTAACCTCCTGCGTAACACATTTCAGAAACTATTTTAAAAGTGTAATAGATTTTGAATTTAAAATATTTAAAATCAACCAGTTATAAAGTTTATTCTTCCTCCTGATATTTGTTTTTAAATTATGTAGTTATAAGGTTTTGATTGCCGGCCCACGTTGTACTTTTTTTTTACTTGGTGACCATTTGTATAGCTTTAAAGCTATATGGAGGAAGAGTAACAACTAACTCACTGGCACTATCGAACCCGCGAGTTCATGGCCGCATGGACATAAGCACTCCATGCATCCCTATCCTAACCGAACGTCTTCCAATTATTCCCTGTATAATTTACCTCCCTTAAATAATCGTTAATGCTATTATCCCATCTCATACATGTTCTACCTATGGGCGATTTCCCTCTGGTGTTCCCATATCCCTTTTTCATTCCCCATTCATGCCGCATGTCCTGCCCATCGCAGTCTACGAGACCTAATTGTTCTTTTTACATGTTTTCCCATAAATGTCATATAGCTTATTGTTATGTAAGTCTTTTCCATTCACCTGTCTGTCTCTCTTTGGTTCACATATTTTCCTAAGAACTTTACTCTCAAATGCATGTAATTATTCCTGCTTCCATAAAGTAAGAGTCCATGCTTCGCCTCCATATAAACATACTGTAAATTTTGGTAGACCTTATAACAGGAAGGAGGCTGTTACTCTATATATATATCTCAGGATTGCGGATTTTCACCGTGGGATAGGGCGAGGTTCGAACTAAGGATAACGGTACTATCAGGAGGCTTACCGAAACAAACACTGGTGTCGGTTTAATACTATTTATTAAATCACATGTAGCACAGGACAGTTACAGTTCCATTTCATTTTAGGATTGAATTGAATATATTCCGGAATCTGTCACTTCGGAATGGTCGCGGGAATGCGAGTAGCTGTCAATACTGGACCTATTTTATTATTATCGAGGCGATACGTATCGCGTTTTGGAACACTGATAATTACTGGTCTTCACACGACCTGAGGTGATATAACACCAGCACACTGACGCTTTTAAAATAAATCACTTTTATAACTTGCCTGCGACCGGCGAAATATATGAGTCCGCACTGCCGCGGAACAGTTAATCCTGCGCGGAGTCTTATGTCAGTTTTTTTGTTCCACCCGGGAACAAATCCCGGAGCAGACTCCTTTCCCGATATTCGGAATATATCCAACTCCATCTTACAAATACACTTTACAAGACCAATATTTTCATTGGCTGGACATACATAAAAAACGCCTTACTAGTAGAATACTATTTACTTATGGATTCTGATTGGGCATTACGGTTCCCACTATAGTTCAACCACAATCTCAGGATAATGATTGGTCGTGAATTTACAGGGTGTGATTTTCACACGCTGGTGAGAAGTTTATTAATTTATTGAACACAGATGGACATAGTTTTTGGTTACTGTCGCCATCTCAACAGGCGGTCTAGTGATTTTTTGACACACTTAAAGTTGACCGCCATTTATCTGTCTGGAAGGATGACTTCCAGAGCCGGACAGGGGACATTACATCTCCAGCTGTGAGGCCGTATTATTAGGGAACCATTGTCCCGGGGTCATAAACCGATTTACTTACATCTGTCCATCTTCAAAGAACTTGAGATACAATGGACAGAAATGCCTTTATGTATCTTCAAGCGTAACAGATTGGTAAAAGTTTCTCACGAAACGTTTTCTGGAAAGTGTAACTACATATTCAATAATCAGTAATAATATATATATAATAATAATAATAATAATAATAATAATAATAATAATAATAATAATAATAATAATAATAATAATAATAATAAAATGAATTGGTGCAGTTATTTCTGCTACAACCTTATGAACCGTTATTCGTCCTTAAAACATTCCTGTGCCGGCCGCCACGATTCCACACCCCGACTTAACCCAGTGTGAGAATGGCATCTCTTATAGATACTCAAATGTTTGGTGGCTAGTATCAGTGTTCCAAATAAGAAAGTGAATTGGCAAAAGGATAGATAACCGATAAATGCCCAGAGAATCGAAGCTTCATTTTTTCTGGCTCTCAAAACCACAGATTTTTATTATTTTTTTAATCGTTATATGGGATTTTTAGGATTCTTCAAGCATCATCCATGTAAGTTTGATAAAATTCCATGAATGGTAAGTGAATACATGACCTTTTTTTTTTAACTATTCATGCATTTAGGGAGTGTAGATTTAAAAAAAACGAGAATTGGCATTTAAACAGAACATTTAAAACCGGTAAAAAAAAGATGTTAAGGATAGGCTACTATGTACTAAAATTCAGGCATGAGTTTCAACTTAAGGTTCTGAGTTCAAGACCGGGATATTTTCTACGAGCATAGCAGCTCGGCATTAGCACTTGGACAACTGCGCACGCTGTCTGCTGTTTTCCCCCACACTTATTTCTACCTACAGTAAGGGATATCCAAGGGTAAGGTTTTAAATTTTACTGATTTTTAATAGATTGCGGTCTCGATTTTTTTATTATTTGCAGTTAAAACTCCAAGGTATTTTTTTTAATCTGAGAACGTAGATTGTGTCAATAAAAATTTCAAAACACCTTTCGATGTGATAAAATGTATAGTTCCTTGAAAGTAAAGTAGTCTGAAGAAGTGGTTCATAAAATGAAACTATGGAAAAAAATTCCATTAGATCACTGAAAAACTGTTGTAGAGAGTGGTAATAGGCATGTGCAAAATTTTATGAAGTTTCTGTTAGATACCAGTACATTATCTGATGTATTAAATACCTATATGACCAACCTTCGCAAAAAATTCTCAAACGTTTTTAAGAAATTGGAAGTACACTAACTTGCTCAATATTCTTCTTCTTCTTCCTTCCAAGTATTAGACCAAGGCCTGTTACGATCCTATAGAAAATTTCCCTCCGGGAAATTCTCGTATAAGACTTGAAAGCATAATAATAGTCCCTTCCATTGGTTGCTGGCCAAAGGAAGGCAAGACCAGTGATGGGGCTGCCATCTTATAGCCTCTGGTCAGGCTTTTCTGGACAAGAAAAGAAAATAAAGGAAAGAAGAAATGGAAGAAAGGAAAGACTCCCTAGCCCTCGGATCCCTAATAACCTAACTAAATAATTAAATACACATTATTCAATTACCTATGAATGAATCTGATGTACACTAACTTACCCGGAATCCCAAATCTAATGAAATTAAAAAAGAAAAATCAAAATTTAAAGCGGATGTAGTCATTCCGGTTTCACAAAAATAATCCGCTATCTTGCGGCAATTCCGTAAGCCTTGCGCAAAAGCACTACTGCTCTCTTGGGTGACCGAATGGAATTTTTTCGTTATTTAAGAATTGTAAACAAATGCCCACCGCTGGGTCTCGAGGTAGCGTGCTGCCTTGTCACGTAGGGGGCCCGGGTTCGATCTCCGGTCGGGACAACTTTCCTGGAAAACGTTTTTTTTTTTCGGGATTTTTTCTCACCTTTAAGATAAATCTCACGAAACTTTAAGGCTAATACGGTCCCCGAACACCATCTAGCCATCATTATCATCAATCTCATATCCACTTAATTAGATTAAATTTAGTTTAAGGCCTCTCCTGGCGCATCATTACCATCATCATCAATCAACTCTCATTTCATCGGGGTAGCGAAACCCCGCCTTCCAGGCGCCTCATCCTCTGAAGTGGGTTACAAGTACGCCATGCCAGGACAGAACATCAGAAATGTCGAAAATAACAGCCTGGGGCATTGAAAAAAAATGTAAACTATTGTTTTAGAAGCGTTAGAAAACATTTAAAATAGTTGGAATTGTTAGTAAAAACGAAACTGCAATCCAATAATTAGACAGAAGTTATTTGGGATATTTTAAAAATTCAGTGACATAATGGAAACTTCAGCCGAAACTAGTGTAGCGCGGAAAAAAAAAAAAAAAATTAGCAGATTTTTTTTTAGTCAAATCCACATTCAAAAGGAGAACATTTTTCTCGGTATTCAGTTGTGTTGTGGATTTAATATTGATTAATAATATAGGTAGGACATTTTAAAATTATTTTATAAACTTTAATTGTCGACCGCGGTGGTCTAGTGTATATATTATATGCCCCTAGTCACGAGGGTCGCGGGTTCAAACCCAGCCCTGGTCGATGAATTTTTTAAAGATGGAAACATCCAAGGGACAGTTCTCCGGGAAGTGCTTCAAGTCGTGAGTCCTGAGTCTGATGATTTTCAGGCTCATAAAAGAACCACAAACCTGGATAAGAAGGCCTCTGTGCAAAATTTACCGAACATTCCCATCCTAATAATACCTTGGTTTCCTGTATGTCACTACGAGGCGGAACGCTGACCCCGGGCCACTCAAATGACATATATACGAAAACAAGTATAACTAAATTAATATAGTTGAATTTCTCCACTGTAGATTAATAAAATCTACGTCTCACTAAGGTACACAAGGGCATACTACTACTAATTTAAAAATGAATTTTATATGTATTAAAGTCCGGGACCCACCGCAAAAGGATATTTAACTTCATGCAATCCATAAGTTAAATTAGTATATTCTAATCACCAATTAAAAAGTAATTAAACTAATGATTGCATGTTAATAAAATAAAACTATATTAACTAACTAACTCGCTGGCACTATCGAACCCCTAGGTTCATGCCCGAGCGGACATAAGCTCTCCATACATCCATATCCTGAGCTAATGCTTTCCAATCATTCCATGTATAATCTACTTCCCTCAAATCATAGTTAACGTTATTCATCCACCTCATTTTTGGTCTACCAACTGAGCGTTTTTCTCTGGTTTTCCTATAAGAAGCTTCCATGCAACTCTTCCATTCTTAATTCGTGCCACATGTCCTGCCCATCGCAGTCTATGAGGCTTAACTGTACTTGTTATATCCAGCTTCCTATAAAAGTCATGTAGTTCACTTTTAGGTAGTCTTCTCCATTCACCTGTCTGTTCATCTCTCTTTGGTCCAAAAATTTTCCTAAGAACTTTATTCTCGAATACTCGTAATCTCCGTTCCTCCCTTAAAGCAAGAGTCCATATTTCGCATCCATATTATATAACTGGTAGAATAACAGTTTTATATATTTTCTGTTTAACGTTTTTTGAAAGGAGTTGGGACGTCAAGAGTATCTGTAATGCATAATAGCACATATTTCCAATATTGAGCCTATGTTTAATTTAAAAAAGAAAAACTATATTACTGTAATTAAGTACATATTGGAATTTTGTTAATCAATTTTTTTTTACTCACGGAACTAATGCGATGTGTTGAATTTTGACAAGTTGAATTATATAATTTCAAATAGAAAGAGCGAATGCACTCATATATCTCCCATGTTGCAGGGAGTTTTATATTCAGTACCGCATTCACTGAAAGCAGACAGGTTTCATACTGTCGTATTCACTGCGTGCTGGAAAGTTGATTGAATGTTGATAATAACTTCTACATTTTTTTCTTTCAAAATAATTTGTTGACCTGATGGGTCATTCCACTACCCACCTAAACATCGCCTGCCACCTACCAGTGGGTCAGGCCCCTAGTTTGAGATACACTGTACTAGGGTATATAAAATTATGATCTAAAAAGTTGATAACGTAAGATGAACATGAGGATTAAAGATGAGGCCATTGAGCAAGTGGAGAGCTTCAAATACTTGGGTTGTACTATCAGTAGTAACATGAACTGCGGTCAAGAAGTAAAGCAGAGGATAGCAATGGCAAAAAGAAGCTTTAAAAGAAGAGACATATTTTGTGGCAAAAGAATTACGGAAGAGGCTAGTGAAGTGCTTTGTATGGAGTGTAGCATTGTATGGTGCAGAGACTTGAACATTACGTCGGAATGAGGAAAAGTGACTGGAAGCTTTTGAGATGTGGATATGGAGAAGAATGGAACGTGTAAAAAGGACAGACAACGTAAGAAATAAAGATGTGCTAGACAGAGTGGGTGAAAGTAGAACAATGCTGGAACTCATAAAGAAGAGGAAAAGAAATTGGATTGCCCACTGGCTAAGAAGAAACTGCCTGCTGAAGGATGCTCTAGAAGGAATGATCAACGGAAATAAAGTTAGAGGCAGAAAAAGACATCAGATGATACACAATATTAAAATAAATGTTGAATGCAGGCTTTCACGGTCGGTAATCATAATGTTGAGTGATTCCGGGTTATGTGGCCGTGGTCCATAGTTGATGTTGATACCAGACGTTTCGCCCTCAACTGCGGAGGGCATCTTCAGTGGCGAGTGCTTCTAGGCGTGTTTCCTGGTCGGAAGATCTACTTAGAGTAGATCTTCTAAGTAGATCTTCCGACCAGGAAACACGCCTAGAAGCACTCGCCACTGAAGATGCCATCCGCAGTTGAGGGCGAAACGTCTGGTATCAACACCAACTATGGACCACGGCCACATAACCCGGAATCACTCAACATTATTAAAATAAATGGTTTGTATGCAGATACAAAAAGGAAAGCTGAGGTTAATGAAAGAGTGGAGAATGCTAAGTTTGCAGGAAAGACCTGCTCTTAAACAGAACACTATGAATGATATTAATATAAAACTTTCCTCATTAGAGGATTGCCACAAGGACAAAGTGATACAGACAATTTTCGAAATTGTTGAAATACATTTTGTAAATACATTTAAAATTTTCAAATTCTAAAAGTAGAAATTTTGTAAGATGGTTTCTTAAAATTGAAATTGATCCTCTAATGGCAGCGATGGCAATTTTAGAAAGATACACTCTGTTCAAATCTAAGAAATTCCAAAATGTAGCTAAGAATCCTGGTATAGTATAAGAAAGATTTTTTGTTTTAATTTACTGAATAAATGTAAGTAGAGAGAAAGAAGCTAAAAGAGGTATTTGACGAAAACTACAGTTGGTGCCATAAGAACACGTACAGATTTTTTATACAAACACTTAAAACCTTATAAATACATTTATAATTACCCTGTGTAGCCAAATCAACTTTCCATAACATGAACTAATTTTATCATCAGTCCATACTCTTCCTGATATTATATACGCCCAGATTGACAAGAATCCTCACACAATCAGATTATCAGAATGTGATTGTGAACTTTCTGAAGGAACTAAACAAGTCTTGCTTTTGACATAATGTATTGCAAAATTTTATTGGATAATGTTTAGGAACGCCTCTGTGGCTTTGCTGTCAGGGCGCGAGGTTTGATAAATAGTTGAACTGCAATACCCGAGTAATTCCTTTCACCGTACATATGTGGGACCTAATTACTCCCTGTAACTCACGATACGTGTTCAATTATTCCCTTTACCAATTTCATGTAGCAGATAAAATACTTCCAGTTCGATAGGCGAGGCCACAATCCGGCGACTCCAAACATATGCACTTCAACAAAAACTACAACAATAATCATCATAATAACAAATTCACTGGCACTTTCGAAAACAGAGGTTCGTGGCTGCACGGACATAAGCTCTCCATACACCCCTATCCTTATCTAACGTTTTCCAAATCATAACTAACTAATTCACTGGCACTATCAAACCTGTAGGTTCACGGCCGCGCGGACATATGCTTTCCGTACATACCTATCATGAGCTAATGTTTTCCAATCATTCCCTGTATAATCTACTTCCCTCAAAATATAGTTAATGTTATTCTCCCACCACATACTTGGACTACCAACTAGGTGTTTTCCCTCTGTTTTTCCTACAATAAGCTCCCATACACGTCTTCATTACCCATACGTGCCACATGTCCTGCCCATCGCAGTCTATGAGACTTAACTCTTCTTAATATATCTAACTCCTACAGAGACCATGTAGTTCATTGTTATTTAGTCTTCTCCATTCACCTGTCTGTTCATCTCTCTTTGGTCCAAAAATTTCCCTAAGAACTTTATTCTCAAATACTCGTAATCTCCTTTCCTCCCTTAAAGCAAGTGTCCAATCAGAATGGGGGCTATTTGGCCTCCGGAAAATTTTACCCCAGTGGAACCCATTTCCGCATTTCTTGACGGTTGTATTTTTACGGTGAAAGATCGTCACTCATTCGACCAAGGTACTTTTTTCGGCTTATCACCTTTGACCAGTCCGACATGGATAACCCTATCGGCAGCAATGCTACCGTCGCGCCGGCATCATTTAAGCACGCATGCCACTTTACCTCGACAAGGTAAAGATACCATGGAGAGGTTTTCCAAATCATATTCTGTACAATTCATTTCCTTCAAATCCTGGTTAATGCTATTCGCCCACCTCATACTTGGCCTAACTACTGACCGCTATCCTGATTTTCTTACAATAAGTTTCCATTTCCCTCTTGGCTCATCGCAGTCTAGGAAACTTACTCGTCCTTAGTACATCTGGTTTTCTATAAAGATCATGTTGTAGTTCATTGTTATGTAAGTCTTCTCCTTTCACCTGTCTGGTCGTTTCTCTTCGGTCCAAAATTTTTCCTAAGAACTTTATTCTTAAAATATGTGTAATATTTTCTCCCCTCTTAAAGAAAGAGATCATGTTACGCATCCATGTAACTAAGAGAGTAACATTTTTATATATTTTCACTAAATATTATTTGAGAGAATTTGAGATGACACAGAAATCAAATTTAAGACTATGTTTACTTTCTTTCTACCCCTCATTTATAATAATAATAATAATAATAATAATAATAATAATAATAATAATAATAATAATAATAATAATCATCTTAATAATAATAATCATCATCTTAATAATAATAATCATCATCATCATCTTAATAATAATAATCATCATAATAATAATATATAATAATAATCATCATCATCTTAATAATAATAATCATCATCATCTTAATAATAATAATCATCATCATCATCTTAATAATAATAATCATCATCATCTTAATAATAATAATCATCATCATCTTAATAATAATAATCATCATCATCTTAATAATAATAATCATCATCATCTTAATAATAATAATAATAATAATAATAATAATAATAATAATAAAAAGAGACAGGATGTTCATGTATTTGCATATTTTCTTTTCACAGAACGTAACTCTATATACTTGCGCATTATCTAAGCCCATACAAATTATTACTATTTTTTTGGTTCGTTAATCATGATTTAAGTTACAACATAACTTCATATTTAGCCATTTTTTACAAATGGAACATATTTTAATAATATAGTGCATATGCAGCTTATTTATAGGTTTCAGAAATATATTTTACTTTTTTGATTTTAAATTTTCTCCCAAACATCCTTTTGAAAAGTAAGAAATACAGAAAAATAATTATTGCATGAAAAATAATTATTGCATGAAAAATAATTATTGCATGTAAAAAAAACGTAGAATATTTAGTTTATGTAAACTGCATCAGAAAGGAACGGCTGTAGAAGTAAATGCGAGTACTCCCTTGTAGTTTTCTTAAACGTGTATTATGAAATCGAGCTATCTATTCAATTAATGTATTAGACCTAATACTACGTTTATATTTTATTTGAATATTTTGGAATTTTTTCAAGCATGATTGCATACATAAACTAATTCACTGACACAATCGAACTCAGAGGTACATGGCCACGCCGACATATGCTCTCCTTACATCTCTATCCTGAACTGATATTTTCCAATCCTTCCATATACAATTTACTTCCCTCAAATCGTCCCTCATTGTTTGCCTACTTGTTGAGCGCGTTCTCTAGTTGTCCTATAACGAGTTCTCATCCCATTCTTACATTTTCCATTCGTGCCACATGTTCTACTCATTGCAGTGTAGAGACCTAACTGTTCTTGATACATCTTGTTTCCCATAAAGTTGACTGTTATGTGGTCTTCTCCTTTCATGATGCCCCTAATTTCATTCCTAATTCGTTCGTTCCACATATCTGACGATCACAGTTTACGAGACTTAACTGTTGTTACATTTTGTTTCCTATAAAGATCACGTAGCTGACTGTTATATAATCTTCTCCATTCACCTGTCTGCTCGACTGTGTTTGGTCCAAACCTTTTCTTAAGAATCAAGTATTCGTAATCTTCTTCCCTTCCTTAAAGTAATACAGATTTAAAAAATTATAATGCATATAAATTCGTTCATTATTTATAAGAATCCAGATGTAATAAGAACAGTTAAGTCTCGTAGACTGCGATGGGCAGAACATGTGTCTTACATGAGCCTGGGGCTACGTCTTATATTTCTCTTCCGAGGAATACCAAACTCAGGACTTTGACGCTTTTAAATTCCATCGTCCCCCTCTGGTTTTGAACCCACGAACCTCGTAACCAGAAATGAGCATGACAATCTCTTATACTTAAGGATCATGTAATTGATCTGTATTATCAAATTAATCAGCGAACCTGCACAGAACACACTGATTACAGACATTCAAGACGCAATATTATATTCTGTTCTCAGGTTTTTTATATCAAAATGAAATTAAAAAAATAATTTAAGCAATAGTTTGAATATTAAACTGTGCACAAATGCAAATAACATTCCTTTATCTTGTAACCTTTTCCATCAAGTAAAAGATAGTTGAATTTTGACATACCGGAGACTCAGAGAAGCCTGAAGAGTTAATAGCCTGTCCTTGTGTGTTTGGCATTAATTTAAATTATAACAGAGTGTTGATGAGTTGTAGACTAGTTTACCTTAATCATCTCTTCTCTTGGAGATCCGTTAGCAAATGTGGCGCATTTTCAACAGTCCAAGGTTCAAACGTTGTAATTGCACTTGGGAACTGTAGGCACTAAAAAATGTATAAAAAATAAGACACATATGGAATGCAGGCTTTCACGGCCGGTAATCATAATGTTAAAAGATTCCGGGCTGTGTGGCCGTGGTCTATAGCTGGTGTTTCTTCCAGACGTTTCTCCCTCAACTGCGGAGGCATCTTCAGTGGCGAGTGCTTCTAGGTGGTGTTCCCTTGTCGTAGGCTCGATTCACATCTATCTAGGCCCATCCGTCCACCCCTTGGGATACCTCGGTCGTCATGACCATACTCCCAAGTCCTAGTTCTAGTCCTCCCTATCCTATGTTCACGTCCACGTTCAAGTTCACGGTCCTTAAACCAACACCCCAGGGAGAGGGTGTTGGAGTTTGCAGTTCTGGGAATTGCTGAGCTACATAGTACATCAGGTCGCTCAATCCTGACGACCCCACAGTTGGTCCACGGGCTCCATGAGCCTAGCCGGGAGGACTGCTGTCGCAGATCCACCGACCATTCCCCTGTTCTGCCTCCAGGGACGTGTCCTGCAGCCGTTGTGAGACCGGCTAGGGCTACAAGCCCAACAGTGAGACTTTTAGTACATCCAGGTGCTCATCTCCTGGCTACCCCACAGTTTGTCGACGGGCCCGTAGGCCGAGCCAGGAACCAGTACACTAGCTCCCCTCTGGACTGGTCCGAGCCGAGCCCTGGTGTGCCCCCAGGGACGCCTTCTGCAACTGTTGTGGGCCAGCACGGAGCTCGCAAGCTCCAACAGATGAGCAACTAGTACGACAAGGCGCTCAACTCTTGCCTACCCCACTAATGGTTCACGAGTCCCTTGGACTTAACCGGGAGGACTGTCTAGCAGATCCACCGATCTTTCCCCCAGTGCACCAGCTGGGGACGTGTTTGGTTGCTGAAGTGGGTCCAGCCTGAGCATTAGTACGTCAGGTCGCTCAACTCCTGACGACCTCACAGATTGTCCTTGGGTCACTCGGTTCCAGAGTCGGCGCTAAGTCCCAAAAGCCAAAAGACCGCGCTTCCTCCTTTCTCGAGCTTGTCGACCTGGTGGTAATTCCCAGCATTACGCCCGGTATTGTCCCAACCAGCCCGTTCGCAAGACTAAGCCTAGTCGTGCCGCTGCTGTGAGTCAGCCCACTGAGCAATGTAGGCATCCAGGGAGCTCATCGCCCATGGTGCCCCCAAAAAGGACCTCGGGATTTTAACCAAGAGAAGGGAGCTTCTGATCTCCACAATCTCCCACCTCCTCGCCACGACGGCCGCTGATCCCGCTGTGGGCCGGGATATTTGAGCTTTAGTACAACAGGGCGCTCGTCTCCTGTTGACCCCACTTATGGTCCGCAAGTCCATCGGACTTGGAAGGGAGGACTGACTAGCAGATCCACCGACCTTTTCCCCACTACGCCACCGAGGGGACGCGATTTGCTGCTGAAGTGGGCGCAGCACGAACTATGTAGTACATCAGGTCGCTCGAGTCCTGACGACCTCACAAATGGCCCGCGGGTCCGGTCTGGACCTAGCCGGGAGGAGTGCAAGCAAACCACCGACCGTTCCCCTATCCGCCACCCGGGGACGCGCCCTGTTGCTGTTGTGAGCACAGCTGGGGCCCGATAAACGGACCCCCAGGGAAGGCTCGATTCACAGTTCACAGTCGAGTCTTCTAGGTGGTGTTCCCTTGTCGTAGACTCGACTGTGAATCGAGCCTACGACAAGGGAACACCACCTAGAAGCACTCGCCACTGAAGATGCCTCCGCAGTTGAGGAAACGTCTGGAAGAAACACCAGTTATAGACCACGGCCACATAGCCCGGAATCTTTTAACATTATAATAAGACACATGCTTAGCTATTTTGATTTTTTTTTGTGCGGAATTAAGTAGACATACACATGTTGCATTATAAATATATTTATTAGTTAAGTCCCTAAGAATGTAGCTATTGAGATTGTTCTCATTGAAATATTTTTGATGTCATTTTACAAATCTTTATTGGTCCTACTTAATTCATAGCTGCCACAATGATTGAACCAAACTCATCATGTAACAGTGAATTAATATATATAAGATGGATTTCGTTAACCAGCAAAATCGGACCATTAAGAGTGAGGGTTCATCTGAAGCTAAAATTTAAAAATCGCACTAGGGATCACACATTTAGATTTTTTAGCAATAAAACTCGGTGTATATAATTGAAATAAAACTAAAAAGTTTCTAAAAATCAGCGAAATCGCACCAATAGATGTGGGTATTAACCTGAAAGCTGAATTTAAATTGATTTTGCGCTCGCAATGTTTTTTCTTGCAACTAAACTGGATATATTTGATTTAATTACCAAAAAGAAGATACATAAATCAGCAAAATCGAACCATATATTCGTCTTTCGGTGGAATTGTATTAGTTTATGTAGTTCCTGCGTGAATAATAATAATAATAATAATAATAATAATAAATTACATCCTATAATACATGTTTTATTTAAACTAGCAGAGTTAAGGCCACAGTGCTTTAGCTTCCACTTAACCAGTAAAGTAAGATATATAAAATGCATTTATACATTATAATTAAGATGCAATACAATAACATAAATATGCACTTAAAATAAATACAATTGTTTTAATTCTAAATTGGTTTTAAGTATATGAAAGTAATAATAATTTGTGATTTATCAGGTAACTTGTGATATTACGATAAGGGATGAGGATACTGTAGAACTTTGAGAAATTATGTTAATTTTTGTTTGAAAATGACTACTGTTCGGTCGCCCTTTGAAAGAACAAGCATAATGAGATGTTTTGTGATGGTGTATGTTAAATATTTAATTGAACTGAGATCTGGTGTTGACTTTATGATTAAAGTATAAAATATGAAAGCGAGCTGACAGTTATTTGGGGTCAGAAGTGTACATGATTTGGAACAGTAAAGTTAGAGAATGCAAATTTGTTATTACTCAGCCGGAGCCATGGCAGTGATTCAATAGATGCAGAAATATGGTCATATCTTCGGAATTATAAACGCATCTAATCCAAGCATTATGAACACGTTTGTAGCTTGTTTGACAGTAGTATTCAAGTCATTCATTAATATTATCACAGTAGTCGAAATGTGGCATGACGAGTGTAGGCTATGTTTAAGTTGTATGGGTATAATGTACTTTAGATGATGAAAATGAAGTGGACTTTATAAAATAGTGTACGTCCTATACTATCACACCTTACAATTTTTTTGGCTGTTCTATGCCACCGTGCCACCTATGAATATTCGATCGGAGAACAAATGACTGCTAGCATCATGTTGGCCAATGTGATAACACAAGTTCCCGCTAGAGCCAATTGCCAACATGTTTACCCACATATTCTAGGAGTCCACATACACTAAGGGGAAGTTACGGCGAGAAAATGAGCAGTTAGTGTTAGTTTTAACAAGTTAGGTTGAGAAAATTGGCGAATTAGTACACCAGATTAGTTTAGCGTTCACTTGTTTGTTAGCAGGTTTTTATGATAAGTTGGCTACACTGACTAAGCAATGACGAATACATATTTTACATCTAAAATGTGGTGAGTTTAGGTTACTTTGAACTCAACTTCTCACTTCATTTTCAGGCATTAGTCTCACTTTTTTAATCAACACCTAGGCCTATATTTCTCTCAGACTATTTAACTCATGCCCTAAATGGGAGTCAATGACCAATCGCATTTTAGTGAATTTTGATTTACAACCAATCACAGTCATTTTTCACCTCGATTTTATAAATTTAATTATAACAGTTTAAAATCAAGCTCCTCCTTTTTAACATTTTGAATAGCTCAGACCATTATTTTGGAGTGACTGACTCTCTAAGAAATGCGTTGAATATAACAATTTTATATTAAGATGTAAGAATTCTAGAATGCATGTGGCTACCAGTTTGTAGCCTATATAGTGCACTAATGTAACCAGATAGTGCTTGCGATATATAATATAAAAACATTTGTAGCAATTGATTATATTACAAAAAATAGAAATAATCCACTGTTTGCACTTTCTTAAACATATTATTTCCCAGGGTAATAACGTTCCAGGAAAATATAATTGACATATTTACATCATAGGGCATCAGAAATTAATTAATATACAGTTTGATATGTTTCATTTTTTTCTCCATTAGGGTGCATTCTTACAATATTGCGGTCCTTTGGCAATATCTGGTTGCAGTGATGAAAAACATAACAAACGTTTCTCATTTGTTTTCAAACATGGCCGTTTACATTAAATATATACATATTTTAAATACCTATATTTAAATAATGATTTGTGAGTAAACAGCTTAATTTCATTCGTTAAATAGTCCTAACAAATGCCACTTTTGATTTCCAAATTACCTGTATAAATTCACTCCTCACTTCGTGACGTCGTGAATTTATCGATAATTTGGAAATCACTCGTGGCATTACTTATGATAATTAGGCCCTATTCACATACTACGACATTAAATTGTGTGTTTTCCTTTTTTTTATTTGAATTTATGGTGGCATAGAATCTCCTCCCCCTTTTTTTTTTTAATTTCTCGCGCCTGCTCTGGAAAATTTCGATGCTTCCCCAACAAATCGCCTGGCACAGTTTAAAAAGCCCTGGGCTATGCTATTTTATGTCGCAAGGCTAACTGAGATTTCAAAAAGACTGTGTAAATGATACAAATAAAAATAAAGTGATTACTCGTGAGTCCTAGATATTTTACGTAGTATGTAGTCTGTCCTTAATTCGAAACTGGAATAGTGAATACGTTTGTTCTGAGTTGAATAGAATTTCTTGAGGTTATTCACGGCATTGAATGATAACCCTATTAGCCAAGGACTTGCTGTAGGCACGGACTGGAGATTTAATTCCAAGGTTGTTTATTTACAATTGATTATTATTTCAAGTGCCCTCAAAACTTGCAAATATGTGTGTATATATATTTTTATCAGATTGATCTGACATTTCTTCAGCTTGAATTATGTGCTACCTGAGGACACTCTTTCTGACATTTATAGCTTTGCAATTATTGTCTAATATAGCATAATATTGTATGAACTCATGTATTGTAGAAATATTAAATGTCGGGGAAATATGTTATTTTGGCTATTCTTTACAACATGTGACGCGACTTTTTAATTCCTTCATTAACTCCAGTCAAATTTTATTCTTAGGGTTACATTTTTCAAATTATTTCCCACCATTTACAATGATTTTTACATTTTTTCGAACGATTATTTCAATATATTTTTCTGTGATACTTAACTACATACGTAGCATGAAGACATGGCAGCCTTATTGATTTTAACGAATTTTCTAAGCAAAAACAAAGTCGCGTTGTAGTGCAGCCAACATAGAGTATGTACTAATTAACTTTTCACATATACTTCAGAATTTCAGAGCTTTCTATTTATTTTTGGGCTTTGCATTCTTTCATAGATTACAGTGCTTAAGTTGCGTTAGGTTAGCTTTTAGGTTCGTCTTTCACAGGTTAGAGTACTTAAGTTGCGTATAGCTAGCTTTTAGGTTCGTTAAATATCATGCATATGTTGGCTGCATCCCGTGATTTCATAGTATAAATCGCTTCGCGTTTGTTGGCGCATGCGCATGATGTGATTAGAACTTAGAACTTTTTTTAGCGTCACATGGTGTAAAGAATCCCCGTTATTTTTATTATTTATTCTTATATATTGTTCTGTAATCTTTGTATATAAAAATGAATGTGAGTCTGTCCTTTATAGGACACCTCACCGATTGGAACGGGATTTTTTTCCATCATTTAGAGCTCCTTTTTCTGGGACAATTAACGTATATACCATATTACCTTACGTACTATAAGGCCGGAGCTAAAAAAAAAATGACATCGATGCACTAAAAAGTAGCTTTTTGGACGCTTAAATGTCTTATGTTGCCAAAACAATATTAATGTACACATGATTGAATATCTACAAAAAAAAAGTCCATGACAGCATATGTCTATCTTTTACGGATCACTTGCAATGACCCTTTTTGTCTTTCAGCTCATTGATGCCAAGAAGATCGGGATAAGTAGATTCCCGGGTAACGTCAGGTATTCATCATGGGTATATAAAAATAATTACGATATAAAGTTATAATTATTTTTCTTTCTACTTATTGAAGTAAACATAAAAACGTATTTAATGTATTTATGGGTATTAGCAAATATATTATAATTGATTCCTATTAAAATCTATATATATAAAAATCAATGTTTGTTGTTTGTTTGATTGATTGTTTGTTTTTTTCGTATTTTATGCGCGGCCATACCGTTGATCCGATTTTGATGGTTTTTTTTGCAAAATGTTCAGAAGATTCCCGGATGAACATAGTCTTATATATAAAAATCAATGTTTGTTTGTTTGTATGTTTGTTGGTTTGTTTGTTTGCATTTTATGCGCGGCCATACCGTTGATCCGATTTTGATGGGGTTTTTTGCAAAATGTTCAGAAGATTCACGGGATGAACATAGGCTATAAGAGAGTGTGATATTCAACCCCTTCACCCCCAAAAATCACCCTTTGTAGTGAAAAACGTGATTGAAGTTCCTATTTTGACGCTTAAATGGCTTACGCTGCCTAAAGCATTATAAATACACCAAATTAATGTACATAGAATTGAATATCTCAAAAAACTCTTCAAAAAAGTCCGAGACAGCATATGTTTATCTCTTACGGATAACTCACAATAACCATTTTTGTTTTTCATCGATGCCAAGAAGATCGGAATAAGTCGATTCCCGGACAAGCTTGCTCTGCCATACTATTCATCCGATTGAGATGGGGCTTTTTGAAAAATGTTCAGGAGATTCCGGGGATGAACATAGGCTATAAGGGAGATGAAATACTCAACCTCTTGACCCCTAAAAATCACCCTTTGTAGTAAAAAACGTGAAATAAAGTTCCTATTTTGACGCTTAAATGGTTTACGCTGCCTAAAACATAACAAATATACCAAATTAATGTACACAGATATGAACATCTCAAAAAACTCTACAAAAAAGTCCGCGACAGCATATGTTTATCTTCTACGGATAACTCACAATAACGATTTTTTCCTTTCATTGATTCCAAGAATATCGGGATAAGCAGATTCCTGAACAGTGCACGGCTGTTGGTAAATTTATTTATGAGTAGCAGCGCATGCGGGTATTAGCTAGTTACAAATAAATTGAGGAGACATTGAGACAATATTGACCAAATCACATACTAAAGCATGTATCAAACTAGTGTTCCTCTGTGTACTAGTCTGTGCGTTTTTAACTTGGCACAAGTACCAGCTTCAGTTGTTGACAGGGGGGAGGGGTTTGGACTGGCTGGTCCATCATCTGAACAATCAGCTCTTTAGTGGGTGTCAACTACTGTGAGCTGATTAAAGAAAATATGCTCTTTTAAGCAAGGATCCTTTTGTTCATAATTATGATGGTCCGGCCGGCCCAACCCACCCTTCTGTCCAGAACTCAAACAGGTAACTTGTGTCAAGTTAAAACTCACAGACTTTTAGGTAGCGTGGTGGTAAAAAGTAGAGTGCTTTGGAAGATGTAAAAGTTCATATTAAAAAGCACACGCGCACGCTCACACACACATACACACATTAAAACATGCATATCCATCCATCCATCCATAGTAATTCTGACCGAGGACAGGTGTTTCACTGCAATCATAACTGCAATAAAGCATTTTCATGCTATGCTTTGCAGCTTTACTAGGGAATTATAGGTGTGGTAGCTCCTCGTTGCTTTCCACTCCAGCGAAGGATGATGATGATGATAATGATGGCTGGATGATTTTCGGGAACCGTAGGGCCCTAAACTTCCTGACATTTCTCTTACAGGTGAGGAAAAACCTCACACAGGAGCCTGCCCCAACCGGGAATCGAACCCGGGCCCACTGCGTGATAAGACAGCACGCTACCTCGAGACCACAGCGGTGGACTACATGCATATATACTACGTTTTGTATTTCGATGTTATAATTAAATTTTGACATTAAACAATGAAACCCATTGATTTGAGAATTATATATAAGGAAGGAAAATAAATGTTTGCCCTGGGATGCCTGGATAGCGTGGTTGTAACGCACTACTGTATAGAGTTAGGGGTCCCGTGTTCAGATCTCGGTTTATCCATTGATTTTCATTTCATGACACACGCACACACACATAGGCTATATATATATATATATATATATATATAGGTCTTGGTGATCTAGTGGTTTATATTTCTTGCCTATATACCGAGGCTCGCTGATTCAAACCCTGCCGGGGTCGATGGATTTTTAGGATGGAAAAATCCAATGGATAATTGTGGAATGCAGGCTTTCACGGCCGGTAATCATAATGTTAAAAGATTCTGGGCTGTGTGGCCGTGGTCTATAACTGGTGTTTTCCAAGGGATACCTCCTCCGGGAATTTAAGTGGTTTCCGAGTCTGAAGATTTTCGGGCTCATAAAAGAACCTCAAGCCTAAATTAGTGCTTCAGAGAAAAATCAATCAGCTTTCACCGTCCAACTAATACCTTGCATGCCTACTAGATGTCTCCGAGGCTTTGGTCCTGACCACATGTCATTCCCTAAGGAAATAAGGGTAACTAAATCAGCTTGGTCAAAGAACTCCCGCTAGGGGAACACCCATGTCCCCTTGCGGAACGTATGGGCAAATACTGTATGTATGTGTATACATATTTTTTTCGTGCACAATACATCTTTTCCTCATTTTCTAATTTTCCCATGTGACGTAAGGCTTCTTTCACATTTAATTTAGGCCTATTTATTTGCTGTTAGTAAATTGTCCTTTTGGACTATTGTAGAGCTTTCCCTCTTTCGTTCAAGAACGTAGTTTGGTATCTTGTCAATTTGAGTCCTTATTAAATGGAAATACCACCTTATTTGTTTCAAAGTTAGGCCCTGAGCCATCTAAATTTTATTTTTACTCCCACCATTTCTCTAATGTTTCCCTTTTTTTGGAATTCTGGATAATTATTAGCAGAAAATTCCATATCTTAGATTTACGATACGCAAGAGACATCGTGCATGAAATAAGAGGTTCCTGTATAAAATATGTCGGCCCTTTGACACATGGATTTGATTCCCGAGAGTAATTATTTACCAACTTAATGGGATCATCTGTATGAATTGTGGATAGGTTCCGAATTTAATACAAGCATCAGTTGCACAGTCTAACAATTATATACTTTCCTCACTTAAAATCCCCAACCTCCCATCGCGTGTCGAAGGACCCTTTAATCAGAAGGCAGGCATACCATCACTGGGGTCTGATTTTCTTCAATGCAATATTGCGCGAAATGCTCATAAAGGCTTATAGACTTCTATTTTCATGTTTCACATTATGTAAATAGTTTTTTAATGTTTTGAAAGTACGTCAAATGTGAAATTAGTTCAAGAGTAAAAAAGGTAAACTCTTTTTATATGGTAGCGAAGTATGGGCCAATGCCCAGAAGTATATTCATAGACTTAGATCTGCTGAAATGAGGTATCTTCGGGGGACTGCTGGATACACACTACTACATCATAAAAAATAAGTTATCTTGGATGAATTGCATAGGCATATGGAATATTTAGAAAACTAAATGTTTGATTATAAGTCAAGATGAATATAACTTCTTCGAATGGAAGATTACAGAATGCTCAAGCAGATGTTAAGCTATCTAACTGTAGAAAGAACAAGACCAGGATATCCACTCAAAAAACTTATAGATGATATTTTCTTTCTATTGATGCAGAAACCAGATTAACAAATGACCCAATAACTGAATGGGCTTTGACGATGAAAATACGACAAAATGCGAAATTGGCTCAAATTACAAAAATTATACAAAAATACGATTTAAATAGGAAATATACTATTTTTTTTTCATATATATTTCTTTTCTTCAGGAAACGTCAAGAAATATAAATGTGTACACTACTTGTAAATGCTTTTAGCTCTTAACTTCATGTACCTAGAGTTTGTCCAAACAGCTTTTCAATGTATTTAGGATCCTACAACAGCATAGAAGTTGAAAAATATTTCAACAAATATATATATATATATATTTCAGGATTCTTTCTGTTATTTACACAGGTATCCTCAACCAAAATATACAATATTTTTCTTCCACACTTCCCGGTTTTGCGTGTCTACTTCTGTCATATTTCTCTTCTTCATGTTGTCTTGAATTCCCTTTATCCACTTTGGCTTTGGTCTACCATGTTTCCCTTTTCCAGGAGGTATCCATTTCAATACTTCTTTGTTTCTTTCTGCTTCCCTTCTCATTATATGTCCATACCATCTTAGTTGGATTTCTTCTATCTCTTGTACAATATCATTTTCTACATTCATTATTTCTCTTATTGTAATATTTTTTTTTATTTTATCTAATTTTGATATTCTTGCCGATCTTCTCAAAAAGTCCATTTCTGTGACTAACAATTTATTTCTGTGTTTTTGCTTCAACGTCCATGTTTCCACACCATATAATAAAACACTCTTCACACTTGTGTTATATATTAATAATTTAGTCCTCTTGATTATATGCTTACTCCATAAAACATAATTTAATATGCAAATAACTTTCTTTGCCTCTATTATAATTTTTTTCGATGTCTAACTCAAATGATCCATCTTTTTGAATTATTGATCCCAAATACTTAAAATATTTTACTGTTTTAATCTTTGTTCCATTTATTTCTAATTCCTCGGAAAGATCTATGCTCATATATTCTGTTTTATTATAATTAATTGTTAAACCCCATATTGAGTATTCTTCCTCTACTTTCCTACCCATATAGTTTGCATCTTCACATCCTGAAGTAACTAATATACAACATGTCCACAAATATAGTATCATACTTTAAACCACTACTACGTCGCTTTGGATAATCGTATCTAAATGAAATTGGTGACAATCAAAAGAGAAAACTCAAAAAGTTTTGTGCATGTTAACAATATCAGCAATGGAGAATAATGGAAACTAAACTAAATTTAATCATATTTTTGTGGCCGATATGGTTTCGTTGTTGGATATTTAGCAGACAGGTTAAATGTGAATGTTTGCTGTGGTTTTAAAGTTGTGTTATTAAAGAAGCTATGAAATAGGGTTTTAAGGAGTTTGGCAAACCCCCAAGAACTTAGTTAATGTGTTTTGGAATATCACACCACGCAGAGTCCGTTGCTGCTCCAGCGTTCTTTTATGCGAAGGTTTCAACATCAGGCTCCTACACACAAGTCAATTTTGAAGTGGTACCGTGATTTTGTGGATCGTGGCTGCATATGTATTCAAAGGAAAGGCCATTTAGGCAGACCATCTGTCTATGCAGGAATAGTGGATCAAGTGCGGGAGGCATTTGTTCGTAGTCCCAAGAAGTCTGTCCATAGAGCTAGTGAACAGTTAAACATCCCTAAATCCACCGTATATAAGATCATACGTACACAACTGAAGTTCCACCCCTACCAACTCCAATTAGTGCATAAGTTGAAATCTGATGACCATGCAAAGCGATTAGATTTCTCTGAGCATTTCATGGCACTAATGGAGGATAATGAAGAACTGTCGGAAAAAATCATTTTCAGTGATGAGGCAACTTTCCACGTTAGTGGAAAAATGAACAGGCATAATGTTATTTGAGAATAAAGTTCTTAGGAAAATTTTTGGACCAAAGAGAGATGAACAGACAGATGAATGGAGATGACTACATAACAATGAACTACATGGTCTTTATAGGAAGCCAGATATAATAAGAACAGTTAAGTCTCATAGACTGCGATGGGCAGGACATGTTGCGCGTATGGGGAATGAAAGAGTGCATGGAAGCTTCTTGTAGGAAAGCCAGAGGGAAAACGCCCAGTTGGTAGACCAAGAATGAGGTGGGAGAACAACATTAACTATGATTTGAGGGAAGTAGATTATACAGGGAATGATTGGAAAGCATTAGCTCAGGATAGGGATGTATGGAGATCTCATGTCCGCGCGGCCATGAACCTACCGGTTCAATAGTGCCAGTGAGTAAGTAAGTATAATGTTAGGATTTGGGGGAGTGAGAATACAAACACCATTGTGGAAGTTGAAAGAGACTCCCCTAAAGTCAATGTATTTTGTGCCGTATCGAAACGTAAAATCTATGACCCATTTTTCTTTCTAGAGACCACTGTCAACGCTGAAATAATATCTTGATATGCTCACTGAATGGTTATTTCCACAATTGGAACAAGAAGAAGGCAATGGATATCTTTTCCAGTAAGATGGGGCATATCCTCATTGGCATTTGCATGTTCGGGAACATCTGAATGACCGGCTTCCAGGAAGATGGATTGGACGTGCTGGAGATGATGATCATGTTTTCTACAAGTGGCCGCCGAGGTCACCTGACTTGACGGTCTGTGACTTCTTTTTAGGGGTTACATAAAGGATCGTGTCTATATACTCCCATTGCCTCAAAACCTGCAAGAAGTCCAGCTTCGTATCATTGCTGCCATCTAGTCCATTTCTTCACATATGTTGGAGGGTGTGTGGCGTGAATGGGAATATCGCCTCGATGTCTGCAGTGTCACTCGTGGGGGCCACATTCAATGTCTATGAGGTATAGCAAAAACTTCTTGAGTTTTTTTTTTTTTTTGATTGCCACCAATTTCATTTAGATACGATTATCCAAAGCGACGTAGTAGTAGTTTAAAGTATGATACTATATTTGTGGACACGCTGTGTAATAATGAGGGGTTTGAATTCAATGCAGGAATGTGGTGGAGAATCTAGAGATTAAAAATGGTGCACCCATCACCTCTCCTTCCCCGAGATGAATAATTTTGAAATTTAATTATTAATTTACGGGTGTAATACTATCAATCATTCATACATGTTATTTTAACTTCACATTACCCAAAGGTATTACGATACCACAGCACAGGACATGTTTATACTCTGAATTCTACACAATATTTATGTATAGAGCATTGGACTTACTTCCCAGTCATGTCAGAGGCTATCAATCACTATCGTTACTTAAATTCAAATGGACTGGTATTTTAAGTTTCACACAATGAAACTACTACCTGCATAACAAATAAATTCAGCATTTTGTATATACCTATAAATCATTAGGAAGCTTTTCGTACTTTATTTATTCCATGTTTTATTAATGTGGCTATTATTATACCACATCCGCAGTGTGCTTCGTTTAGTCTATATTTTAAAAGTTTAATAAGTATGTGATTTTGTATGATTTATTATTCGCTGGTTGAGTGGAAGATAAGGCCTTATACCCTTAACTCTGCCAGTTTAAATAAAACATTATTATTATTATTAATATATATTATTATTATTATTATTATTATTATTATATTATTATTATTATTATTATTATTATTATTATTATTATATTATTATTATTATTATTCCACTACTGTGGTCTCGAGGTAGCGTGCTGCCTTATCACACAGTATCCCGGTTTCCATTCCTGGTCGGGACAAGCTTCCTTGGTGAGGTTTTTTCGAGGTTTTTCCCCACTTATAAGACAAATTCCAGGCAGGTTTAAGGCCCAAAAAGCTCCCCGAACATCATCTGGCCATCATCATCATCATTATTATTATCATCCTTCACCGGTGTGAAAAGCAACGGGAAGCTACCACACTTACAGTTCCCTAGTAAAACTGCAAAGCATAGCATGAACATGTTATGAATGCAGTGAAAGATCTGCCCTAGGGCAGAACACTATAGAATATTATTATTATTATTATTATTATTATTATTATTATTATTATTATTATTATTATTATGTCATTAGAATTAACTTACTTGTTCTCGTATATTTTTTGAAAATGCTCTAAAATTCAAAATTTCAAGTGTATGAATACTAAAAGTTACTAAATGTACAAATCAAAATGCTAATTTCTGATTTGGAAATGCATAATGATAATAATAATAATAATAATAATAATAATAATAATAATAATAATAATAATAAAATAAAGAAACGTCGCCCCTACAACCTGCGCTAGCGCACCGCGATTAACTATTTGTGCAACATTCTGCAACTGATGTGGAGAATGCAGTTTTCCTTGCACAAACTCTTAATTTCTCAGGAATCAGGTTTTACCTGACAATCTTCCTGTCAAACGGCGCGTCGTCCGGATGAATAGGCCATATCTCCATAGAGTTACCCTTTACTCTATGGTATCTCTTTCATATGGGAAATATAATATGCATAAGAAGACCTAGGGTTCTTGAAATGATCATATGAATTATTTAAAATCCGGTAGAGCAGATGCATTTCTCAGGGGGAGAAAAGACGGTTGGTTACCTTTGTTATTATTAAGAAAATCCCTTGCGTCTCTCTGAAGGGAAGAAATGCATTCTTCATAGGTTGTTTTAAAATAGCCCAACATATCCAAGGATTCCAGTTATACTATTTAGTAGTGGCGTTGTTATATGGGGTAAAAGCGGGTAAGGCTCCTTTTTAAAAATTTCCTGTCGTACTCTTTTCTTTATAGATTGTTTTTGTTTGCTACTTTACGAAGCTTCAGTATATTGTAATGCTATGTCTATGATTAGTTATTATTATATTATTATTATTATTATTATTATTATTATATTATTATTATTATTATTATTATTATTATTATAGCGGTGGTGTTAGTGGTTATGCTCCTTGCCTCTGGTCCCGAGGGTCGCGGGTTCAAACCCGGCCGGGGGGTCGATGGATTTTTTTAGGATGAAAAAATCCAAGGAGCAAGTCCTCCGGGGGGGACTTTAAGCCGTTGGTCCCGAGTCTGAAGATTTTCAGGCTAAGATCCTTAAGCCTGAATGAAAAGACCTCGAAGCAAAATTTACCAAATTTTCCCGTCCTAATACTACCTTGGTTTCCTAGATGTCAGTATGAGGCGGAACGCTGACCACGGACCACTCAAATGACATCTATACGAAAACAAGTGTAACTAAATTAGTATGGTTCAAATTCTTCCCTGTAGGGGGAGAGCGCCTAAATCTCTGTTAAGGGAAACATGGTCTTACAAGATTACAAAAATATTATTATTATTATTATTATTATTATTATTATTATTATTATTATTATTATTATTATTATTATTATTATTATTATTTCATCCCAACATGCATACACTACTGAGTAACACTAAGAAATTGGGACTGTAAGTAAATATCAATAAAACTAAATACATGGTCACATATAAAAATACATTATATAATGGAAATGGACAGCTAATGGCAAATGAGGGAAATTTTGAGGAAGTGACTGAATTCAAATACCTAGGAACAATGATCACAAACAGGAATGAGATGCACAAGGAAATTAAACATTGGCTCAATTCTGGAAATGCGTGTTATTATGCATTACAGAAACTCTTGACGTCCCAACTCCTTTCAAAAAACTTTAAACTGAAAATATATAAAACTATTATTCTATCAGTTATATTATATGGGTGCGAAACATGGACTCTTTCTTTAAGGGAGGAAAGGAGATTACGAGTATTTGAGAATAAAGTTCTTAGGAAAATGTTTGGACCAAAGAGAGATGAACAGACAGGTGAATGGAGAAGACTTGCATAACAGTGAATTACATGGTATTTATAGGAAGCCAGATATAATGAGAACAGTTAAGTCTCATAGACTGTGATGGGCAGGACATGTGGCACGAATGGGGAATGAACGACGTGCATGGAAGCTTCTTGTAGGAAAACCAGAGGGAAAGCGCCCAGTTGGTAGACCAAGAATGAGGTGGGAGAATAACATTAACTATGATTTGGGGGAAGTAGATTATTCAGGGGATGATTGGAAAACATTGGCTCGGGATAGGGATATATGGAGAGCTTATGTCCGCGTGACCATGAACCTACGGTTTCGATAGTGCCAGTTAGTTATTATTATTAGTATTATTATTATTATTATTATTATTATTATTATTATTATTATTATTATTATTATTGCTTGTTAATAGCAATTAAAGGGTAAATACTTTTGATGAATTATGGAATTCTTAGTTTTTCAAGTGATCTCTAATGAAGCGTGTAATTATTTGTTCTGATGAATCAACAGATACCAACACGTAATGTCAACTTTCTCTAAACTTACTCCTGTTTCCAGAATTGTTTCTTTTCCAATGAAAATGCATTATGTCCTGGTTTTCTTTGCTAGATTCGAAACTTGAACCGTAACATAACAATGTTGTGTGTTTTATGCCTGTATACCGGATGTCCAGATTAGTTTGTCACACGCTTTGACATGTGGTGCATGATTTCAGGTTAACTTTATTTATTTGTTTATTAACTCATTTTCAGTACAAAGCTTGAAGCAGTAGAAGGGCTGGATGAATGGGGCATTAAACGTAAGGGTCCCTTAAGCCGTATAGTTAGTTAGTCATTGTCATAATCATGATCTAGTTGTCAGGAATTTGAGGCCACTTCTTGACCTGTTCCGGTTTTAGTTAAAATTCATATTATAAATATTTTAAATAAATAATATGTTAAATATAATTATCAACATCTTCAAGGTATTGGGTCTATTGACCCGTTCTACTCCCCGCTGCAAAATATGCTACAGATCGTCCTTCCAACGTCGTTTCGGTCTTCCTATATTCCTTCTACCTTCAGGTCTATAATAAGGTATCTATTATTGATTTCGTACATCTCAATGATGGATAAATCATATTTGAAGAGAAAAATTATACGCTCAGACCGGGACTTGAACCCGGGACCCTTGGTTCTCTAGACCAAGTGCTCTACCAACTGAGCTACCTGAGCAAGTACCGATCTAAACGCAAATCTTTCTCTATATACATTGTAATTCCCATCCACCAAATGCTGTGAAGCCATGCTTCTATCTTGCAAATGGCGGCTCCTTTATTAAGAAGATATATTTGGGAATTATACATTACAGCCAGTACGGCTTTTTCCAAGTTTTTATTATTGATTTCGTACATCTCAATGATGGATAAATCATATTTGAAGAGAAAAATTATACGCTCAGACCGGGACTTGAACCCGGACCCTTGGTTCTCTAGACCAAGTGCTCTACCAACTGAGCTACCTGAGCAAGTACCGATCTAAACGCAAATCTTTCTCTATATACAATGCTGTGAAGCATTTGGTGGATGGGAATTACAATGTATATAGAGAAAGATTTGCGTTTAGATCGGTACTTGCTCAGGTAGCTCAGTTGGTAGAGCACTTGGTCTAGAGAACCAAGGGTCCCGGGTTCAAGTCCCGGTCTGAGCGTATAATTTTTCTCTTCAAATATAATAAGGTATCTGTTTTGACAAAAGATTATTTGGCATTCTTTGTACATGTCAAACTATTTACATTTATTTCTGTATATTCTCTCCTTTATATTATATATTTGTAATTCATCTCTGAAATCTTGACTTCTCTTTTGATCTCTTAAAGACACGCCTGCAACGATTCTCACAATTCTCATTTCTGTTGTCTCAATTTTATGTTTACCAGAGATCGTTATAGGTCAAGTCTCAGACCCATATGTTAACGTTGTTTTTGTGTTTATGAAAGATAGAATATCACTGGGGTTTACTTCAAATAATGTTTTAATGGGACGTTATCGCTGTCTATCTATATTTTTTAAAATCTTTGGTGCATAAAAATTGTAATCTAAGAAATTCGCAGTAAATTCAAATTCTCTGAAAAGAAAAGTTAAACTAAAAGTGTATACAGCTGTTATTATTCCAGTTATATTGTATGGAATGCGATATGTTATTTTACTTTAAATGAGGATAATCATCAGTAACAATCACGGATTAAGCCCATGTGGCTTGTTCCGGTCTCATAGATTATCATTCAAAAAGTTCAATCCATCTCTTTTTCGATCCACCAATATTCCTGTCTCCTCTTGGTTTGTAATTAAGTATATTTTTGGAATCCGATCATCTTTCATTCTTTGAACATGTTCTTTCCAGTTTTTTCTAGATTCTTTTATTTTATCTAAAAGTTTAAAAATATATAGTTCATTTCTAATATCTTCACTTCTTCTTTTATCTAGAAGTTTGCAGCCAGCAAAATATTAATTTACGAGTATTTGAGAATAAAGTTCTTAGGACAATTTTTGGACCAAAGAGACACGAACAGACAGGAGAATGGACAAGACTGTATAACAATGAGCTACATAATCTTTATGGGAAGCCAGATATAATCAGAGATTTGTGAGTAGATATATTTTTTTACGATTCTAGGGAGCAAACCTTATGCTCAACCCCCACTACGGTGGAAGACCTCGGTTTTCTGTCAGGGTTTGTTCCCTGAAAGTTGACACAGGTGTGTCCAGGATAGAAAAAGTATGGAAAGAACTCATTGAGAAGGCTAAAGCATTCTCCAATTGAAGCTGTAGCGGCTTAAGAAGAAAAAGAAGAAAATACAATACAGTTAAGTCTCGTAGAGTGGGATGGGAGGGCACGTGCCACGAATGGGGAATGGAAGAGAGTCATGGAAGTTTATTGTAGGAAAACCAGATGTAAAGCGCCCAGTTTGTAGGGCAAGAATGAGACGGGAGAATAACATTAACCATGATTTGAGGGAAGGAAGCTATGCAGGAGATGATTGGAGAACATTAGTTCAGGATAGCATGTCAATATCACAAAGGAATTGTCAACCATTACATACCGAAACCTTCCTTGAAATGTCTTCCAGAGAAGCGTTGTGATGTGTAAAGGCCGTATCAAAAAAAGTCTGACTTTTTAACTGCAAGGCACTAAAATCCAGCGCCAAACCTCTCATTTAAACAATATGGAATTATTACAACTCCTCTATTGGTAGACTGGATAACACTCATTCCCGCCGTCCACGCTCGCGTCACGCCTTTCTTCCCTCCGCTCTTAACTCGTGCAGGTATTTACATCTGCTCCGTACAGTGGATTGCCATTACTGGATTCTGACTTCGATTTCTGTGCCTTGCAGTTAAAAACCGCAGATAATTTTTGGACACGGCCTTGGTACATCACAACGCTTATCTGGTAGAAATCTCAACGTAAGTTCCTGCTGAAATAGTTGATAGTTTCCTTGTTAGATGTATGGAGAGCTTATGTTCGTGTGGCTATGAACCTATGGATTCAATAGTGCCAATGAGTTATTTACTTTAGCTTATTGTTTCTTAGATTGTAATTTAGTTTGCTTTAATCAAAGACCATATGTTTCTAACCTCAATTTGTTCAGTAAAGCATCCTGTGTCCTATTTCATTTCTGCTACGTTTTACTGGAACACCCTGAATACCCAGACAGTTAGATGATTGAAGTTATGTTGAGAAACTAAAGATGCAGATGCTATTATGTTAAGTTGTAAGTAAACGATGTTCTACTTTGTAGTAGTCACATATTTGATCTGTGTGAAACAGATTGACGGAGTACTTTCTCTGATACTGGATGTGGGTGTCTTCCAATTAATAAAATAGTTTGCAATTTGACGCGTTACATGCATGATCGAGACGGTCAGCAGCCCGTGTCACCACAACAAGGGCCGTGAGATCACATCTAGTCTGTCTTCCTTTCCCAGACAACATTTTCTCCATAATTACCGCTTAAAATAACACATGAGGTCCTGGTGATTGTGTAACTTTTTTTTTCTTGCGGTTCGTGTTTGCCCTCATTTCCTTCTATAAAATTAATCGTGTGAAACATTGGATTCCAAGAATTGGCATACTGCTTTTCAGTTTAAAAATAGACCACAATTCCCTCCCTTAAACCACTTGCTATAATCACTAAATTCCATCAATCATTCATTTGAAGTATATATATATATATATATATATATATATATATATATATATATATTATTTTTGGTCTGGACATCTTACCTCAATATTAATGTTGATTTGTTCTTGGACATGTTTCAAAACAATTCTGTTTTATCGTCAGCTTTCCCAGACTGGTTTTATTTATGTTGCATTATGTTGCACCACCTGGATGTCGATGTCAGCTCCATCCTGTGGTTGGCCAAAGAACCTCCAAACAAGGTCACCCTCCATCGGAATGTCAAAATTCATAATTTTGTGATGAATGTAAAAGTACTTACAAAAGGAGATATTAATTTAATTAAGTTCCGCGCCATACATATATGAATGGTATAAGACATGATGTCTTGGAGCAAAGCTGTGGACCTTCGCTGGTTAGAGTCCCTATTGGAGAATACATTTTCTGATGGGGTTTTGGCCAGTATGGGACCGATACCGACCCAACATTTTGATCTATTTGAGTAGCTGCAATAAGTAGCGGCTCCAGGTTAAGGAAAACCAGCTATAACGGCTGGTGGACCCTACATTGTAACCAAATGCCACCCATATACTGGGTAGATGATCGTCCACCTCTGTGATTAACAATGCGATTGTGAGGCCACCAGCTGACTGGCAGCCAAAGTCTTCTAGGCCTTTCGCACCATGGAGAATTGAAGATAAAAAATAACTTAAGATAGCATTGAGTTTTAAGTTAAAGTGATAAGTGATAAGTTAATCCATTACTTCCCCGGTGACGAAATTTTAGAACACTAAATAATGCTAAAACTTTAAAGAAGTAACGGATTCGTTATCAAATGAGCCGTGCTCAGACCATATAAGCACAATGCAGCATTCTCTAAACTTTTCCCGTCAGTCTGAATTTATTTTAATCCTAGCAGGCCGCGTTACCAATCAATTCCCATTAACGGGACTTCACTGTATTCTTCAATATCAATCCTCCTGAGAGAGATCAATGAGATGGGATGAAGGAAAATGTTATAATCTTATCTTCTTCTTCTTCTTCTTCTTCTTCTTCTTCTTCTTCTTGCAACGATTAAACCTTTTTGGTTCGTTCCGGCTCCAAGTATTGTAGCTGCTGTATCCATCTCTTTCCTGGGCGTCCCCGATCTCTTTTACCTCCTCTTGGTTGATAGTTCAGACGTTTCCTAGACAATCTGTTGGTGTCTGTTCTGCAGACATGTTGATACAATTTGCTCCTATGCTCTTCTATTTTATCTGTCAAACTGAATATTTGTAGTTCTTTATTAAATATTATAATAATATATAATTACTTCTTTGAATATCCATGAAAGCTGAAAACTTATAAGCCCTAGATACATCATAATTCTGCGTATTTGCACTTTTCAAGATTTCTTATTGTTTGCTTTTTTTCCCTCTAACCACCAAGAAAACTAGAGCAGATATAATTTTATTTTTACATATCTTCATGGTTTTTCGTTTAAGATAAGATTTTTATAAAAAATATTTTTTCTGTATATAAATATTTATGTATGTATTTATTTATTTAATTATTTATTTGTAATGATTGGTATATGAATATACCTGTACCCTAATTACAGCTTCGATATCGTATATAAAGGCCTACATTAAATAAATAAACCGAACAAACAGAATTTAAACAAAAGTGCTACCTAGCAACAGGAAATAACTTTTTTTTTATTTAAACAGATACAAAATAAGTAGAGTCTGTTATCCATCATTTTCGATGTTTTTATTTGACTAGGCCTATGTGTAAATAATCACTGGATAATAAAATCATCATCAGCAGCATCAAGGATAAACATTGAGGTCTGTTTCGATCTCATGTTAGAATTGGTCTATCCATCTTTTACTTCGTCCTAGTGGTCTGTAGTGAAGAATCTGTTTCAGGATTCTGTTGTTATCCATTCTATTATGTGGTCCATCCATTTATATGTATATTGTGCAATTCTATCTAATAGCTTGAATATATTTAGTTCTCTTCGTATATCTTCATTTCGTTTCCGATCTACTTGTAGCCTATATACAGCCCTTCAAAAACCTCATTTCTGAAGTTTCTATTCTTCATTTCTGGTTTTTGGTTAAGACCCAGTGTTCCGATCCATATAGTAGTGTTGGAACCTCCATTGTTTTATAACATTTTTAAAATGTCAGGATAATATTGTGCGTTTTGTCAAGAAGATAAGACTAATATAGACATAAAGGAGTTTTTTTCGCAAAATCAAATACACATAGCCTCTATTTTTTTCTGTTTGACCTTAATAACTCAAATATTATTGCGATTGGATCATGACAACCCGTGCCGAATGTATGCCTAACATAACACATGAAAATGTATACTGGGTTAGAGAAGGATTCTAGAACTAAAAGTTTATCTAGTAAATAAGACATAAATATGCCCAAAACGTATAACTATTTACTATTTTACAATATAAAACATTATTGTTAAGATTTCATTCGCCTTAGTTGCAAGTAGGCCTCCTAATATGTTTCGAAGCAAGCCGGCATGGGTTGCCGTAGGCTTATGTACACCAAATTGTACTTACAATAATATTGTTTTAACATGAAGCAAATATGTTAAGAGGGTATGCGTTAAAAATAAGACTTCGATTTTTTAACACCCTAATATAGGCCTATATCCATCCATTGTAATTCTTCCCGAGGCCAGGTCTTTCACTGCGAGCATAGCATTTTCATGCTATGGTTTGCAGCTTTATGGGGAACTATAGATGTGGTAGCTTCCCGCTTCTTTCCACACCGGTGAAGGATGATGATGATAGTGATAAGGCGGATGATGATGATGGCTGGATGATTTTCGGGGACCGTTGGGCCCTAAGCTTCCTGACATTTGTCTTATAGGTGAGGACCCCGAAAAAACCTCACCCAGGAGCCTGTCCCGACGGGAATCGAATCCGGACCCGCTGCGTGACAAGGCAGCACGCTATCTCGAGACTACAGCGGTGGACATATAGTGCCTACATTTCTTTTTTTTATATAGATCTCTTTTTCCAAGTTTGAGTTTCTTTTAGGTTCCATAAATCTACGAGCCGGCAAATTTCCCTTCCTAACGAGGCCATGCTCGACCCGGCCGGGGTCGATGGATTGTTTTAGGATGGAAAAATCCAAGGAGCAAGTCCTCCGGGAGAGACTTTAAGCCGTGGGTCCCGAATCTGAAGATTTTCAGGCTCGTAAAAGATCCTTAAGCCTGACTGAAAAAGCCTGTAAGCAAAATTTAGCCTACCGAATTTTCCCTCCTAGTACTACCTTGGTTTCCTAGATGTCAGTATGAGGCGGAACGCTGACCACGGTCCACTTATGTGACATCTATATGAAAACAGTGTAACTAAATTAGTATGGTTCAAATTATTCCCTGTAGAGGGAGAGCGCCTAAAATCTCTGTTAAGGGAAAACATGGGCTTACAAAAAAAATAAGTACATCGGACCCGGCCGGATTTGAATCCTCAAACCTCAAAACGGATGTGTCCTCGATATGTGTTTATAGAGTATCAGTCGTATGAATCACCATTATAAGAAAGTAAGAAGAAATAATTGATTGAGAATGAGATTTCCGGTAATTGGTCGAAAGGAAAGAGCAAAGTTAAACTGAATTATAAATTAAGGACCCTAATGGATCGCGTACGCGAAACCACAAGAATGTCTAGACATCCGTCTTTAGCCAAATAAGGCGCGAAACTTTCAGCATTGTCATATCCTTTCTTCGCCTTCATTTATTTCTGTTTTTAATCACTTCCAATCCCGTTTGTTTTATGTATGTCGCTACGTGTTTGTATTGTTCCAAGAGACGGCCGCCATATTGTGTTTAAAATAATGATATGACTTTAGAATGAGACAGAAGCCTAGGAGTGAAATTTTTATGACAAGTACCTGAGAATAATGCCACAGATATATGTTGGACAGCTTCTGCCTTGTATGTTATCTAACATAAGTGTAGTAAAAACTAAAGACAAAAATTTGCACCAGGACCGCGATTTCAATATTCAGAGTACGTAAGTAGTATTTTATTTAACGATGCTCTCTAACTGGTAAGAACATAACTGTGACAATTGACCTTCCTACATAAATACTATGATTTCAATCCTACGTGACGGCCGTCTCTACCCCGGAGCATATTTGACTAGTCTAAATCGGGAATACTTACCAACCATGCTAAATTAGTTACGCCTATTTCCGTACATATGCTAACGAGTGATATCGCCTCAAAGAGACATAGGTCTCCACTGAATATTCGATCGGAGAACAAGTGACTATTAGCATCGTGTAGACAAATATAATAACACATGTTCCTGTTAGAGTCAATTTCCAACATGTTTGATCACATAAAAGAGGATTCTATCCCAAGAGTCCACCTAAATTAGTGGGCAAGTTAGGGTGAGAAAATGGGCAAGTTAGTGTTAGTTTGGTCAAGTTAAGAGTGAGTAAATAGGTGAGTTTGTACACCAGATAGGCCTAAGTTTAACATTCACTTGTCTGTTAGGGGTTTTAGTGATAAGTTGGCTACACTGCCTGAGCAATGGCTAATACATATTTTTCATTGTAAATATACTGATTTTTTGAACTCAACTTCTGACTTCATTTTAAGGCATTTCTAACATTTTTTTTTTGGAAGAAATCAACATAGGCCTATATATTTCTTTCAGGTAATTATTGCAACAATGAATTGTTTGTTTTTTTTTTTCATTTTTATGGAATTTATGTTGGCTGCATGATGGCATAGAATCCCCGAGATATCTAGGAGGCAACCAAGATGTTACTTGATGAAAAAGATCAATTAAAATTTGCTCAGAGGCTTTAATTTAGGTTTGAGATTTTTTTAGGAGTCCGAAGATTTTTAGACTCGGGACCAACGGCTTAAAATCCCTCTCAAAAGATTGATTTTGTCCCTTGGATTTTTTTTTTCATCCAAAAAAATCATCTATCCCGGACTGGTTTCAACCCGCCACCAACGGATTTAATTTTCTAGGGATTCTGGACTTAATGAATCCGAAATTGGACCTGCGAGTTCTGAAACTCATGAACTAGCCGGTTGGTAGCTTAGTTGAGTTTAATATGAGATTAAACCCAAGAAAATAAAGTTGTAACTTTGAAGAATTTACGTAGTTGATTAAAGAATTGAAAAAAAAAAAGTAGAAATAAGAAAGCTTTTAAAATAAATCTTATGAATAGAGGATTAGAAGAAGTAGATATCTAAATATTTCTGTGTAAATTTGAGTGAAGTAGGAAAACTTACAGATGAAATAAATTCCTTATTCTTAAGATTTGATAGGCCTATCTCAAACTTTAAATAGGAGATTTCTAGGGAAAAGGTAAATAAGTCAGAAAACAAAAATGAAAATGTATAATTCAATATATGCAGTGCATAACTAACTATTAATCCCGATTAGATAAAACAGGAATTCCAGAACATCTAATTCGTCCAATACAAAGCTTGTATAAAGCTACAAAAATCGAAATCACAATTAATAACACTACAAGTAGTGATGCTGCCTTGTCACGCAGCGGGCCCGGGTTCGATCCCCAGTCGGGCAGTTTTCTGGGTGAGGTTTTTATCGGGGGTTTTCCTCACTTGTAAGACAAATGTCAGGAAAACTTTAAGGCCCAAACGGTCCCCAAAATCATATGGCTATCATCATTATCCTTATCATTATCATCATCACCCTTCAACGGGAAGCTACCACACCTATAATTCCCTAGTAAAGCTGCAAAGCATAGCATGAAAATGCTATGATCGCCGTGAAGGACCTGCCTTCGGGCAGACAGAATTTTGGACAAGTAGTGAAAGTAGAATATGTAACCAAGGGGTGAAAAGGGCTTCCTGTGTTTCCAACCCTGTTTACCTTTTATATCAGTCCTGTTAAAAGACTTGCTGCTAGGGGTGAAAAGACGCCCCTCTCTCCCATCCGCATCAGGTGCACTGCTAATAAAACAACTGACAAGCGAGTAACAGTGTCTTACCTTGTCAGCCTGTCAGACATAGGGTTGAATAGGAGGGTCTTTTCACACCTACTGAGCACTTATTAACGACATAAATGTCTTAAGACTTGGAATACTGAATTAAACACACTTTATTATTAATGCATACCCGCTTTGACTAATACATTACTTTATGCAAATGACTACCGGTAGGTAATTTTTTCTAATCTAAAGATAATTTTCAAAATTCAGTATGCCTTTGTACCAAATGTTTGTAACCCATATGCCCCACATGGGGACATGAGTGCTCCCTAGCGAGAGTTTCTTCACCGAACTAATTTAGTTATGCTTATTTACCTACAGATGTAAACGAGTGAAATGTGGTTAGCACATCGCCTCAATGAGACATCTAGTAGGTAACTAAGGTATTACTTGGATGGATAAAGGTCGGTTAAATTTTACAGACACCTTTTTATTCAGGCTTGCGGTTCTTTTCCGAACCTGAACATCTTCAGACTCGGGACCCATGGCTTAAAGTCCCTCCCGGAGGACTTGCTCCTTGGATTTTTTCATACAAAAGATCCGTCGATTCTCTGCCGGGTTTGAACCCGCGACGCTTGGGACTAGATTCAAGGAACATAACCACATTACGGCCGACTTTGTACCAAATAGCAACCGATTATATCCCACACCATTGCAAAGCCGTTAGGACATAGTGCCTTGGTGCAGAGCTACGGAGCTTGCGCTAGTTCGAGTCCGCAAGGGGGAAGGAATTTTCTCACGGAATTTCGGCAGTATGAGACTAGTGCCCACCCACCATCGTGAGGAATTTGAGTAGCTACATTGAGTACCGGTCCTAGGTTGAGAAAACTGCTATAACGGCTTGAATCCCTATATGCTGACTACATGCCACTTCACTACTGGCTAGATGATCGTCCTCTTCTGTGATTAACACAAGTGGATGTGAGGCCAGCAGCCGGCCGGTAAACCAAGGGCCTTCTAGGTCTATCGCGCCATGGAGGAATAATTTCAATGTCTCTAAAAATAAAACTACAGTAAAGTCGTTGTAAATTACGGTAGCAAATCACACGACAGCCTTTGGTCACCTGACTAGCTGCTTCACTAACAGTGGTTGTCGTCATAGTTACGGGAGAACAGATACACGACACATTTACAGACGATGCTACGGTATTGCCAAGTCTATTCTTGAACCACGGGTCCATCATCGCGAAGAGAACAGTAGGAAACAAAACAAAAGTCTGTCCTGTCGTATGTACAGTGGGTGTCAAAAGTATTTTTATTCGCATCAATTGGTAGAGCTAATTTTATCGTGCAATATCTGAAAATTTAATCGAAATTCGTTTTGATCTAAGGGATTACTGCACAGATAGTCCTACCATCTATGACATTACCAACATTCCCGATAAATTCCCAAATGTGCTTTGAAACGTGAATATACACTAACATATAATTTGTAACTTAACAAAGTAATCATTTCATATTATTTCATTAAATTATAAACTAATTCGGTGTACGCTGAGTTACGCCTTCTTAACCTAATAAAATAAAAAAAAGTAGTGTAATTTCTTATTAAGAAGATTAGTCATACCGGACTGCCATCTGTTGATGAGGACGCGCACTACGGTTATTTAGAACTCAGAAGAAATAATTGAGATATTTCACGTACATAAATAAACACTTAACAATTATAAAATATATTTTAAGAATCATTAGAAAATGTTAAAATAGTAGGTAGTGTTAGTAGAAACAGAAAATTAAATAGTACATCAGTGTCATCTGAATATTGTATGGTGTGCCGTAGTGGAACTGATTCTTCCATCACACAACTCCATACTGATCTATTGCACTGACTTGACAACACCGCTTTTTTTCAGTAAACCACGTGCAGCAGTCTCGCCAAAAATCGGGTAGGTGTAGCCACGCCGGAAATTAAAACTACTCGACTGTAAAATAATGTGCGTTGAAGAAAAAAAATAAACAAATGTCAAAAATTGTTATTAAAACTATAATCAGTGTACAGAACAACTCAATTAATTTGATTATCTCTCCTAACATAAACACTAGAGATGTTGACATAAAATTAACCAAATTGCAATAACTTTTAGGTACAATGATATCAACATTACTGAGGAAAGTAAGACCAGGGACAATTTTGAAACTCTGTAAAACAATGGCAGATCAGAAACATAGGCTTTAACATAAATCAGTTCCGAGGAACACTGCTATGCCCCCAGCAGGCTGCACTCTTTTTGACCATAAACGGAATGTTGACATCCTAGAAGAATAAGTTAAACATCACAGCCATCACTGAAACAATAAACGTTTGCTAAGTACGGACACATATCAAGATGCCCAATAACATGCTACCTCAAAGAATGTTTGCTTACAGCCAGACCTAACGGAATGAGAGATCTTGGAAGACCAAAGAAGCGATGGAGAGACAGACCATCTTGCCTCAGGCGCAACAGACTAGAAAATATAAATTCTAAATCCTTGATAAAATGTGCTGATTATGATTTTGGCGGATAATACGAGGGTTGGGGCATAAGTCATGGCAACTATCTTTTTGTGAGAATTTGAGCGTGGGTAAAAAATCTAAAATATTCATATGAAAGAAGAAGGAATAAACGAAATTTAAGGAATTTAACAACACACCAACATTTTGCTCCTAATGTTTATTAAGGTAATTGCCATATCAATGCAGTTTTCATGTTCCAGAATCATTACATCACACCTTTTTATTTTTTTTCACTCTCTTTTTTTTTACTCTCTTCCTTACTCACTAATTCATTCTCTCTCATTCTACAGGCCCTCAAAGTAGTCTCCTGCAACGTTCACAACACGCTGCCAACGATGTGGCAGGCGCCGAATACCATCTGATTCACCATTTTCTTCACCATGTGTGAATCTGGTGTTGTTGAACAGCATTTGTAGTGTCCATTCGTGTCCCAAACCGTAAAAAAAGAGAGCGAAAAGATAAAAAGGTGTGATGTAATGATTCTGGAACATGAAAACTTGTATTGATATGACAATTACCTTAATAAACATGAGGAGCATAATGTTGGCGTGTTTTTAAATTCCTTAAATTTCGTTTATCCCTTGTTATTTCTTATGTAAATTTTATATTTTTCATCCACGCTCAAATTCTCACTAAAAAAAATAGTTGCCTTGACTTATGCCCCAACCCTCGTATATACCCCGACTACTTTATGGAAGCGAAGTCTGGATAATAAAACAAGAAGAAAATGCACGCATCAGAAATTAAATATGTAAGATCGTTGGGAAAACAAGAAAGTAAACAATGACAATATAATTGAATATCCAACTTCTTCAAAATAATATATTCATCTTATATCAGATGATTTGACCACATAAACAGAATAAATAATAATAGAACAATTAAACAGCTATGGGAAACCTGAGCTCTCTCGGTGGACACGTGGCTAGCGCGCGCGGCTGTCCGAGTGGAATCTTAAGTTCCCCTGGCAGTTTCGGAGGGGTATTGGTGATGGACCACATTAGGATTTTTCGGGGTTTCTCGAGGTTCTCCCATTTCAGAATTTAATTCCACCAACACTCTCGGCTCCACTTCCCTCTCCATCGTGTCATTTCATCTCCATTCATTTATTTTATATCACCTTTCTTCTCATGTCAGGCAAAAAATCGTCTAATTTACTAAAGAACCGCTGTTTAAAAATGTGATTGTGGTAATCTAACGGGAACACTCGTCTAGTTTATCATGACTCCGAGCCTATGTCAACTTAGGGCAGAATAGGGCCAAAAGGAGGGCTGTATCTCCTCCTGGAGGTCTTGGCCCAGCCCAAATAAATGGCAGTATGAGTCGTGTGTGAATGCTTGAGGTGTGTCGAATCAGGAACACCAGAATAGTCTACATATCGTATAATATAGTCATATACCGTTAATTCATTCCATAAAGTAAAGTTTATGAATCAAAAATAAAGTTACTCTGTTAAGAATCTTAAAACCTGAACCCATCTTTACTAATCTAATCTAATGGGATGCCTGGAAAGTGGATTAGATAAAAGTAGAGCCAGAGAAAGGCCACTCAGAGCGTAGGGTGATAACATACAAGAACTTCTAACGAACATGATGCTGACATTGGAAAAACCCAAGACGACGTCCTCAAATAGAAAGGAATGGAAGGGTTTATGTTATACCTCGACGCCTATTAAGGATGAGCTAAGTAAACAAAGGATAGAGATAAATTCATTTGTGTATCATGATATGTTTAAGTTGACTTATGAACAAGGAAATAGCTTATATCGTATGAAACCTGTTATTATGTGAGACCTTGCAGTAATGATCGTGCTACAAGTTATACGTAACACCCACGTTTTGTAAATAGGGATCCTCTAAATTGTTCATCTTATTGCGCTTGATTGTAACTGAAATCCTTGATAATGTTCTCTATGGAATAACTTTCTTATAAACTTTTATAAGATTCATGATCTGTTCCGTTGAGGTTTATTCAAAATTAATATAAAATTATAGAATATTCACCTGAAAGGTCCGGCTCCTCAACTTAATTAATCATTTAACTGTAGCGCTTTCAGGACTTGTCCCGGCAGGATTCAAAACTGCTGTTTCGCTGAAGATCTGGTAGAGGGGGTTGCATGTATTGGGTTCGTTTTCGTTTATCAGGCTGTCGTTGTGAGCTGCTTTCATGATTTCCATCTCTTCGAGTACGTTTATCTTCGCTGGATTATTTTCTCTGTGCAGTCCTGACATGTAAGGACTGCAACAAATTTTATATAGGAAGGACAAACAGGAGTCTTAACATCAGATTCAAAGAACATTTTCGAGACTTCATTCACGCAGAAGGGAAATCAAGCTATGCAAAACACGTTATCCATGAAGGACATCGCCTGTTAAATATTGAAAACACCATAACAGTAATGCACAGAGAAAATAATCCAGCGAAGATAAACGTACTCGAAGAGATGGAAATCATGAAAGCAGCTCACAACGACAGCCTGATAAACGAAAACGAACCCAATACATGCAACCCCATCTACCAGATCTTCAGTGAAACACCAGTTTTGAATCCTGCTGATGATGGGACAAGTCCCGAAAGCGCTACAGTTAAATGATTAATTAAGTTGAGGAGACGGACCTTTCAGGTGAATATTCTATAATTTTATATTAATTTCTTATAAACGCAATAGACCTTACAATGCTTGAAAGTAATGTGTTTAGCTGTTTGTTTTCGAAGCGTAGCTGAGGACAAAATTTTTTAATTAATCCGTAAAGAACTACAAATATTCAGTTTGAGAGAAAAAATAGAAGAGAATAGGAAAAAATGGTATCAACATGTCTGCAGAATGGATATCAACAGATTGCTAGGAAAAGTCTGAACTATCAACCAAGAGGAGGAAAAAGAGATCGGAGACGCCCACGAAAGAGATGGACACAGCAGCTATAATACGAGTACTTGGAGCCGAAACGATCCAAAAAGGTTTAATCCTTGCAAGAAGAAGAATTCGTAAAATGGGTTCAGTTCTTGCAAATTTATATCTCGTAAAATATGATTATCTCTATTAAATGCTAATTCAATATATAAAATTGCGTTATCCAGGAACTGCTTAAACTATGCGAATACCTCAGCAAGTAAAATTGATGGTCTCATTGTGCTGGTTTACAGAATATTTACATTTATTTATTTAAGTCAATGCTCGAACATTTTGTGGAACAATTGTCATTTGCTTCCGCATATATCTGTCCATTTGTCCCATTCCAAAATTTCTGGAGTGCACTACATTTTCTCATGTGTTCAGCGATCATGGCAGTGTTGTTATTACACAGCCTGCAGTGTGGCGATTTTATTATATGTATGTGGTAGAAGTGTTCTGAGAGTCTTCGTGGTCCGTCATCAACCGGAATGCTGCCACTGTGTCTCTTCTAGATGACTGTGGATATGTATTTTATTGAAATGAGGCCCAATTTTTTTCTTTCGCTTATTTTCAGTAGATACTCAAGCTTTCTGCCTTAAACTTGGATTTAAATGAGCAGTTTTGTTGGAAGGAAGGATGTACTATTTTTTATAGAAGCACATATTTTCGTCCCTTTTTCGCCAGGAAATCAGCCTTCTCGTTCCCTTGTATTCCTGTATGAGAAGGAATCCACTGGAGTGTAATTATTTTACGTGCAACTTTCAGATTTCTGATCGTTTTCCTTATTTCTCTGACTTTTGATGTGATATTGTATTTTAGGGAGGATATATAACTTATATAGTTGAGTTCGAATCGCAAAATACAGCCTAACTGCTTTAAATAATGAATGTAGTCTGACACAAAGTTGGGAGAGTGCTATACATCACAATCAAGGTTATTTGTAAATTTGACACATGAAGCGGAGAATTTGAAAAGTTTGCAGTAAAAGTCTGCACCGGCATTATCACTTTATTTCATAGATGAATCATCAGTTAATACATGAAGCTATTCTTCAACTGGATGTAAATTATATATTATTTATATATTTATATTTACTTTGTTAAATTGGAGAAATTCAATTTCTGATGCCAGCTTATTTAAAAGTGCCGGACTGCAAAGAAAACACGTCTTGCATAACCACAAGTTATTACCTATTTACATATTGTGATATAATTTGATACAAAGTTAAATAATATATACTGATTCATTTTCCAATGCTTTAGTAGAATATTAAATAAATTAAACTAATTTATGTTACAAGATACATTGCAGTTTAAGCGTTAATTAAATTGTATGTAAACGGTACATTGCTAAATACCAAACATGACGGTTCCTGGAGTAAATTTTTAATTTCGGATTTTAGGTAAACCCCAATTTCTAATGGCCGGATTTTGCTTCTTTTTTTTTTAATAGCATGTACTGATTTTCGTTGAGAACCTTCAAAAATTGCGACCGCTAGAGCGACTTTTAAATTTTCGTTTCAGATGAGCTCCTACATCCAATTGACCCAAAAGACAAAAAAAAATTCATATAATTTAATGATTCTACTAAACATTTTATACTAATTGTTTATTCATATACATTTCCCAACGTTTCACCATACAGTGGAAGCGAGGTTTGTAACGGTCCGGTCTTCGGATGAATTTCGAAGAACAAAAAGCTATCTTCGAACAAGTGATCATGCAACTTACAACTTACTCGTACATTCATTATGTTTATTATTTAAACTTGGTTGACTTAATAAAATCCCGGAAATATTACTAAAAGTCTTTATTACAGAAATTAGAACATATATGGCCAAAAATCTAAAAACATGAGAAATATGGCTTTTAAAACACAATTAATTAATCACTGAATTTTCATCAGAAAACCTATATAAATGGCATTTGCATAATCGAAACTCATAATAAACGTTTAAAAAATGTATGTTAATCGATTCTACCCCTTACTTGTTAGCATTCCCGAATTCCAATAAAGTGAATGAGCACCAAGTAATGAAGGAATACACTATTGCAATGCATCCTAAATAATTGAAATGTTACCGGTACACCTCAGTAGATTTTTTTATATAAAATTCGGCACCAGCGTAGGTAACATATACTGTAATGCTCCAACTGCCGGCCATTTTATAAGACCTTACATAATTGAATTGATACGTAGTCATTATACATGTATTAAAAATTCAGCCTGCATAATTATGTTTGTGACTTCTAGACTTCTAAACCGCTCAAACGATCTTCATGAAAGTTTGTACACACGTTTTCAAATACGGCTTGTATTTAGCCGCTATCTATTATGCTCTAAAATCAATAGGCGTAGAAGTTCATCTGAAACGAAAATTAAAAAGTCGCTCTAACGGTCGCAATTTTCGATGATTCACAACGAAACTCAGTATATGCTATTAAAATAAATTGATGTAAGTATTATCCAAAACTCAGTAAAATCCAACCATGAGAACTGGGGATTTACCTGAAATCCAAAAATAGAAATTTACTCTAACGAACCGGCCATCTTTGGATCGTCGAAATGTACAAACTTCGTGTATACAGATTTTCAGTTACGGTGAGTGTTGCTAGGCCTATTATGGTCGAAACACATTAGGTGTAGTAGTCCATGATCCGGCTTCAAGATTACTACGTTCATCGAGTGTATCAACAAAATCAATATTTTTTTCATAAAATTGTGAATTACTGAATACATTTTTGCCGAGTTGGCTACTAAAATTCGGCCGCCAGTATGTGTAATTAAAATATAATTTATTTATTTATTCGAAATAATTTAATTCACTTGTTATTAACATACATTATAATCCAGTTCGCAGAAATCGATGTATAGAGCTTGAAAAGTTTTGGTTGCCATTGCACACTTGGCTGTAAACCTCGTCGTGGCTACAGCAGGCTGTGACACCAATCAGTAATAAAATGGCGGTAAGTATGTATTTATTGTTTTATGTTGTTCCCTCGCAGCGGGAAGTAAAACCACTGTCCTTTATGTATACTACGTACAATGTATCCAAAAGGTAGTGTTAATATACATTGTACGAAACAAATCACAACATTTTAAACGAACTGAACTTTATTTGAAACAATATAAAACAATAAATACTACTTACCGCCATTTTATTATTGATTGGGTGTCACAGTCTGCTGTAGCCGCGAGAAGGTTTACGGCCAAGTGTGCAATGGCAACCAAAACTTTTCAAACTCTATACATCGATTTCCGCGAACTGGATTATAATTTATTTTAATAACAAGTAAATCAAATTATTTCAAATAAATAAATACTATTTTAATTAAACATACTGGCGGCCGAATTTTAATAGGCAACTCGGCAAAAATCTATTCAGTAATTCACAATTTTATGAAAAAAATTAATTTTATTCATACACTCGATGAACGCAGTAATCTTGCAGCCGGATCTTGGACTGGAGGAGTTTACTTGAAAGTAAATTTTAAAAATGATTTTAAATTATTTAGGTGTAGCAGCGCACGCCGGGCGTTAGCTAGCATGAAATAAATGTGTAGGCCTCAGTGAAGATTTGTATTAAATCTGTGTAGTAAGTTACCTTTCCCTTGCAAATGAAATGTATCCTTGAGAAGTGTAACAGTTGCAGGAATGCAAGTAATGAAGTCATGGGGAGATAGCTCCAGTTGATGGTGCATCTCAAACAAACTCATTGTATATTAAATAGCTTTGATAATGATAGCACAACATACACGCTCGCTGGACCCGAGGCATCTTCAAGAAAACCTTGAAAATAATTACTTGAGCTCTGGAATTTGTGGCTTCTATAAATTTGTTGTTTGTCGTGATAAAAACACGTGACTAATGATTTCGAAATGATTACATATGCGATGAAGCCATTAAACCTCTATTAACTCCTTGATGCGACAGGCCTAGAAGGCCCTTGGCCTACCAGCCGGCTGCTGGCCTCACGTCCACATGTGTTAATCACAGATATGGACGACTGGACGTCCATCTAGTCAATACATCTCTTCTTCTTCTTCTTACAAGGATTAAACCTTACTAGTTCGTTCCCGCTCCTGCTGTGTCCATCTCTTTCGTGAGCGTCCTCGATCTCTTTTTCCTCCTCTCGGTTGACAGTTCTGACTTTTCCAAGGCAAAATGTTGGTATCCATTCTGCAGACATGTTTCCCTGTTATTATAATGATATTGTGAAAAGAAAAATTAATGTCTGAACCAGCAATTAAATCGTGGACCTCTCGTATTTCGTACGAGTGTGCAAGACACTACACCATTCGAGACATGGTACAAACATTAACAATTCTTTCCACATGTACAAATCTATAATTCTCGTTTCGTCCGCTGCCAGATAGGTGTCACTACCAACGCCAACGGCCGGCTTCATTTAGAAGTATATATGTTTTGAGAATTTTACACCACTACTTTTATAAGCAGTAATCGATGTTATTTAACATTTTCCAATACTGTTATTTTAACACAGAAAAAAATTGTTAATGTTTGTACCATGTCTCGAATGGTGTAGTGGTCTTGCACACTCATAAGGAATGCGAGAGGTACACGGTTCGATTCCTGGTTCAGAAATTAATTTTTCTTTTCACAATATCATTATAATATTATAATATGATCCATATTGGAACTGTGTTAAAATAACAGAATTGGAAAATGTTAAATGTATCCCTAAGCTACAATATTATCAAGAGGGGGAGAGAGTGATAGGGGGATGTGTGTGTGTGTGTGTGTGTGTGTGAGAGAGAGAGAGAGAGAGAGAGGAGAGAGAGAGAGAGAGAGAGAGAGAGAGAGAGAGAGAGAGAGAGAGAGAGAGAGAGAGAGAGAGATACAGACAGACAAGCAGACTGAAGGGAAATTGTGGTTTTTCTAGAAAAACTATCTAATTTGTAGGTAGAAAACACTTTGTTGTTTTTTAAGAAATGAAGTACAGAAAGAAATAAAACATTAAAAAAAACTCCATGGTGCGCCAACTTAAAAGGCCCTTGGCCTACCGCCCGGCTGCTGGCCTCATATCCACATGTGTTAATCACAGAGGTAGAAGAAGAAAGAAATCATACATAAACTTAATACTAGAATATTATGAATTACAGGGACTCTTGTTATGGGCCCTACTAACTTCTCTCAAAAAATGTTTAACTAAAAATATATAAATGGCAATTCTTCAAGTTATATGAGTACATCCTATATGGATGCAAAACATGGTCTCTAACACTAGAAGAGAAGAGAAAACATTATGAGTATTTCAAATAAAGTGCATAGTAATTTTTAATAAAATAGAGATAGTTGAATGGAGAAAACTACATAACAGTGAGTTACATTATATTCTTGTGAAACCAGATGCAATTAGAAATGGCAAGTCTCGTAGGCTGCGATGGACAGAACATGTGCCACGGATTGGGAATGAAAGACGGTCATGTAAGAAAACAGAGGGAAAGCACCCAGTAGGTAGGCCAATATTGAGATGGAATAATATTGACCATAACACTGAGCAACAAAAAAGGAAACTTTTTTTTTTGTCTCAGAAAGAAAAATATGTGATTATGATAGTATTTTTTCTCCTGAATTCAAATATGATATCGGTTTTTCTCCATCACGCAAGGTTTCTGAGAGATAGGCATTTATAATTTCAAACATTTTAATATTTTCTGCATTGGTAACTACATAATATTCGTACATTCGGACTCACATAGAAAGTACGAAATGACGATTTTCTGCTATATTTCGCCTGTGGAGCATCCCTATTTAGTCTTGATGGTCCAACAATAATCGGCCAGCATATTAGGTTTCCATTTGCCTTGATATCTCTTTTCTATAGCTGAAATCTCCTGATGAATGTGTTCCCCGTCTTATTTTACAATGGATAAATGGACGAAAAAACGTTTATTAAAAAAATAATTATTTAAATCCATTAATTGAAATTGAAATAAAAAAAACTGTGGGTGATGGAGAAATTCCGAATACATATTTGAAAACACGATAAAAAACTACTTTAAATACAACTATTGGTGCTCATCAGACAAAAATCATGTTGAACAGTGTAATTTTTGTGTAAATGTGGGTACGGTAGCGTTGGTTGGTTGAAAGGATAAATATGTATAGGTTAATTCTGTAGAACGGAAGATTAAATATGGTGTGATAGGTAATTATGAAGGTTCTGGTTACGTTGAAATCTCGAAATCTTGAAGAATTAAAATATGAAGTTGTAACAGAAACAAAGTATAGTTTTATTCAACTATATGTGCGTCTGTCCTCGACACACACAAAAATACAAAAGCCAAAATTCTTCCCAAAGACGGTGTATATATATATATAGATGGCAGTGAAGACCGAGTTCTCGCGACATCTAGTAATAATGGGGAATATAATACATATATAAGAAAAAAATAAATAAATAAATGTTTGAATTGGATTCGCCTGGTGGTGTAATGGATATCACACTGAGGTACAGACTCAGAGATCCGGGTTCGAATCCCGTCCAGACATTTATTTTTCTTATCATACCATATATATCCGTATTCTAGCCTCTTCACAACACTTAGAGGAAGATTTAATTATTTCCGTCAGATTTGAGTATAAAAGGACATTTTCTTTAGACTTGAGAATTAACAGATTTTGTATATAAGTCACCCTCCTTTCGTTTCCTTTCCACGACATGTGCGGGTGACCAGTTCTGTCGCATTTATTTGACCCGTCCCCAAGAGTAGGCGTAAACCTGTCACACAATTTCTGAGAGTTTACAACTACATCCTATACTCTAATCAATTCTCTTGTGTGACACATGTTTTACATTACATAATTTGAGGCAGATGAATTATACAGGGAATGGTTGAGAAGTATTGATCCAGGACAAGGTTGTATGGAGAACTTATTTTCCAAGCGGGCATGAACCTTTGAATTCGATGTGATAGTGAGTTAGATAGTCCTTAAATAATTTATACTTTTACCTACAGCATAATTAACTTAAATTTGCTCTTCTAACAGCTACAATTAATTGGAGTCTAGAGTTGAGGTGCAATGTTGCCATTTATAGGGTACATGGAGAGATGGGGAACAATTCCCATATTCACATTATACTATATAACATCATATTCGAGTCTGGTAAAAAAATGCCGTATTCTAACTGCATATGCCTAAAAATATAGAAGGTATCTATCTAATTGATCTGAAACTTTGCTTTTGTGATGAGGATAAATATATTTTTTGCGCGATAGTACGTTTTGTCGTACTTACAGCAATGGCGACCATGATTGAAAGTTCAACTTCCTATATATCGGGGTTGCCTACCTAAATAACTATACTGTAGTAAAATAACTATACTGTAATATTACATATCACAAACCACGTGCGGGAAGTAAAACCACTAACCTTTATGTTTACTACGTACAATTTATATACAAAAAATATCCAAAAGGTAGTGTTAATATACATTATACGAAACAAATCACTGCATTTTAAATGAGCTGAACTTTATTTGAAACAATATAAAACAATAAATACGTACTTGCCGCCATTTTATGACTAGATTATTGTCACAGCCTCCTGTAATTTCAACTAATAAGCATTGCCTACAATGTTAACGTCAGTTACTTGTTTATAATGAACGCAAATATTTCCAACAAATATGTTATTTTACTACACTCAGATTCAACGCAGAAATTTACTGTGTGTTTGGAATAGAGAACTGGGTTGCCATTTTAATATTTTATTGAGAGAAATCCTTATATAAAACTAAAGATTGCAACACAGCAAGTACATAGTTGTAAGTTGTAGCCATCCAAGCCACCTCCTCTTAAAGAAAAAAACAGTTACCACTTCTCACTGAGCTCATGCGGATTTGTACTATCCTGTGTGAAAGTGTCGACTCTCATATTTACTATAAAACTAGTTTGCATGCCGTGAAAGAAAAACAGTGTTTTTTTAAATGTATAGTACATAGATTTGGAAAAAGTACTGCTGACCTTGCCCCTTCACCCTCCCTAAACAATACCGTTATTATGAGTTTGGCAACATCTACCCTCTGTACGTAGGGGGACACTGGCGTAGCCCATAAGGTCTGTAGTAACTTCCTGGGTTGAATTAGAGTGTATTATTTATTATTTTGAAAACACCATCGCGCAAAAAAAAAATGTATAACGCACGTTTGTGAAGTGTTTTACACAATCTCGGAAATTAATAACCTCGCTATCGCTCGGTTTTTAACATTTTCCTCGCTTCTGTAAAAACCACTTCCCAACCTCGCATCGTAATATACTACTTGAGTCTGGTAAAAAATTGTCATATTCTAACTGCATATGCCTAAAAGTATAGAAGGTATCTAATTAATCTCAAAATTTGCTTTTGTGATGAGGGTAAAGATATTTTGAAAAACACTGAATTCAACTATAAGATAGACAATTTAAGTAAAAAAATCAATGTGCGAATGAAAATTAGAACATATTTATACTCAACTCACACAATAATCAAGAGAATATATTAAGTTATAAATGAGCGGGTTTTATAAGATTGCTTAACGAATTTCCATCCTTGTATCATAATATAATTACTATATTTTTCAATGTCACCAGGTAATCAATGTCTCCCGAAATTATCGGAATTGTAACCCTCTTCTGAGGTTGGGGCGCTCGGAAAGCGGAGTTACGTTTTCCCTATTATGATCCATGATAATTGATAACGAAACACCAGAATAATTCACAAACCTAAACTTAATCTAAATTCTAGATCATGGGCGATCACATGAATATTTTCCTTTAAAGAAAAAAATATTGAGGTCTTGCCAGGAATCGAACCTGGGACCTCATGAACTGTAATTAGAAGCTCTACAAGACATTGATGCTGGTCGGTGAATAATATATATATATATATATATATATGAAAAATAAGTGTTTGAATTGGATTCGCCTTATGGTGTAATGGATAACACGCTGGGGTACCGACCCAGAGACCCGGGTTCGAATCCCGTCCAGGCATTTATTTTTCTTATGTCATATATATATATATATATATATATATATACACTAGAAGTCCCGGCCACGCGTTGCTGTGGCTAAGGTATAGCTTAAAAATTTAAATTAAGTTGCTGTCTTTCAGCCAGATTACTTAAAACTAATACTTACATACGAAATTAATAATATTGAAAATAAAATAAACACTGAACACACTTAAATTATGAAATAATCAATATTTGTAATTCAATTGAAATTCGCGGTTGCAACAAAAAGCACAGCCATCTGGATCTCTCTTTGTTAAATAATAAACCAATTAAATACCATATTACCTTACACCGCCATCTGTTAGAATCGTATGGAACTCACAGATAATTACACCGCCATATGTTAGAATCGAATGGAACTCACAGATAATTATAACTCTTTGTTAAATAATAAACAAATAATTTGCAATAAAAAAATAATGCGACTATACATTTAGTTATAAACCACCCTAAGTCTCAAGTTAGATCAAACTGCACACAGTGTACAAAATTTTATTAAAATCGGTTCAGTAGTTTAGGATTCCATCGCGGACAAAGAACGTGACACGAAATTTTATATATATATATATAACAATGTTTGTGTGGAATATTTAACATTGACCTAACTTTAAGACACAATCTATTACAAAATAATACTTTCAATCCAGAAACAAACACAAGTTTATAATTTGTAACATAGTGTTATTTGACCACCCTCACAATTGCGACATTTTAATGTACGTTAATCGTCGTGTTAACATGTAGTTGCGTCCCAGAAAATTGTTTGTAATGACAAAGACCTTGTGTATGAAATGTACTTTCCCACAGTAAACTAGGCGCTTTGCTTCATCAGCCATTGCAAATAAGTTATATCTAAATTACAAGCCATTCAGATCTTAACAAGAGTAATTGCTCATTTCTTAAGGTCAGTCTAAGTTATTGTTTCTCGGGTATTTCATTACTCAACTTTTTATAAGAAACAATTTTACTCCCGGACAAACTGTTACATGCGTTGTAAATGTACACTATCTAGGAGGATTACATAATAATGTAATATTGATTCATAAAGATATTGATGGCGCAAAGATAGGCAAATAGTTTTTAGATATTTTTAAAATCGTAATGGGTTAGAGTAGCGATTCTCAATATTTTTCGACTCGCGAACCCCTTCCACAAATATCTGAGCTGGGTGAACCACTGACTTTTAAATATACATACAGTAGATATGCATACAATTTAATTCCAAGCAAAAGGTTTAATAACCTTAAATTAACTTAATCCTTAACGGTTAAAACCTAAAGTTACTCTAGTTACGGCTTAAAAGTTACACAACGTGTAGGCCTAGTAGTAGCGAAATCAAATCAATGCATTCCTAACGTTGTTACATAACTGTAAATCAGGCATTCGCTGTAAATATTAATTTGTGGAAATAATGTGATAAATTCCCAATGTTATACATATGTAACAAGGAGGATTATAGGGTTAATTTAATTTTAAAATAATAATAATAATAATATTATTATTATTATTATTATTATTATTATTATTATTATTATTATTATTATTATTATTATTATATTACAATGCTGCAAAAATGAAGGAAACAATAATATACCTAACATCGAAATCCGCCATTACGGAAAAGTTTTGGCGAACCCCTTAAAATGTTTGGCGAATCCCCTGGTGGTTCGCGAACCACAGGTTGGGAAACGATGGGTTTAGAGCAAGGAGATACACTATCTCCTCTACTAATCATTGTTGTACTAGAGTTTACTATCAAATATTTAGAGGATGAAGAAAGCGTACAACTCAATAATATTAATAAATGTTTGGTATATGTTGATGATATAGTGTTATTGGCCGATACCGAGGAGGCGATAAAGGCGAATACGCATATTCTTTTGATTAACACTAAGAAAGTGAAGCTGGAGGTAAACATCAATAGAACTAAACATATGATTGCACATAGAAATATATTATTAATGGAAATGGACAAATGAGGAAAATTTTGAAGAAAGAGGTGAATTCAAATATCTAGGTACAGTAATTAAAAACAGGAATGAGATGCAAAAAGAAATTAAACCTACGCTCATTTTCCTGGAAATACATGCTATTAGTCTACGCATTATAGGAAAACTTGTCAATCCAACTTTTCTAAAATAAAAGTTAATTGAAAATACATACAATTTATATTATAAGGATACGAAACATGGACTCTTACTTTAAAGAAAGAGAAAAGATTACAAGTGCTTGAGAATAAAATTATTAGGATTTTTGTATCAAAGAGAGATGAACAGACAGGTGAATGGTGAAGACAGTGAGCTACATTATCTTCATATCAAATTAAATATTATATCAATAAAGTATCATGGACTGCAATAGGCAGGACATGTGGCACAAACGGGGAATGTAAGAGGGGGATGGAAACTCATTGTAGGAAAACCAGAGGGAAAGTGTCCAGTAGGTAGGCCAAAAATTAGATGGGAGAATAACATTAATCATGATTTGAGGGAGGTAAATTATACAGGGGATTATTGAAAAAAGGGTTAATCAGTTAGTTACATATTACTATTAGTCAATTTTATAAACTATTAGCTAATACCCGGCGAGCGCTACTATGCCTAAATAAATGAAAATTAATGTGCTTTTAGGTGTAGTTGAATAAGTAAAAGGAAACATAATTATAAATTTACATTTTTTAGATACCCCGTGCTGATTACCCGGCGTTGCCCGGGAATCTACATATCCCTATCTTCTTGACATAAATTACCTAAAATACGAAAATTAATGTGTTTTATATTTAGTTAAATAAGTGGAAGGAAACATTTATATCGTAATTATTTTTAGATACCCCGTGCTGATTACCCGGCGTTGCCCGGGAATCAACTTATCCCTGTCTTCTTGACATAAATGACCTAAAATACGAAAATTAATGTGTTTTATATTTAGTTAAATAAGTGGAAGGAAACATTTATATCGTAATTATTTTTAGATACTCCGTGCTGTTTACCCGGCGTTGTCCGGGAATCTACTCATCCCGATCTTCTTGGCATAAATGAGCTGAAAGACGAAAATTAATGTACTTCTTATGATTAGTTGAATAAGTAAAATGAAAAATAATTATTTTAAGATTCCCCGTGCTGATTACTCGGTGTTGCCCGGGAATCTACTTATCTCGATCTTCTTAGCATAAATGAGCTAAAAGACAAAATTCGTTATTGTAAGTTATCCGCAAAAGAATACCCCTCCATGTACTGCTATGCTTGCACAGGAATCTACGTAATTGTCTCGATCTTCTTCTTGGCATCAATGAAAGACAAAAATGGTTATTGTGAGTTATCCGTAAGAGATAAACATATGCTGTCGCGGACTTTTTTGTAGAGCTTTTTCAGATATTCAACTATGTGTGCATTAATTTTGTGTATTTGTTATGGTTTAGGCAGCGTAAGCCATTTAAGCGTCCAAAGGGCTACTTTTTTTTCACTTTTTCCACTACAAAGGGTGATTTTTAAGGGTGCAGGAGTTGAGTATCACAACTCTTTTTTAGTATATGTTCATCCTAGGAATCTCCTGAACATTTTACAAAAAGCCCCATCACAATCGGATCAACGGTATGGCCGCGCATAAAGTACGAACAAACAAACAAACATTTTTATATATTAGATTACTTGTACAACGGGGAAACTGTATACAATATATATCTATGAACAGAATCCTAAAAAAACATTGTTCACTATCGTCTACAATCTGTATGGAAATAAAATTTGTGACCGTCCAAAAGTGAGATGAATTGAACATCCAGCCTTGAGATCGTAAGAGGCCAACAGATCCAGCCTTGAGATCGTAAGAGGCCATCAGATTGTATACTTGTTTGGAAAAAGGAATGAAATTTCTTCGCAGAAGAAATATCATTATTATAGATGGCTCTACAACCAATTTTGGCCGCTGAAAAGATCTTCATTCATTCATCCATCCCTAACCAACGCCTTCATGCTTCTTAAGATCTTGCGATTCGTTGTCCAGTGAGATGTCCGCTTCAATATTGTGTAGTTCCTCAACAGTGAATGTTTTACAGTGTAGGATTGTCAACGCTAAGCCAAACCCCCAACTTGGAGACTCCCGGAGCCAGGGTGGACACTGGATGTTCATTTTAATCGCCTTATACGACGTTAGTCCACCGCTGTGGTCTCGAGGTTGCGTGCTGCCTTGTCACGCAGCGGGCCCGGGTACGATTCGCGGTCGGGACAGGCTCCTGGGTGAGGTTTTTTTCGGGGCTTTTCCTCACCTGTAAGACAAATGTTAGGAAGCTTAGGGCCCAGCGGTCCCGAAAATCATCCTGCCATCATCATCGTCCTTATCATTATCATCATCATCCTTTACCGGTGTGGAAAGCAACGGGAAGCTACCACACCTACAATTCCCTAGTAAAGCTACAAAGCATAGCATGAAAATGCTATGATTACAGTGAAGACCTGCTCTCGGGCAGAATTACTATGGATGGATACGACGTTAGGGCAATTCTTCTACCCGATCACTACACGAAAAAGAAGAAGTAGGCCTATACATTTAACTTGTTAAAAAATTCCTGAAATACACTAAATTTAGCAAATTTTGCTTAAAATAACGATTTTTGTTATGATGATGATGATGTACAGTAGATATTACTTACAAGGGAACTGTCAACCATTGTATGTAGAAATCAGCATTTATTCAGGCTTCGATTCCATAAAGTAGTATCGGGATAAGGGTATATGTGAAGTTTTATAAATTGTCATTTCTGTTTTCTGGCATAATTCACTTTTTGTCCTAGAGCACCCCTATTTATAGCACGATATAAATTAACAAACTCACTCGCTGGCACTATTGAACTCGTAGGTTTATGGCCGCGCGGACATATGTTCTCCATTCATCCTTATCCTAAGCGAATATGTTTCAATCACCCCCTATACACTTTACCTCCCTCGAATCATAGTTTGTTATTCTCCCACCTCATTGTTGGCCTACCTTCTAGGTCCTTTCCTTCTGGTTTTCCTACGAAGAGTTTCCGAACTGCTCTTTCCTCACCCGTTCGTGCTCTATGTCTGCTCATCACAGTCTATGAGGCCTAACTGTTCTTATTTCATCGGGCTTCCTATAAAGATAATGTAACTCGCTGTTATGTACGTCTTCTCCTTTCACCTGTCCATTTCTCTTTGGTCCAAATTTTTCGTAAGAACTTTATTCTTAATAGGCTTACTCTTAATCTCTTCATCTCTTCTCCTCCCTTAAATATGGGTTCATGTTTCGCTTCTATATAATGTAATAGGAAGAATCCATCCATCCATAGTAATTCTGCCCGAGGGCAGTTCTTTCACTGCAATCATAGCACTTTCATGCTATGCTTTGCCAGCTTTACTAGGGAATTATAGTGTGGTAGCTTCCCGTTGCTTTCCACACCGGTAATGGATGATGATGATAATGATAAGGATGATGGTGATGGCCGGATAATTTTCGGGGACCTTTGGGCCCTAAGCTTCATTTATCCTAAGCAACATTTATCTTATAGGTGAGGAAAACCCCCGAATAAACCTCACCCAGGAGTTTGTCCTGACCGGGAATCGAACCCGGCCCGCTGCGTGACAAGGCAACACGCTACCTCGAGACCACAGCGGTGGACATAGGAAGAATAAAAGTCTTATTGGAACTACTTTTTTATTGACATGTTTACTTCGACACCTCTTTCTTTTTCATAAGTAATGTCACGAGTGATTTCCAAATTATCGATAAATTCACGACTCACGAATTGAGGAGTGAATTTATCTAGAGAATTTGGAAATCAAGAGTGGCATTTGTTAGGACTATTTAACGAATAAAATTAAGCTGTTTACTCACAAATCATAGTTTAATTATAGTTATTTTAAAATATTTATATATTTAATGTAAACGGCGATGTTTGAAAACAAATCAGAAATGCGAGGTTATGTTCATTCACTGCTGCTTGATCATATTATTTATTGCCAAATAAGATCGCAATATTGTAAGAGTGCACCCAAGTGGAGAAATAATGAAACACATCAAACTATATATCATAATCAACATTACGGGTTATTCATTTATTTTTTTAGTAAACAACTCAGTAAAATCAAGGAATATTTTCATTACTTCATATTCAATGTATTTGTTGGAGAAAATAATGCTTTGACCTGTTCAGAACATTAAAAAGGAGGAGCTTTCTTTATCACAAAAGCAGGAGCTGATAAAGAGAAATCGATAAAGAGCGAGGTGAAACATGACTGTCATTGGTTGTAAAACAACATTCATTGAAACGTGATTGGTCATTGACTAGCATTTGTGGCATGAGTTAAATAGTCAGTTTAACGTTTTTTGAGAGAAGTTTGGTTGACAAGAGTTCCTGTAGCATGCATTTCCAGAATTTAGCCTATGTTTAATTCATTTCGTGATAGAGTAATCTTAAATTTTATTCATCCATTTTTTTTTTCATTTTGGCTAAAACTTACATCCAAATATTTAAAAAAAATCGACTTGTTCTATTTCTTTACACATGGACTTTTACTTTAAGGGAGGAAAGAAGATTACGAGAATTTGAGAATAAAGTTCTTAGGAAAATTTTTGGGGCCAAAAAGAGATGAACCCGACAGGTTAATTGAGAAAACCACATAATAGTGAGATACATGATATGTATAGGAAGCCAGATGTAATAAGAACAGTTAAGTCTCGTAGGCTGTGTTGGGCAGAACATGTGACACGTATGGGCAATGAAAGAGGTGCATGGGAGCTTCTTGTAGGAAAACCAGAGAAAAAATGCCCAGTTGGTAGACCAAGAATGAGGTGGGAGAATAGCATTATCCATGATTTGAGGGAAGTAAATTATACAGGGGATGATTAGAAAACATTAGCTCAGGATTGGGATGTATGGAGAGCTTATTTCCGCGGGGCCATGAACCTACGGATTCGATAGAGCCAGTGAGTTAGTAAGTTATAAGATTTATTTTACAATGATTTAATATCAGCAGTCAGTTTTTAAAATAATTCATTTTAAATAATTTTTTATATATTTTTCTAATGGAATATCAGTCAATATACTGAACTAGTGCCCACAGAGCATCATCAGATTTACATGTGTGGTTATGAGTCCAGCAACCATTTGGTAGGCAGGGGCTCTAATGGTTCTTAAAGAGAACAGCCCCTGCTGCCTAAAAAGCAGAATTCTGTTTAATTATGTTATGTTATTGTTTCAGGTAACCCTGTTCCTAAAGAACTCTCGAGAAGCTCCGACGATGTAATAGTTGAATATTCTGGTAATGTAGTGCGTAAAATAACAAGACTTAAGATATTGCCTGAACGTCCACCGATGCCTGTAGCTCCTAAACGCAAACCAGTTGTTAAAAGTACAACTCTAGTCACTACATCATATCCAGGAGTCAGTGACATCAGTGATGTTAAGATTAAGAAGAAAAAACCATCTCAGGGATCCAAAAAATCACCAGAAATACCTGACAATAAAAATAATATGGAAACTGAATTTGAGAAACTTAATATTCATGGATTCCAAGATTTAATAGCTGGTGAGTAAATGCTGAACAATATTTCTCGTGATTCATCATTTTTAAAAAGTCATTTTCAGCTATCATTAAGATTACTATGTCTCACATATCACCCATGTTCCCAATATTGCCCACAACTACGTGTGTACATTTCATAAAAAAGTGTAGCTATCTGCCACAAAATTTCATAACTTGATAGACAGTACATTTAATTGTTGTGTGTTCTTTTACTATAGTTTGCTTTTTCTAAGAAAGGATAGATCCCCGCTAGCTATTTTCAAACCGTCCAACATCCCCCTTCTAAAGTGGAGTTTGTGATACAGGACATTTCACAACTAATTTCATTGTAGATTCAGATCATATACATTTGGATGGCATTATGCATCAACTGGCTATGCGCCATTATGTTAGTTACAAGAAGAAAAAAAAAATATATATATATTTTACTTTTAAACTCTGACTTGATAATCACTTACATGATAATATATTCAGTTATGCATCAATAATCTAAGAGCGGGAACATTTAGCACTTAGCTGCATGATGTAAAATTTAGATTAGCATTTATGAGTATCTAGTTTAATAGCCATTTGTTGCAAAACACAGAATCTCTGATAGGACTGATGGTGTTTTACATTTTTCTTTAATAATAAGGCTATATTTAAAGATTTAGCACTAAAAGTATGGGTAAAAGAAACTATTTTGAAGTTTTACAAAGTATTTGCAGTTCCATCTCTTATCTATGGGTGTGAAACCTGGACATTAACAAAGGCAGATAGTAAACAAATAGAGGCTGCTGAAATGAAGATGTTGAGAGCAATAGCAGGATACCAAAGGACCGATAAAAAGAAAAACGAAGATATAAGAACAGAACTTAATATATTTAATATCTCTGAAAGAATAAACTATTATCAACATGCTTATCTTCAGCACGTATTACGAATGACCATACCAGAAGAATGTATAATTATAAACCAAAAGAGAGAAGAATGTTGGGAAGGCCATCGAAGAGATGGAAGGACCAATTCGACCTATAATGAGATCGGAACAGGCCATTGAGCTTAATCCTTGTTGTTGATGATGATGATGAAGTATGGGTACACTTACTTCATGAGCCAGTACAACAGATGGCATCAAAATATAATTTTTTTTAATGGTGCTTGGCTGGTTGATGCATAACATTATCCATTTAAGGTTATAATATCAATGCACAAGACTATATATAGACTATAGCTGTATAAGGAGAATAAGAAATAGTCGAACATAAAATTTATCTGGGCCTATACAGATGAGTAATAAATGTAAAACCTTACCTTAAACAATCTCGCCCTGTAGCCAAGGTCAAGTAAACCCCTCTCACCCTTCTTAAACATCATTGACTTTCTCTCTCTCTCTCCGTGTTGGAACAAGTTTGCAGGATCTTTCCTTCCTTAGAAAAATAAGACTATAGTAGTTTGTGACATGTGAATGAGCTTGAAACATGCTGAAATTAATTCTCACATTCTGTAAGTTATCAGGTATACGAACATTTTACTTTTCTGTCTATTCACTTTTAACATTATCAATTATTTTAATTATACATTCCCTTCAAGTATTTTTCATTAATAAGACCTTTTTGATTAATAATGAAAAGAAAATAATGAAAATTTACATTCACATTATTGTGTTACAAGTGTACATAATTATTTTGTTTTGAATTAATATGCAGCGAGTAATACAAATATTGGACAATATTCTCATATAAAATTTACTTTGTTAATTTCATTTGTACTGAGTAAGGAAGAAACCATATTAGGCAGTAGTGTTGGTCCTAATATCACCCACTACAATGTTTTTATTATTAATTTCATACATCTCAATGATGGATAAATCATATTTGAAGAGAAAAATTATACGCTCAGACCAGGACTTGAACCTGGGACCCTTGGTTCTCTAGACCAAATGCTCTACCATCTGAGCTACCTGAGCAAGTACCGATCTAAACACAAATTTTTCTCTATATATGTTGTAATTACAACGTATATAGAGAAAAATTTGTGTTGTAATTACAACGTATATAGAGAAAAATTTGTGTTTAGATTGGTACTAGCACAGGTAGCTAAGATGGTAGAGCACTTGGTCTAGAGAACCAAGGGTCCTGGGTTTACAACGTATATAGAAAAAAATTTGTAATTACAATGTATATAGAGAAAAATTCTCGTTTAGATCAGTACTTGCTCAGGTAGTTCAGATAGTAGAGCATTTGGTCTAGAGAACCAAGGGTCCTGGGTTCAAGTCCTGGTCTGAGCGTATAATTTTTCTCTTCAAATACGATCACCCACTACACTTTTCCTAATATTGTTGAATGCCCCATTTGGCATATATTGTTTTCAAATGCTAGTCATGGTTTCAATGTGTAAAAATTCATGTTGAAGATACATGAGAAATGTGACAAAACAAACAATAAGAAGAAACCATACTGTTGCATAACTTGTTGCAGCAAAAGAATAAGTTATTTCTGTATTTCAATTGTTTTCTAATTTTACATAAGTATCTCAAAATTCAGCTCAATTTAGTTTATTAATTTATAGATATAATGCAATGTATATTTCTACTTATGTTTTACTATTTTGTAAATTATTATAGGACCAGTGTTTATGTAACAATAGGCAATATTTGGAACACTTTGTTTGAAAGAGAAATATAAATTTATTATTCTATTATGCTGATAATGATAAACTTCTATCTATACAGTACATTAATTGCGATGTGACATTTCATATTATGGCCTTTTTTACATTTAATATGTCTATAGCAAACCTTTAAGTACAATTTACCGTATGCAGGAAATATTTGGATCATATACCTTGTATGTCCACTGCTGTGGTCTTGAGGTAGCAAACGGCCTTGTCACGCAGAGGGCCCGGGTTTGATCCTCAGTCAGGGCAGTTTTTCTGGGTGAAGTTTTTATCGGGGTTTATCCTCACCTGTAAGACAAATGTCAGGAAAACTTTAAGGCCCAAATGGTCCCCGAAATCATATGGCCATCATCATCATCATCATCACCACCACCACCATCCTTCACCGGTGTGGAAAGCAACAGGAAGCTACCACACCTACAATTCCCTAGTAAAGCTGCAAGCATAACATGAAAATGCAATGATTGCAGTGAAAGACCTGCCTTTGGGCAGAATTACTATGGATGGATACCTTGTATATGTGAGTGACTTTTAATGTTGTATTCTCTAATTTTTTGCAATATTTTTTCTTCCTTTAAATTAAGGGTCAATGTTTCACATCCATATAATATAACTGGAAGAATAACAGTTTTATATATTTTAAATTTAACTTTTCTTTTGATAGAAGTTGAGATAATTATTTATTTGTTTTTTACTTCAGTATGAGTGCAGTCTTATGGTGCACACCCATGAAATATCACCACCAGCTGTAAGTGATATGTATTAAAATGTTTACTTTATTATTGTAGGTACTGGTAGTGCTCTGCAATTGGATAGTCCTCCGAGTGTCAGTTGTACCAACTTAAATGCAGCTGGAGATAGTTGCTCAGACATGTACTCAAGAGAACAGAAAGCTGAAATAGTTAAACAACAAAGAGAAAAGCGTCTTAAGGAACAGACTGAACAAAGACTTAAAAAGAAAACAGAAGCTGATAAGAGGAAACAGAAGCTTGCAGAATTGAAAGAAAAGCAGATGAAAATAGTTCAAAATAATGTGAGGAAAGCAAAACTTAAACACGAGAAACAGAAAACTCAAGTTCCTCCAAGCCCAGAGGAAGTACAGCAAGAAATAACTCAGAAATCTGTTCCACAACTGGTATTTATTACTTATTATTATTAATTATTATTGTTGTTATTATTATTATTATTAATATTATTATTATCATCATCATCATCCATACAAGTGTTAGGCCAAATGACCTGTTACAATCTCACCAAGAGGAATTTTCCTTCTATCGCTTTTTGCGATTCCCAGAGATTTCTTTCCATGGGGTTGGTATTAAGCATTGCTTTTGGGAATCTAGAGAATCCCATCCTCCGTAATTGGCTCATTAGCTGTTGTTCTGCATTCCTCCATTTGTCTCAATGTCCATATTGCATTGCCATAACACAGAATAGGCCTTGTCAAGGTCTTATATAGGCATATTCTTGTGTTTTTCTATACAAAGGAAGGTGTCATTACTTTGTTAATTATTCCCATAGTTTTGGAGATTTTTACACTTTTGCTTCCTCTGTCCATATCATCATCAAATATTAACTTATGGCTGAGATGTGAATTATAAAATTGGTACCTGGTAAGTCAGTTGTCTGACTTTACCAAGACCAATTTTATAATTAACATCTTATTACATAATCTCAACGGAGCTTTAATTTGAATTTCAAAAGTGTTGATTATAGCTGAGATATGTGAAATCATTCACTCTTTCCAAAATTCTGTTTCCAAAATGTATTTTACAAGGGACAGGGTATTTCCCACAGAAAAAATTGGACCTAGAAAACATATTTTTAATTGTAAACATCCAAACCTGTATGTTAAACTTTGGAGGTAAATAAATCCATGACTAAACCGTTTATTTTACTGTTTTACATTTCTAAATGATAGTGCTTTCCATGGAGAATCTAGTGACATCTCTACCTATTGTACATTTTGTCAAAAAAGTGACTTACCTGGTTCTTTCCTACACTCTTCATATTATGTCGAATTTACTTCCTTTTAATAACTAAATATAGTCCCATGCCGCAGCCAAGTGGTTAAGGCAAGATGCCTGGGCGCAGAGCTATGGGACTTGGGCTGGTTTGGGTCTCGATGGGGAAAGAAATTTTCTCGTGGAATTTTGGCCAGTATGGGAAAGGTGCCCACCCAGCATTGTGAGGAAATTGGGAAAGCTAGAATAAATAATGGCTCCAGGTTGAGAAAACCATCTATAATGGCTGGGGGACCATATGTCACCCCTACACTAGCTGGATGATTGTCTACATCTGTGATTAACACATGTGGATGTGAGGCCAGTAGCTGACTGTTAGACCAAGGGCCTTCTAGACCTGTTGTGCTACGGAATTTAGTTTCAGTTTAATCTCTAAAAATACTAATTTATCAAAATACTTTTTTGTAACATTATGTCATTTATTATTATTATCACCATTATTATTATTTTATTATTATTATTATTATTATTATTATTATTACTACTACTACTGTTATTACTACTGTTGTTGTTGTTATTATTATTATTATTATTATTATATTATTATTATTATTATTATTATTATTATTACTACTACTGTTGTTATTAGCATTATAATAAAATGATACACCTGCTATGAACTTGTTATTTATGTCCATACAATTTCTTTTGATTTCCCTTTGCTTGTTTACTTGTAAAACAGTTAATTAAGTTGGCCATGGTGTATTCATATGTGGTGAAAGTGTATTTTTTTTTATTATGGTACATAGGTCCACCGCTGTGGTCATGAGGTAGTGTGCTGCCTTGTCACGCAGTGGACCCAGGTTGGATTCCCGGTCGGGACAGGCTCCTGGGTGAGGTTCTTTTCGGGGTTTTTCCTTACCTATAAGACAAATGTCATGAAGCCTAGGGCCCAATGGTCCCCAAAAATCATCCAGCCGTCATCATCATCCTTATCATTATCACCATCAGCCTTCATCAGTGCAGAAAGCAATGGGAAGCTACCACACCTATAATTCCCTAGTAAAGCTGCAAAGCATAGCATGAAAATGCTATGATTACAGTGAAAGACCTGCCTTTGGGCAGAATTGCTATGGATTGATGGACGGTACATAGTATTATAATGTTCCATTTTCTGCTGTTTTTGTAAAATTATAGATTTGCGATATAGTATGAAATAAAAGGTATTGGTAAGTAGGCCCTCCCTAACTCATTGGCACTATTGAACCCGAAGTTCATGATCATGCAGATATAAACTCTCAATGCATCCCTAGCTAGAGCTAATGTTTTCGAATCATTCCCAGAATAATGATAATGTTTTTAATTTTATTTCAGGAATTGCTCATTCCAGAATTTATAAGAAATGAGATTGAAATTCCGGATTTTACAAAGATGGTTATGGAAAAGCCAGCAGCAGAAGATAAAAAAGAAATTGATTTTCATCAAACGAGTGAGAAAAAAAGTCCTCTTGTGATAAAACTTCATGAAGCTCTGGAACCTAAACACAAAGAACCACATGATTTAGAATTTTTGACATCTCACATAACTAATCGAAAAGGACATCGCATTTTACAAATGGACAATAATGTAATGTTATTATTAAATTATATCCAGGGTATTATAAGGTTTTACTAATAAACTTTTAGAAATGATGGGTCATATTAATTGGACACAGGGAACATCTGTATTTCATCTAGGTAGACAGAGCACTGCAGTCTTATGGCTAAACTGTTTTCTAATATAAAATGAGTGACTGGTGCAGTAGAAACAGAGTCAAAATACAAATGCAGCATAATACATTATATGTTATCTGCCTCACAGTTGTTCTGTCCATCTTTTCACTTGCCTTCCTACATTCCTTGAACCTCTTGGCTTGTAGTTGAATGCTGCTCTTGGTAATCTTGTTACATTCATTCTTTCCACATGAGTAAACCATTTCTCTCTATATTCTCTGATTTTACTCATCCAGTGGATATATATTTAACTCTGTTCTTATATCTTCATTCCTTATCCAATCCAATCTTGTGCAGCCTTTTGTTCTTCTAAGGAAGTTCATTTCTGCGCTTTGTATTCTACTTTACAATTTTTTGGTGATTACCCAAGTTTTGCTCCCATAAAGTAACGCAGAACTGCCAATGTTTTATAAAACTTCAATCTAGTATCTCTTCTTGTTTTATTCTTTAATGTTTTATGTATAGTTCCGCATATCATTTGAAATTTCGACAGTTTCATGTGTATGTCTCTTTCAGTTTTTGTGTTTATAGTAAAATTACAACCCAAATAATTAAAATTTGTTACTTGTTCCAGAGGTTTGTTGTCTATTACGATTTTTGATCTTATATGATCGTTTCCCCAAAATGCCATTATTTTTGTTTTTTCTTTTGATATTTTGAAATTATATTCTTGGTATAACTGATTTAATTGATGTAAATAATACTGCAAATTATTTTCATTTTCTTGAATAATAACCACATCATCAGCATACATTAAAACGTTTAATATTTTAAAACGGTCCATGTTACTTTATTAAGTAATATTATTATAATTTGAAATTCTATAATGATGGATGACATATACTTAATTATTGACTTTACAGTCCCTTGAGACTAGCCATAGCTTCTCCTTTGTTAGAAATTTATAGACCAAGCTAATTAAGTTATGTTTATTTCCCTACAGATGTTATGAATGGCATGTGGTGAGCATACCAATCCAATGAGACCCAACTAACGTATTATTTGGATGATGGACGGTAAATTTTGCTTAGAGGCCTCTTTTTTCAAGGTTAAGGTTCTTTTAAAAGCCTGAAAATCTTCAGATTCAGGACCCATGGCTCAGAGTCCCTCCCAAAGACTTCAAGTTTGAATCTGCAAGCCTCAGAACTATAGGCAAAGAACATAACTGTTAGATCACCGTGACCAACACTATGAGATATGCTAATATACAATATACTAATATAGTTGAACCTGCTTTATACATATTTTAATAGGACATGAATATACAAGGCCTTATATTATTTTTAGTCTGGACACCTTACCTCAATATTTATATATATATAATATTGATGTCCAGACTAAAAATAATATAATTAAAATAACCTCAAAATATAACTTCCTAAAATTAAATATTAAATACAAGGCCTTATTTAGGTAAACTTTTATCACTCACCTCATATTCTTCTTCTTTTTTAAACTAGTTTTGGAACTTTTTAATTCAGTTCTATCTTCAGTAATTTCATGACTGTTATTTTGTCATCTGCAAGAGCCACCTCTTGCTGCCTCTGTTGAAATCAAGTCATTTTCCCCAGGAATTTCAAAGTTCATTAATTTCTCCTTTTTGTATTTTTTAATGTAGATTTTTCCCCAAACAGTGAGTTCTGTGGATTTTTCTATTTGTTTTAATAATCTAGTCTTCCTTTCAATGATATGTTATTCCAACCAAGGTCTTGTTTATTACTGTTTGAAATATATGATTGCTCATCTTCGGAAAGCAATCTGTTATTTTTCATTTTTACCAACACAGAAGTTGGCTGTGTCGAATTATACATAGGGAATATATATATATATATATATATATATGTTATAAGCCCACTGCTGTGGTCTCGAGGTAGCATGCTGCCTTGTCACACAGCGGGCCCAGGTTCGATCCCAGGTCGGGGCATTTTTCTGGGTGAGATTTTTATTGTGGTTTTTCTGCACCTGTAAGACAAATGTCAGGAAAACTTTAAGGCCCAAACGGTTCCCGAAATCATATGGCCATCATCATCATCACCATCACCACCATCCTTCACCGTGTGGAAAGCAACGGGAAGCTACCACACCTACAATTCCCTAGTAAAGCTGCAAGCATAGCAAGAAAATGCTATGATTGCAGTGAAGGACCTGCCTTCGGGCAGAATTACTATGGATGGATATGTTATAACTAATTTTTTTACATTTAGCAATGAAAGCCAAATATGACATGAAAAGAAAATTAAATGCCTGAGTCGGGATTTGAACCCCGAGATCTCTAACTCTATACGTTAGTGTTATAACCAATTGAGCTTCTCAGGATCCCAACACAAGGAGGAATTGCAAAATACACGTTTTGAGTATTATGTTCAAAATGATTTAGTAATTAATTATACAAAATAAGAGTAACTGACGTAACAACTGACACTTCTGGATGATGTAAGTTTTAATTAAAATAAATAAAAATTCTTTGATTTATATGAGTTTATTCATATTCTACAAAAGTAGGCAATTAAAAATCTTTTTTAATTGTCCATATACCACTTTGGGAAGCAGGGAAGAAACTTGAATTTTCATGTGTTATATCAAAATCTACGTGGAATTCACTTACATTATTTTATTATTTGCTGGTTGAGTAAAACAGAAGCCTTATATTGGCCTCCTGTCGCCTTAACTCTACCGGCCTAAATAAGGCATTATCATTATTATTATTATCATTATTGTATCATCCTCATGGTCCATTTTACATATCTCAAAACTTACCTAGTGACTTTCATACAATAAAATCTCATTACATTTTAGAGCAAAGCTGTCATTGATCTTCCATGTCTTCCATGTCTTCTTCCTTCTATCACCCATTCCTAAATTAGGTAGTATCTTCCTGATTTGATTCTCTATACTTGTCCACATACATTCAATTATCTTTTCTGTAGTTATTTTAAAAAAATATTATTATAAATGCCAATGACTGTAAATTTGTAATTTATATTTGTATTTAATAGATTCCAGAGATTATGGACATGGATAAATTTGAAGCCATGCATCCAAATGTGACACAAAGATTACATGAAGCTATTGAAACAACTGATGCCCTGCCATTTCAAGACATACTTAATAGAGCTACTCTAGAATCTGCAATATATGAACCTCTGCTATTTGATGGAAGTCAAAATCAGATTGTAGAATCTGGTTTTAATCCCATTGAACTACCAGGTTTGTTTTAATAGTAAATTATTCTTGTATATTTTAATCATGAATTTTGGTAACAAGTTTTGGTGGCAGTCAGTGAACATAGAAAGAAGATGGATAAAATGTTAGAGGGACCAATGGACAGTGACCAAAATTTTTAAAAATCATTAAGAGAGAGCATGTTTTAAAATAATAATATAGTACCTTTTGTTTTTATTTTATTGTCTTCCTCAATTAAGTTTTAAAATAATATAGTACTTTTTTATCCATCTTGCTCAATTAAAATTTTAATTGAGGAAGATAGATAAAAAGAAAATTATTTTTAAAACCTTGTAATACATAACCTCAATCGTGATAACAATGATTATCAAAATTATTATATTTGAAGAAAAAAAGATATGCTCAGACTGGGGCTCGAACCCAGGACCTTTCCCACTCTAGATGAATGCTCTACCGAGTGAGCTATCTGAGCGAGCTCCAATTTAAATGCAAATTTTTCTTTTATATACGCTGTTAATTCCTGCGCACCAAATGCTATGAAACCTTTGCTGCTATATGCAAATGGTGGCTTCTTTATTAAGAAGACATTTAATTGGGTATTTTACATTATAAAGCCAGAGCCAGTACAGCTTCTTTTGATGTTTTTATTATTCATTTCATACATATCAGTGATGGATAAATTATATTTGAAGAGAAAAATTATACGCCCAGACTGGGACTCAAACCCATGTATATTAATATCATGATCCACTGGATTGGAAGCCATATACTCATCATCATCATAGTACATTCACGAAAGTTAGGCCATTTGTTGACCTTTTTCGGTCTCAAGAGAAACACCATCCAAAATCCTTTTGAGTGGACGTCCTGGTCTTCTTCTTCTTAACATTTGTTTGGGTATTCTGTGATCTTCCATCGATGAACATTTTGCATCCATCTTGACTTATAATCAGAAATTTTGTTTTCTAAAGGTTCCATATGTAATTCTTCTAAGACGTCTTCATTTTTTTTGTGATCTAGTAGTGTGTATCCTGCAGTCCTCCGAAGGTATCTCATTTCAGCAGATCTAAGTCTCTGTATATCCTTCTGTTTCAACGTCCATACTTCGCTACCATACAAAAGAGTTGGAAGAGCCAGTGTTTTATACACTTTAATCTTGAATGCTTTTGGACTAACTGTGGCTTGAAGATAGAATTTATTAACCCTAAAATTCTTAAAATTTAGATATTTTTGCATTTACATCCTTTTCTTCTTCATATGAGATATTGCATCCTTGATATGTAAAATTATTCACCTGCTCCAAAATTTTATTGTCCAGTACAATTTTACTTCTGACAGGATCTACACCTTGAAATCCCATAATTTTTGTTTTTTCTGTAGATATCTTCAAACCATATTCTTCTGTAATTTTGTTAAGTTCATACAGACCTTTCTGTAGATTATCTTCGGAATTTGCTATTATTATTTGGTCATCTGCAAACAATAGGGTGTTTAATTTTCTATTTTCTGATATTCTTATTCCAAATTTATATGTCTTGTTCCAGCAACATATTACTTCATTGATATAAATTGCAAACAGTGTTGGGGATAGTGGGCAGCCTTGTCTCACACCACGATTTATAATTCCTTCTTCAGAAAATTGTTATTTATTTAATCTTTATGGTGTTGTCTTTGTAAATATTTTGTATGTTCTGCAGAAGTAAATTTGGTATATTTCTGTCTTCCAATATATTTAGAGTTTTGATCTCTTGACTGTGTCAAATGCTTTTTCAAAATCTACTCTATTAATACATCAGATCTTATAATTGAAGAGAAAAATATATGCTCAGACTGGGGTTTGAACCCAGGACATTTGACTTTATATGCAAATGCTCTATCAACTGAGCTACCTGAGCACACCTATCTAAATACAATTTTCTCTTATACATAGTTAATTCCTGAGCGTCAAATCCTATGAACCATTTGTTCCATCACACAAGTGACAGCTTCTTAATTAAAAAGACATTTATTGGGAATTCCCTTCAGTGAGAAGTATTAAATTAATAATAAAAACATAGAAGAAATAGGATCTTCTTGGTGATAATAAAATAGTATTACACATTATCAATAAAACCCAAATCACCAAACCAAAATATTACAATAGTCAATGTATTTTGATAGCGACACTATCGTTATCAAGACTATTTATTTATTCAGTAATGTTTTGTTTTCACTGCAGTCCAAGACATTTAAGTAAGCTGACATAAGGAATTGAGTTTCTCCAATTTAGGGGTTAACAAAAGAAATATATATTCCATAAAGCAGTAAAATCCGATCATAAATTTGACTTGCTCCAGAATTTGTTTAGTTTACACAGTTTTGACGTGGTTGTCTTTTATTGTGTGAAGTTGGTCCCACTGGCTTAAATAACATGATTATTTTGTAGAGAGTTGAAAGGATTTTACCTCATTTTTCTGTACTTTTTAATGATACATTTAATTCATCATAAGATCATAATATTCTGTAATAATGATATATTTTAATGGCTGAGTATATTCTTATTTTATTTTCTTATGTTTCAGAGGATCCATTAGTGACAAAATTAACAAATACACTGAAGGAAATAGATTTAATACGCTCTGGTGGAAAACCTAGTGATTCAAATATAACATCTCACATTTCTTCTTATATTGAAACTGGTATCAGTGATAATTTTGGTAAGTGTTTGATATTCGTAAAAATACATTAATATTTTCTAATCATCCCCTGTATAATTTACCTCCCTCAAATCATGGTTAATGTTATTCTCCCACCTTATTCATAGCCTACCTACCGGCGCTTTCCCTCTTTCATTCCTCATTCATGCTACGTATCCTGCCTAACACAGTCTACAAGATTTAACTGCTCTTATTACATCTGGTTTTCCATAAAGATCATTTAGCTCATCGTTATATAGTCTTCTCCATTCACCTTTATGTTCATCTCTCTTTGATCCAAAAATTTCCTAAGAATTTTATTCTCAATTACACTTAACATTTTCTCCTCCCTTAATGTAAGAGTTCATTTTTTCCCAACCATATAATATAACTGGCAGAATACAGATAACAGTTTAATACATTTTCAGTTTAACGTTTTTGGGGAGGAGTTTGGATGATAAGAGTTCTTGTAATGCATAATAGCATGTATTTTCAGAATTGAGTGTATGTATAATTTCTTTTTGCACCCCATTTGTGTTTGTATTTATTGTTCTTATATATTTATTTAGACCAGGCTCTTAACTTATGGTATAAAAATGTTCTGAAATGGGTATTCCTATAGGAGGAAAAGTACTGCATTCGTTGTTGTTTGCAGATGATCAAACAATTTTTGCAAGAGAAGAAGATGATATGAAATATATGATAAATAAACTAATGGAAGAATATAAAAAATGGGGACTGAATATAAATTTACATAAATCAGAATATATGTGTTTGGGAAAGGATGTGGGTGTCTTATACTTGAAACAAGGAAAAATAAAAAACGTGCATTTTTTAAATATCTTGGGTCAATAATTACAAGTTTAGGTGCCGTGAGAGAGATGTACAGACTAAAATTACAATGGCAAAAAATGCAACTAAGACATTAAATGGAATAATTTGGAATAAAAATATTACAAAGGAAACTAAAATGAAAATGTATAAGAGCATAATACAGAATATTTTGTCATATGGAAGTGAAACTTGGTCTTTGACGGAATTACAAAAGAATAAAATTAGGACAGTTGAATTTGATTATTTTAGAAGAAGCCTCCAAAAAAAACAAGACAGGACAAAACAAGAAATTAATTCCTTTGGAAAAGAAATGAATGTCACCCACCACATCTGTTGTTAAGAGGATTGAAAATCGAACGCTTAAATGGTATGGCCATGTACAAAGAATGGAAAATGAAAGATGACCAAAAAATATATACCAATGGTCACCCCCTGTAAGAAATAAATGTGGCAGACCAAGATGTAAATGGAAAACCTACGTCAGAACCATAATGGATGATAGGAATTTGGAAGAGGGAGATTGGAATGATAGAGATAAATGGAAACTGAAGGCGGCAAACCTATAAGTGGGGGAAAGCCGAAGAAGAAGAAGATATTTGAATTCAGCCAATTCTTCAAAATAGCTCATTTGTCATTAAATGCCCATTTCCCTATATGTTAATTTTATTGATTTTTATTTCCAACCCCAATTTCATAGTGTTTCTCAATAGAATGTGCATATTGGCTCTTAGTATCTCCTCACTATCATCTTATAATATTACATCATCAGCAGTTTATTATAATATGCACTACATTATCAGCAGTTTATTAATAACTTTTATAAGATTCATGATGTGTTCCGTTGAGGTTTATTCAAAATTAATATAAAATTATAGAATATTCACCTGAAAGGTCCGTCTCCTCAACTTAATTATCATTTAACTGTAGCGCTTTCGGGACTTGTCCCATCATCGGCAGGATTCAAAACTGGTGTTTCACTGAAGATCTGGTAGAGGGGGTTGCATGTATTGGGTTCGTTTTCGTTTATCAGGCTGTCGTTGTGAGCTGCTTTCATGATTTCCATCTCTTCGAGTACGTTTATCTTCGCTGGATTATTTTGAAACACCAGTTTTGAATCCTGCCGATGATGGGACAAGTCCCGAAAGCGCTACAGTTAAATGATAATTAAGTTGAGGAGACGGACCTTTCAGGTGAATATTCTATAATTTTATATTAATTAAGTTTATTAATAGCAGAAATATATTATTACTGAGATAAATTCTGATTTTGTGCAAGAGTTTCAGAAAATTGAAATGTTTTCGTGGGCTAACAGGTAGGTAAAATATTTTATATCCAAAAGCTTTCAGTCTCCATCTCCAAGGCTATCTTCTTGAGAAGTAACTTTTGAACACCCTAGAGAACATGATCAGTGTCTTAATTTTCATTAACCACGTTTCACACTTGTATAATAGAACTGGGAGATTAACTTCTTCTTCTTCTTTCTTCCAAGTATTAGGCCAAGGCCTGTTACGATCCTATAGAAAATTTTCCCTCCAGCGTTTCATAGGACGGCCCAGAGGTCTTCGTCGTCTTGGTATATAACTATAAACATGGGAGAATATCAGTTTTATATATTTTCATTTTAACAATTTTTTGAGAGAAGTTGGGTTCACAAATCATAAATTTATAGTATCGTTTCCCAACCTATGGTTTGCAAAATATTTCAAGGGGTTTGCCAAAACTTTTTTGTAACAGCGGGTTTTGAGGTTAGGTCTATTATTGTTTCCTTTATGTTGTTACATGGGTGTAACATCAGGAATTTATCACATTATTTCCATCTTCTTGTATCTTGTAAGCCCATGTTTCCCTTAACAGAGATTTAGGCGCTCTCCCCCTACAGGGAAGAATTCGAACCATGCTAAATTAGTTACACTTGTTTTTGTATAGATGTCATTTGAGTGGTCCATGGTCAGCGTTCTGCCTCATATTGACATCTAAAAAACCAAGGTAGTACTAGGACGGGAAAATTTGGTAAATTTTGCCTAGAGGCCTTTTCATGCAGGCTTAAGGATCTTTTACGAGCCTGAAAATCTTCAGACTCGGGACTCACGGCTTAAAGTCCCTCCTGGAGGACTTGCTCCTTGGATTTTTCCATCCTAAAAAAATCCATTGACCCTGGCCAGGTTTGAACCCGCGGCCCTCGGGACCAGAGGCAAGGAGCATAACCACTAGTCCACCGTGGCCGGTGGATTTATTATTTCCATAATAAATTAATATTTACCGCGAATGCCTGATTTACAGTTATGTAACAACATTAGGAATGATTTACAGTTATGTAACAATGTTAGGAATGATTTCACTACAATGGAAACTTAGTCTGCCAGCTTCTTTGTGTTCTTACAATACTAACAACAGTACCGTGAAAATCGTTTTCTTCATATGCCTGTTTAAAAAATAAATACAGAAACAGACTTCGTGCTGAAAGTGATTCGAGACTTTATCTAACTTTTATGGTTGCAACTAGGCCCATAAGTTGTGTAACTTTCAAGCTGTAACTAGAGTAACTTTAGGTTTTAACCATTAAGGATTAATGTTGAGTGATTCCGGGTTATGTGGTCGTGGTCCATAGTTGGTGTTGATACCAGACGTTTCGCCCTCAACTGCGGAGGGCATCTTCAGTGGCGAGTGCTTCTATGCGTGTTTCCTGGTCGGAAGATCTACTTAGAATGAGCGCTGTGGACGTAGAGCACCCCCCACTAATACAACGTCCTCTACGTCCACAGCGCTCATTCTAAGTAGATCTTCCGACCAGGAAACACGCATAGAAGCACTCGCCACTGAAGATGCCCTCCGCAGTTGAGGGCGAAACGTCTGGTATCAACACCAACTATGGACCACGGCCACATAACCCGGAATCACTCAACATTACGATTACCGGCCGTGAAAGCCTGCATTCAACCATTAAGGATTAAGTTAATTCAAAGTTATTGAACCTTTTGCTTGGAATTAAATTTTATGCGTGTCTACTGTATGTACCTATATTTAAAAGTCAGTGGTTCACCCAACTCAGATCATTGTGGAAGGAGTTTGCGAGTCAAAAAAGGTTGGGAACCGCTGATTTATAAGATTACAATTTCCTAAAGCTTTTGCAAAATCAGATATTCTCACCAGAATGAATGTGTAGATAGTGAGTTTTGAAAAAAAATTAACTCAATTGTTGGTTACATCCTTATTTGAGGAATGTTTTCAAATATTTGTAATTGAACAATGCAGGAAAAGATTTAAACCTTAAAGATAAAATCAATTGTTTCATACCTCTCCTCATACTAATCTTCTAAGTAGATCGCGATTTAAAGACCTTAGCAGTCCCATCTTCAGTATCATCTTGACGACTGATGTGATGTCAATTGGAAGAACCACTTCTTCTTTACTCTGTTGGTGGACTGATAAACCTCTGGATCAGGTCAGGATTCGCAGGAATTTCGAAGTTCATAAGTTTTTCTTTGTTTTTCTGAATGTGGATTTTTCCCCAAACTGTGAGTTCCTTTGGTTTATCTATTTGTTTAATTATACTAGCTTTTGATGCAATTATATGTTTTTCAGACCAAGTATGAGCAGCTACTGCTGACTTTTCCACTTCTCCATTCTTGGCATTTCGAAGATGTTCTTTCACTCTTGTTTTCAATTCTTTTTTTGTTTTTCCTATGTAAATTTTGGTTTTTTAAAACCAATAAAAATGAAAAAAAATTGAAGAAGAAAGCAAATCAGGAATTTATCAGATCAAATGCAGGGATTGTGACAAAATTTATATAGGAAAAACAAAAAGAATAAAAACAAGGGTGAAAGAACGTCTTAGAAATGTCAAAAATGGAGAAGTGGAAAAGTCAGCAGTAACTGCTCATGCTTGGTCCGAAAAACATCTAATTGAATCAAAAGCTAGTCTAATTAAACAAATAGATAAACAAAAGGAACTCATGGTTTGGGGAAAAATCCACTTTCAGAAAAACAAAGAAAGTCTTATGAACTTCAAAATTCCTGCAAATCCTGACCTGGATCCAGAGGTTTATTGGTCCACCTACAGAGGGAAGAAGAAGTGGTTCTTCGATCGACATAACATCAATCGTCAAGATGGCACTGAAGATGGGACCGCTATGGTCTTGAAATCGTGATCTACTTAGAAGATTAGTATGAGGAGAGGTATTGAAAATGCTGGAGGGAAAATTTTCTATAGGATCGTAACAGGCCTTGGCCTAATACTTGGAAGGAAGAAGAAGAAGAAGAGGTATTGAAACGTTTGATTTTATCTTAAATTAAACCTCATAGTGATTTATTCCTATAAAAATTCAACATTTAAACCTTAAATTTGTGAAGTTTGTTAATTAGTTTGATCCACATTCAAGCAGTTGTATTTGACACAAATTATTTACTATGAAATTATTTGTTTTATTTTTGTTACAGCAAATGAGAACATTGCTAAAGCTATTGATGAGACATTGGAAACGAGGAGGAAACAGGAAGCTGCAGCTGTTAAGATACAAACTGCATATAGAAAGTACAGAGCAAGGAAGTTAAACAAACTTAAACAGAACTCTGCAAGGAAATATGTATTCTTTAAAAGTCCAGAACAAATTATTGAAAGAGTGCCTCCTAGAAAGCCACTTAGTGTATGTATCTTCAGAATAGTATGATAATTAACTTGTTTATGTGGTGTTTTTTTATACAGTGTTACCAGTTTGACTTAAGATATTTCTGATATTCTCTCCTGCTATTGGCGGAATTATAACCTAGTTCTGAGTTTGGTGCTCCCGAAAGGCAGAGTTATATTATCCCAATGATATGATGGCTGATAAATGATAATTATGTAGCACATAGAAAAAATACCTGCAAAACATATAGCTTTTGGAATATCAGAAAAAAAAAATGTAAAAAATAGAAATAATTGTTAGCCTTTTTTTTTTAAGTTTTAAATTTCATTGGTGATTTATCTGGTAATATTATTGTTCCTCTTTTGAGCAGAATATTAGCTCTACTCCCACATGGTGATGGTCCTCGTTTATACATAATTCTGCTTGTCTATATTTGTTGGCTATTTTATTAATTTCTTTCTTTCCATAATTAATTCTGAATTCTAACTATTCATTTGTTTAAGAGATTGAATCAAAAATATATACCTTACCTCATATTAGAGAATTCCATAGAATAAAACTATTGAAGTTGTTCTCATGAAATTACAGGGCGTGGCATAAGTCAGTTACCACTGCAAATGGTTGCAAGGAAAAAATCAGATTGGTTGAAACTGGGGTTTGAATATGGGACCTTCAGAATATAATCGCAAACACTACTGCTTGAGATAATTTGCTAACTAGGGAATATATCTTGTAGTTGTTTTTTTGTGTAGATGTTGTAAGCTACAAAAAATAATATATTTGCATTTTCAGTTAACCGACTTACGCTGCATCTGGCATTTAAAGAAAAATACTAATGTTCATCAGTCCTACTTAGAAAACACAGAAAGTAACCATGACAAAAATGTGTGTATATATATATATATATATATATATATATATATATATATGGTATGATAAGAAAAATAAATGCCTGGACGGGATTCGAACCCGGATCTCTGAGTCTGTACCTCAGTGTGATATCCATTATACCACCAGGCAAATCCAATTCAAGCATTCATTTTTCTTATACATGTATTATATTCTCCATTGGAGAAAAATATAAGAAAAATGAATGCTTGAATTGGATTCGCCTGGTGGTGTAATGGATATCACACTGAGGTACAGACTCAGAGATCCGGGTTCGAATCCCATCCAGGCATTTATTTTTCTTATCATACCATATTAAGCTTGCATTGCTCAATGTTAAACATTTAATTATAACATCGATAAAGCATCACTGCTGTAAAGTAAAAATATTCTCTTTAATTTGCTTACTTGTTATAGTCAGCTACTAGATGGCAGTGAAGACTGAGTTCTCGTGACATCTAGTAATAATGGAGAATATAATACATATATAAGAAAAATGAATGCTTGAATTGGATTCACCTGGTGGTGTAATGGATATCACACTGAGGTACAGACTCAGACATCCGGGTTCGAATCCCATCCAGGCATTTATTTTTCTTATCATACCATATTAAGCTTGCATTGCTCAATGTTAAACATTTAATTATAACATCGATAAAGCATCACTGCTGTAAAGTAAAAATATTCTCTTTAATTTGCTTACTTGTTATAGTCAGCTACTAGATGGCAGTGAAGACTGAGTTCTCGTGACATCTAGTAATAATGGAGAATATAATACATATATAAGAAAAATGAATGCTTGAATTGGATTCACCTGGTGGTGTAATGGATATCACACTGAGGTACAGACTCAGAGATCCGGGTTCGAATCCCGTCCAGGCATTTATTTTTCTTATCATACCATATTAAGCTTGCATTGCTCAATGTTAGACATTTAATTATAACATTATATATATATATATATATATATATATATATATATAATGTCTGTTAATGTTCTAGTGGGAGCATTTTTAAACAAACTTTGTATAAAGCAATCAATGAAGGAATGTAAGGTTGAGTTTAATTATCCAGCAAAATCCAACCTCTAGGAGTGGGGGTTAACCTGAAGCAAACATTTGAAAATTGCTCTAGCAGCACCAATTTTCGATTTCTCACAGTGAAACTTGGTAGATGCCATTGCAATAAAATGAGAAAGATATTCTCCAAAAGTCAGCAAAATCCGACCATTTGGAATGGGGATTTTCCAAAAAACTTAGATTAAAACATTGCTTTAAGGGTAGCCATGTTTGTTTTCTTGCAACCAAACCATAAACACATTTTTTTAATTATATTATTTTTAGTCTGAACATCTTACCTCAATATTAATGTTGATTTGTTCTTGAACATTAATATTGAGGTAAGATGTTCAGACTAAAAATAATATAATTAAAATAACCTCACAATATAACTTCCTAAAATTAAATATTACATTTTTTTTAAATTAACGAATAAAGTTATAATCTGAAAATGAGCATAATCAGATCATAAATTTGACTTATTGAGAAATTTCCTTAATTTATGCAGTTCCAAATAAATAAGGTGAGTCTACAGTAATATAATGTACGGTTAAAAACTATAATATAGTTACCTTGTAGGTCCATCTCCTCAACTTAAGGTGAGTCTGTTGCATCTTACCTCATAAAAGTTGAGTTCTTTTAGGACATGTTTCAACACACTTGTGTTACATCTTCAGCTTGTTCAGATTATGACACTCTGGACAGCTGAAGATGATACACAAGTATGTTTTGAAACATGTCCTAAAAGAACTCAACTTTTATGAGGTAAGATGCAACAGACTCACCTTATTTATTAAGAAGAACATTACAATATTACTTTCTTTCTTTCTTTCTTTTTCAATGCCACCTGTTTGTCATTTGACATTTCAGGTATTCTCTCCTGGCATTGGCATATTGTAACCCACTTTCGAGGTTGGGGCACCTGGAAGGCAGGGTTATGCTGCCCCAATGATATGATGGGTGATGACGATGGGTAATGATGCACCAGGAGAGGCCTTAAACCTAAACTTAATCTAATGAGGTATATTGACATTGATATTGATGATAATGATGGCCAGATGATGTTTGAGGACCGTTTGGGCATTAAAGTATCCTGACATTTGTCTTACAGATGGGGAAAAACCCCGAAAAAACCTCACCCAGGAAACTTGTCCCGAGCGGGGATCAAACCCCGGGCCCACTGCATGACAAGGCAGCACGCTACCTCAAGACCACAGCGGTGGACCATCACAATATTACTTACTATTATAATTTTATAATATGCAGTTTCTGCTTGACAGAATTTGTTGTTCTATCATCAGGACATGCTTCGGTTTAAATCCTCACAATTCTCAACTAGAATACCTTGTTCAAGTGAGAAAACAAAATATGAGATGATGTGTATATTTCCAATTCAATTTATTAATAAATTATTCCATACTTTTACTTTCTACTAATTTTTGATAATTCATTTGTTTATTTATTTATTTTGCAGGCAAAAAGGGTAGCTGACAAGAACTGGAAAACAGAAAAGTGTATGTCACCTCCTAAAACTTTTAAGGAAAATGAATGTGAATCAGATTGGTTAAAACCTACTTATGTGAAACCATGTGGTTATAACATGATGACAGCGATTATGAATACAGTTAAATCAAAATCAAAAGACCCAAAATTCTTATTGGTATCAAACCAATATTGAAAATATACACAAAATACCAGCTAGAGATGAAGAAAATATGCAGGCTGTACCAGTTATAGATGCTTCTAAGAACAAACCAAGGAAGCGAATGACTGTGAGTCAAATTCTCCGTGCTTCTGAGATGAGTAAGGAAGTTTTGCAGTCTTATCTTGCAAGCGACGAGGAGAGTAGTCATGCAGAGGCTGATGTTTCAGCTGTTTCGACAGTAACAGAAGCAAATACTAGCTCAGATAATGGCAGTAGAAAATTGAGAAAAATTCATCGGAAATTTCAAGAAGTTCTTCCAGATAGAGCTACACCTCGATGGTGGAATAAATCTGAAAATCAAATTCCACCTTTAAAATCTAAGAGAAAATTATTTTTACATACTAGTAAGGAAAATATTAGGACTAAACCGCTAAGTTCTTGTGAAAATATATCAAGGATGTATTCAGCTGTCATGCCTAAGAAGTCAAAACAAGAAAATTACAAGTTAATTGTACCCAATGTTGAAGTGAAACGAAGAAATGAAAGAGAGAAAGTTTTGCATGAAAATGTATTGTCTGATACAAACACTTGGAATAGTCATATTACATACAGAACAAGTATGGAATCCGACAAAAGAAATGAAACATTAAAAGGAATACCAGTTGAAGTTTCGCATCGTGAAGATGACAGAGTTGCATGGGAAAGCAATAGAAAGAAAATTGAAGAACATCAATTAGATTTTAGAAGAAAGGCTAATATATTAGATAAAAATCAAACTTTGTCTTTAAAATCTCATAAAGTTAAACATATTATTTCTGGTGATGAAATTGGGGATATGAGACGCGGTGGAAAGAAACTTAAGATTGATAATGAGAGAGAGGAATTTGAAGAGGAGCAACATGGTGCTAGAAGGAAAATAAATGCATTTGATAAGGAAAGAATTAAATATGTGATGGATCGTAGGAGCGAGAAAAGGACTGTGGAGGAACCATCAGCAGTGGAGGAAAGAATAAATAATGATGTTGCTCCTGGAACTATGGTAAGTTGTTAGTTATAATATCTCAACTCAGGATCAGGTCGAGGGATAAGATGAGATAAAGCCCTATATTTATGTAGGTCTATGAGTGACAAGGGTGCTGGCAATCATGCCTGATGCATCGTCACGGGGCAGATGAATGAAATGAAAAGAAATGGATGAGATGAGTATGGAGAAATGGTGGAATGAAATTTGTGGCAGGGGAAAATGAGAGAAACCCAAGAAAAACCTACCCATTTTCTGTTTAATCTACCATGAAACCTACATGGATTTACCAAGATCCAATCTCAAGACCCCAGTTGTGAGAGGCAAGCATCTGACCACTTGCGCCAAAAGTTGTTAGTTGATTTTGATTATTCATTCATTCATACTTTTATGCCCAAGGGTAGATAGATGACATTATTTACTGAGGGGTAATGGGAACGTGGATTTAGTAACATTTTGTATTATTTACACTGATAGACTTACTCACTTCTGTTAAGAAGACATTATAATGGGAATTTATTCACTGTCATATAAGCTAATTATAAATGTAATACTGAAATTAATAATAATTTATACTTGACCAAGCAGATCTGGTCCGGGCAGTTAGCAGAACCATTATAGGTCACAGGCAGTTGGCAGAACCATTATAAATAGGTCACAGGCAGTTAGCAGAACCATTATAAATAGGTCACAGGCAGTTAGCAGAACCCTCACAGGCAGTTAGCAGAACCATTATAAATAGGTCACAGGCAGTTAGCAGAATCATTATATATAGGTCACAGGCAGTTAGCAGCAGTTAGCAGAACCCTCACAGACAGTTAGCAGAACCATTATAAATAGGTCACAGGCAGTTAGCAGAATCATTATATACACAGGCAGTTAGCAGAATCATTATATATAGGTCACAGGCAGTTAGCAGAACCCTCACAGGCAGTTAGCAGAACCATTATAAATAGGTCACAGGCAGTTAGCAGAATCATTATATATAGGTCACAGGCAGTTAGCAGAACCCTCACAGGCAGCTAGCAGAACCATTATAAATAGGTCACAGGCAGTTAGCAGAACCATTATATATAGGTCACAGGCAGTTAGCAGAACCATTATAAATAGGTCACAGGCAGTTAGCAGAACCATTATAAATAGGTCACAGGATTAACAGATTTAGGATAGATCACTGGATTTAGTTTGACATTTAAACTAAGTATGAACTAACACTATGAGGTATTAATACTGGTAATTAAATATTAATAATTCCACCTCATAATTTGCTTTCTTTTTAGACAAGTTTCAGAACAGTTATCCCATCTTCAGTATTTTCAAAACAATGGTCATGAAAATACTGAAGATGGAATTTGTTCCAAAAATCAATCTAATAAGAAGGAAAATTATGTGATGAGGTGGAATTTAACTTTTAATTAGTTTAAAGTGTTTTATTCAGTAGTTCACAAACTCAACAGTCATATTTGAAGAGAAAAAGTATACGCTCAGACTGGGACTTGAACCTGGGACCCTTAGTTCTTTAGACCAAGTGCTCTACCGCAACCTTACCTAATAATCATTTAGATCATATTAATTAAAGAAAAATCTAGCATATAAAAATTTCTTAAAGTAAATAGATAAGCAAGAATAAAACTTTTATAGAAATTTAAGGGCAACCGGAACCTTTATGAATATTATAATAACTATATACATATTCTAGGAACATTTTAAGTTACCTTCCCTACAGCTACAGCCTAAAAATTGCAATTATTGATAATTGTTATCTGAGCTACCTGAGCAAGTACTGATCTAAACGCAAATTTTTCTCTATATACGTTGTAATTCCTGCCCACCAAATGCTACGAAGCCTTTGCTTCTATCTTTCCAAATGGCAGCTCCTTTATTAAGAAGACATATTTGGGAATTATACATTACATTATAAATGCCAGTACGGCTTTTTTCGATGTTTTTATTATTAATTTCATACATCTCAATGATGGATAAATCATATTTGAAGAGAAAAATTATTTGCTCAGACCGGGACTTGAACCCGGGTTCGAGCTTGGTCTGAGCATATAATTTTTCTCTTCAAATATGATTTATCCATCATTGAGATGTATGAAATTAATAATAAAAACATCAACAGTTGTGTATGAACTTTGAGTGCATCTTCAGTGTGGATTATAATTATATGTGTTCATTCAAAATATTAATTAGTAAAAAATGCAACTACATTGTAAATCATCATGTATAAAATTACAATGTGATTTTCCGAATGAAGCATTATAAACAAATGGTATGGCAATTTTTTTGTAATGCCTGCCAGAAAATGTTTATACTATTTCTATAAAAAAATTAGTTCATATTTTACTTCATATTCTGAGGACCTTTAGTCCATATGAATGTACGTATTTAGCCATTTTTATTACGTATAAATTCTAGTCCTGATAATAATGACTTTTAATTTAACCAGTCCTTGAAAGACGTGTGTTATGGTCGTCATTTCAGAATATGAATGAAGTTGGAGAAATCTAAATATATATCTAAATATATATCTATAATATTTTGTACATCCCCTCAGATTTAATATATTCATTCCTGGTAAACAAGTGGTTATAATTAAATTTTAAGAGAAAAATTTTCCGCCTAGACCGGGACTCGAACCCGGGACCCTTGGCTTTCCGGGCCAAGTGCTCTACCAACTGAGCTACCGAGGCGAGTTACGATCTAGATGCAAATTTTTCTCTTATGTATGTTGTAATTCCCTCGCGTCAAATGCTTGAAACCATAGCTTCTATCTTTGCAAATGGCGTCTAGATCGTAACTCGCCTCGGTAGCTCAGTTGGTAGAGCACTTGGCCCAGAAAGCCAAGGGTCCTGGGTTCGAGTCCCGGTCTAGGCGAAAATTTTTCTCTTCAAATATAATTTATCCTGCTATGAGAAGTGTTAAATTAATAATAAAAATCGTCAATAGAAGCCCTACTGGCTATAAAGTAGTGTTAAATTCCCAATAAATGTCTTCTTAACTAAGAAGCCGCCATTTGCAAAGATAGAAGCTATGGTTTCAAGCATTTGGCGCGAGGGAATTACAACATACATAAGAGAAAAATTTGCGTCTAGATCGTAACTCGCCTCGGTAGCTCAGTTGGTAGAGCACTTGGCCCGGAAAGCCAAGGGTCCCGGGTTCGAGTCCCGGTCTAGGCGAAAATTTTTCTCTTCAAATATAATTTATCCTTCTATGAGAAGTGTTAAATTAATAATAAAAATCGTCAAGTGGTTATAATGCTTGCCTCTGGTTCCAAGGTCCATATGTGCGTATTCTCGTGGGAACTATAGATTTTGAAAGGGCATAAAAATAATAGGTATTGTTTTCTTAGGAAGAGAAATGAAGCCATAGGCCCCATGCCACAGTTTTATGTGACATTAAAGAAGCTTAAGCCCAAAATAAGAGGCCTGTGAGCAAGATTTATTGACCTTTTCACTCCCAGATGTGAAATGCAACACCATATTATAATGACCTGAGCTGTTAAAAGCATGGTTAAATAAACATACTAACTTTACTTGCCATTTATAACTAGTAAAATATGTGGCTCGATTTTTACCATTTTTGTTAAAGTAGAGCCTATAGTATTTTGAAAATAGACAAAACTCAAATTCCCATACTTTCCCAATTTCAATGAAGAAATTGTTGGATATTTAAATCTGAAGTGAATGGGTTAAAAGTATTGATTAAATAACATAAATAGCAATAGCAAATTATATACACAAAATATAATTAAATGTTATGGACTCATTCATCCCTTCCCACCAGCAGTGAATGTTGGTATTTTGATTAGTATTTACATCAGGAGTGGATCTTATTTTGGATAGACAGTAGTTGTTACATTAGTTACACATTTTTGTTCCAGTTACATCCGTCAGCTCTTCACTTACAATTTCAAGCAGAGATGAATCGACTGGAATCTATAGAAGAATATGGACAACACTTAACAGCTATTCAAACAATTTTTGCTGAAAACATTAAGGTAAAAGTTATTATGTTTGATTAACTCAACATAAACATTGACCCACTATTTCATAGCTTTGAAACAATTTCTTTTCTTTAATTTAACATAAAATTCCAGAAGCACTTTGCATTCTCTTAGTCTTCTAGTCCAAACTATTCACACATCTAACACCAGATATCTGTCAGCTCACTTTTATTTTTATCCTCCAAGCACAATGTCAACACTAGATCGCAGGTCAATGGAAACATATTGTATCATCAAACATCTCATTATTCTTCTTCTTTCACTATCTCACTCTTCCATTATTTGGATTCACCAATGGAAATCAGGAGCTAGCTGGACAGTAGCCTCTTTCAAGTTGGAGTTTGAATGAAAATAAAGGCAAATGACCTTTGAATCCAGTATCGTGAAAACATGGAAATTTATAAGGTGAGATGTAAAAAATGTTATAAAAAATCGTATAACTCCTTATACTGTCATCTGCTAAATTGTAACCAATTTAGATGACTTTAGCTCTTCAGAAGCACTTTGCTATAGATTTAATATAATTTTTAACCATTTCATTACTGAATTTTGAATATTGGATACATTTTTTTTATTTATAACAGGGCATGTAGTTGTGATACATTACATCTTTTTAAATTTTGAAGTTAATATTTAGTTAAGACATTTTCTTCTCATCAACACTGGTAACAAATTGTTAAAACGTGGCTGATAAAAAAGAACTTCACTTAAATCTATGTTACATTTAAGCAATGCTGGTAAAGAAAGGGTTAAAAAAATTATTTTAGAAAGAAAAATTACATTTGATCCGGGAGTCAAATCCCGGATCTCTGACTCTGTATGTCAGTGTGATAACCATTACACCATTCAAACTTCTGATAGGAACGTTAAATTTCTTTCCATTTAAACAATTTTCCTTTCATCCGAAGGCCGATAGCCTTCACTATCAACAGCGCCATCTGATGACTTCTATTCAAAGTATTTTTATTGAGACTTTAAACATTAAATTTTTTTAAAGCAGTAAAGCTTATTATTTTGATGTTATATTTTAAATTGGGTCCAATCCCCGGTTGGGGCAGTTTTTCTGGGTGAGGTTTTTATCGGGGTTTTTCATCACCTATAAGACAAATGTCAGGAAAACTTTAAGGCCCAAACGGTCCCCAAAATCATATGGCCATCATCATCATCATCCTTATCATTGTCATCATCATCCTTCACCGGTGTGGAAAGCAACGGGAAGTTACCACACCTACAATTCCCTAGTAAAGCTGCGAGCATAGCATGAAAATGCTGTGACTGCAATGAAAGATCTGCCCTCGGGCAGAATTACTATGGATGGATATTTTAAATTAACATTTTCCAGAATTAATTCTGGAAAATGTTAGGTTAAAAAATGTTCCTAAATTTTGTGGAATTAATTTTCAAAGGTGTATTTTCTTTATTGTTTCAGGCTAAGAGGCAAAGTATGTCTACACAAAAGAATGAAGAAATAGGCAAAGATAAAGAAATTGAAGTGAAACCACATACAGTAGAAATTAGTGTCCAAACAACTGATTTCATAGATACAAACTTAATTTTACCTTCAGGACAAACAAGAGAGGATGCTGTGTATCATTCCAGTGTTCATGCACAAACCCCTTATGCAAATAAACATCATCAATCATCCATTGATACAACAAGAAATGTACATTCCAATAAAATGGAAAACTCTACTCAGACTGAAGGTTTCAGAGAAACAAGACAAAAAGAAAATATATTATTGAATTCTGGAAACAAGCATGTTTATAAGGACAGTGTTAATACTTCTGAACAAACATTGGGTGTTAAAAAAAACATAATATTGTGAATGATTATACTCAGACAGAAATTACAGCAGAAGATAGAGGAGTATCACAGAATGATTGCAGAGAAATAAACATTAAAGAATGTTCTTCCATAAAAAGTACGCAGAATGTTACAAGAAGACCAGTTAAGGTTTCAGAAGTACTGCAAGAGACATATGAAACAAGAAGAACAATTGCACATGCTATGGAAATGGACGATGTTAAAAGATCATTGAGGAGAGATGAAGAACTTGCAGATATGAATAGAAGATTTAAAATGTGGGATGTAGAACATTTGAAGGAGATGAATAGAATTGCAAGAGAAGATAATTGGTTATTTCAAAGAACAATGTTAGAAGGAAGCTCTATCTGGTCTACTCAAACGCTTGTACAATCTAGAATTTTACCAACAAGTAGAATTGTTGAATTGGAAAAATGCAACTAATGTTGGAGAGAATGTTATAATCAGACAGCCAACAATGCCTGAGAACAGTGCCCATCGAACTCAAGGAAAATCTGTGCAGTCTGTTTTACAACAAAAGGTAAATAAATTGAAAATATGATTTAGAAATTCATAATTAAATATGGGAAATATCATTATGAGGTCCATTTAGAAACTTAATTCATACTAAACTAACTCACTGACCCTGTCAAAACCATAGGTTCATCGCCACACAGACATAAGCTCTTCATACATCACTATCCTGAGAGGATGTTTTCCAATCATCTCCTGTATAATCTGCTTCTCTCAAATCATGGTTAATGTTATTCTCCCACCTCATTCTTGATCTACCAACTGGGCATTTTCTCTCTGGTTTTCGTACAAGAAGCTTCCATGCCCCTCTTTAATTCCCCATCCCTGCCACATGTCCCATCCATCACAGTCTATGAGACTTAACTGTTCTTATTATTGCTTATTTTAGGAATTCACACTATGAGGTGTATTCATTTAGGTAGAATTTTTTATATTTAAATTAATATTGGGAAGTAAACATTATGAGGTTATATCATTAATAGTGAGAACATATTTTTAATGACTATCCTCATATAATTTCAAATTTCTTTGATACCGGCAATTTAAGACAATATCTTGTCCCAAAGACAAAAAAGTTTGAAATTATATGAGGTGAGTCATTAAAAATATGTTCTCCACTCACTATTAAGAATTTTTTATCACTCACCTATATGAACAATATGAGGTGAGTGATAAAAAATTCTACCTAACTGTTCTTATTATATCTGGTTCCATACAAAGATCATGTAGCTCACAGTTATGAAGTCTTCTCCATTTGCTGTCAGTTCATCTCTCTTTGATCCAAAAATAGTTTCCTAAGAACTTTTTTCTCAAATACTCATCTCATGAAGAGGATTTGGATTTTGAGATCAAATCTTCCTCTCCATGTATTTCAATATTCATAATTTTCATGAAGAATTAATAATTTTTTTACATCTTACCTTATACTTTATGTTTTCTTAACACATTGGTGACGGGTCACGGAGATCTCCGTGTTTAAATGGCCAGCGCTAGATGACGGGTCACGGAGATTTCCGTGTTTACGTTTTCTATGGTTTTCCAGCCTCTTCGCTTTTGAAGGAGCGTGCAATTTTGTTTTTTCTCATTGTGAAATAAACTATAGTTGTTTTTGTACCCTCTCTTCTCTTTTATGAAATTGCCAACTTTACAGAAAGACTTGTTTACAATTTTAAGACAGATGGCTGGTGAAATATGGAATTTTAGTGCCGATAGTTAGGCGATTACGGGATACGTATGTAACCTGTAAATATATGTTGCAGAGGGGAAAAATTAGAAGAAACACTATTTTGCGTTCTGGAGCCGAATTTATATTTGTGGCATCATGTCTACCAGGATAATTATTATAACAGTGTGGCTATAGCTGAAAATTTGCTCGCAAGAAAGACGACAGTTTGTGGAACAATAAGGATTAACAGAGGGCTTCCAAAATCATTTGTGGAAGCAGGAAATAAACTCAAACCAGGAGAATGTGCATTTTGTAGTAAGGGGGACCTTTTGCTACAAACATCGAAAGATAAATGAGACGTAAGAATGGTTAGCACATTGCATCACGCAACACGAGAGTGGGAGGAGTAAAGTTGTAAAAATGCCCTATTGAATACTTCAATATAACAAGTATGTGAAGGGTGTAGACAGGGCTGACCAGTACCTATCATATTACTACATCCTTAGAAAAACAGTGAAATGAAGCAAGAAAGTTGTATTTTGGCTTCTGAATTGTGTGCACTCTTTAATGCTTTTGGGCCTATAAATTTCAAAATCCTAACAACAATATGTCAAACAAGAAGTTTTTTGCTTGAAACAGCCTCTTGTTTGGCAGTCGTGAAATTAGGAACAGATGACAGGTAAGAGGAGGAAAGATAGAGTGAAAAGGACACCACGTCAAGACCCACCAAGAAGGCTGAGACATGAAGAAACATAAATTAACACCAACTGTGTCTGAAAAAAAAACCTTCCAAACCTTGCCGCGTTTGTAGTGAACACAAGAAAAGAAACTCGCTACATATGCTCTTTTGCCCTGTGCCTTTACATAAAGGGAAATGTTTCTAACGCTATCAAACCCTCAATTTCTACTAGAAGGTCTGGTGAGAACACTAACAAAGATTTACTTATGCATTATTGTTATTGACTGTAAATATATTGATGTAAAAATCACACTGTGCTAGCGTGGTTTAAAATTTAAAAGTCCACGCTACTGACAGAAATGTCCGGTCTAGCAGCGGTGGATGGAACGCACAGCAGTCGGTCACCATTGTGTTAAACACGGGAACTGCAGTTTTCAAGAGCCCTCCCACTTTCAACCGACATTATGATGACATTATCATAATGTCGATTGAAAATGGGAGGGATGTTTCCTCTTGAAAACTACAGTTCCCATGTCTAAGAAAACATAAACTATGAGGTAAGATATAAAAAAATGACTCATTCTTCATGAATAAGAACCTCATAATGTTATTTCCCATATTTAACTATGAATTCATAATTTTGTTTTTATTCTTCTGAAAGTATATATATTCCCATATTGTGAGTTATATTGATCTTTCTAATTGTTGTCAAATTCAATCACTCAAGCAATGATAGCTTTTCTGCTTCCTGCATTTCAGTTGCCATGTCTCTGTGTTGTTCCATTCATCTTCTCCAATTAATCTGCTAAACATAGCTGTTCTAATTCCTTCTCTCTATTACTTTGCAGCTCCTCTTCTTCCCCTTATGTTCCCTGGATTATAATTCAAAGCTCTTTTTTTGGCCGTCTTCCTCTTCCATCCTTTTCACATGACCATACCATAATAACTGCCTAGTTTCTATCATCTCAGCACCTGTAAAAATCCTTCCAGTTCTTTTTTTGAATTACAGCATTTAGCACATGTTGCAATTTAGAGATCCCTGCATGCTCTTCTTGGGAAGTCCATTTCCTTAATGTCTTAATTACCTTTTTTTTGTTCTTTCCCTGATAGTTGCCAACACTCAGACCCATATGATAATATTAGCAACTGTTGTAATATAGTAATTTAATTTCTTCTTCAATTTTATATCAATACTGCAGATTTTCTCTTTCCTTATATGTTCCTAAATGTTCTTTAAGTCTAGTTTTCTGATTTCTTTTAATTTTTGTTCTATGTATATGGTTTCCCAGGATAGGAAAAGTTGGTGAAGTTTGCTGAAGGAGGATAGGGCTCACTTCAGGCTCTAGAACCAATGACTTTATTGAAATATGTTAACAAACATTTTAACAGAATTTCAAATAAAAATTAATGCCGAGTAAATAAAAATTATGGTTGTTCACAAATCAGGACAGTAGATTATGACTTAGAGCAGTTTTGTTACAGTTAAAATAGGGATGAAAAAGTGCTCTAAACTTCATTCAGTAAAATAAATAAATTCATACCAATGTTAAATTCCAAGAATTATTATACTCTTGAGGGGGCACGCCGTAGCATAGTGGTTAAGGCACTGCACTACAAGCTGGAAGGTCAAGAGAAAAATTATATGCTCCTTCCGGGGCTTGAACCTGGGACCTTTGGTTTTCTAGACCAAGTGCTTTACCGACTGAGCTACCGGAGCAAGTTCTGATCTAAATAACCCCGGTCTGAGCATATAATTTTTCTCTTCAAATATGATTTATCCATCATTGAGATGTATGAAATGAATAATAAAAACTTCTTCTTCTTCTTCTTAATCATAATTTGTAGGATTTTCATCCTGTTTATTTCCAAAATCACTCCTCGGATGAAGACGTATTGGATGTGCATTCACCGCCTGATAAAAACATTGATTTAAATAAATAAATAAATTTCACTCTGCCATCCTAAAGAGCACATTTTTCTGATTAATATGGTATAATGTTTAAAAAAATATATTTTTTTACCTAAGCCCTTTATATTGCAGACAAAAATAATGATTAGTAATGGAAATTAAAATTTTTCTTTTCAGTTAAGAGGAAAGTTGGAAAACATAAATTTGTTACGTGGTCCATCTGCAGAACTCTCTGTTGAACCTCTCATAACAACAACTGAAGAAGAAGAGAATTTGAAATTGGATTCAGAGAGCATTACTAACATTTTACCTTCAACAAGTGAATCTGCGTCGGAGGAAGGTAATAGTTATTCTCTCTGTCATGTTCAGAGTCTTTGACAACTGATCATAGTAGTAATTTATTCATATCTTTTCAATATTTTTTATTAATTTTTTTTTCCATTAAATTTATGCCAGGTAAATTTAACAGGTAAAGTAATGTCACATTCGGCCTTAGGAGGGTATCTAGTAGGAAGTCAACACATTGGGGATGGGGTATTTATTAAGTTATGTATATAGGAAATAACACTATGAGGTTTTTTAGTATTCTTTATTTTTTATTATTTCACTCACCTCGTACTTCATAACTTCTTGCAGACCTAGGTTTCATCACAACCTTTGTGACATTCTCAATGCTGTGTCATGTTAAATTGATTAGGAATGAAGAAAAAATTTGGGAATATGGGAATGATTATAGATAACATCGAAGGTATAGGAAAAGAGAACATAAACATAGAATTGAATTGAGTAGCAAAATAATATCATCATTAAATTCCATATGGTGGGATAAGCATATTTGGAAAGACACAAAAAAATTATATTGGTAAAACATTGGTGGAATCTGTTGCAATGTACGGAAGTGAGGTATGGACAATCAATAAGTACTACAAAAATAGACTAATAGCTCTAGAAATGGATTATTTATGCAGAAGTGCCAGAAAGTCAAAATTAGAACATGTCACAAATAAGGAAATAAGAAATATAATGGAAGCAGAAGAAAGCATAATTGAAAGAATTGAGGAGAAGGAATTAAAGTGGTTAGGACATGTTTTAAGAATGGAAGATGAGCGATGGCCGAAGCAACTATATGAATGGCATCCAAACAGAAAGAAGAAGAGAGGGAGACCAAGGTTAACATGGAAGGAAAACATGAAGACAGTAATGCAAGCTAGAGGGCTAAGCATCGAAGATGCCCAAAGACCGTAGGCTTTGGAGGTTTGGCACGGGAAGACGGCAGCAGCTGTAAAAACCCGAAGATAGATAGATGAAGAAAAAAAGAAAATTGAATTTGGAATCTACAGAAAAGAAACTCACATCGACAATTATATAAAAGCTACTGGATTTAACCATTTTTCACACAAACAGGCAGTATTTAATAGTTTAACGCACAGACTTGTGAATGTCCCCATGAGCAAAGAAAATTACAATAAAGAGAAAGAACACATCATAAAAATTGCGAAGGATAATGGTTTTCAAGAGAAGATGATACACAAGAAAATAAATAAATTTAAAGAACAAAAAATCACTAATGAAAGTACTCTTCAGACAGATAAAAATATTGGCAAAAAATTCAAGAAGTTCACATACCATCCTTTAGTATTTGACAAGTTTCAAAAAATCTTCAACAAATTCAACATTAAATTAGCACCGAAAATTGATTACAGCTTAGGTAATTTAATAAAAACCAACAAAAATGAAAAGATTGAAGATGGCAAAAAATCGGGAATTTATCAAATTAATTGTAAAGATTATGAAAAGATATACATAGGAAAAACAAAAAGGAATCTAAAAACAAGATTAAAAGAACACCTCAGAAATGTTAAAAATGGAGAAACCGAAAAATCTGCAATAGCTGCACATGCCTGGTCAGAAAAACATAGAATAGAAACCAAAACAAAATTACTTAAACAATTGGAAAAACCGAAGGAACTCACAATTTGGGAAAAAATTTACATATGCAAGAAAGAAAATACAACTATGAATTTTGAAATACCCGGTTATAAGGAGAGAGGACTGATTAGGAAATTCGTCGGTCAGCCATCAGATGGCGCGGAGGTCAGTCTGCAGGAAAGAAGGCCATTGGACGTCAGTTGTGAACGTGACACAGCATTGAGAATGTCACAAAGGTTGTGATGAAACCTAGGTCTGCAAGAAGTTATGAAGTATGAGGTGAGTGAAATAATAAAAAATAAAGAATGGGGTATTTAAATAATTTAAATGCCTGTTCCTGGGTATTCAGTCTTTTAACTTCTCTTCTGCACTCCATACTATAAAAATTCATAAAAAATGTTCTGATTAATTTTATGAAGGAAAACTTTTAGGAATCATCAACTTTTATAAGATTCATGATGTGTTCCATTGATGGGACAAGTTCCGAAAGCGCTACAGTTAAATAATTAATTAAGTTGAGGAGACGGACCTTTCAGGTGAATATTCCATAATTTTATATTTTAATTTTTAGGAATCACTTATCAAGGCTCCTAGTACTGCTTGAGGGTGTAGTATCTCTGGAAACATTCCACTTTGTGGAGTGGCACTTGGCAGAACTTACAAATATACCTTGTTTCATTTTTTTTGTGTGTTGCACAAACATGGCACCTCCTAGCAGGGTATTTTCTCTTGTCTTTCTCACTTTTCACAATTGTTTCGAGAATATGTTTTCACATATCACTTGAAAGCCTCCCAGGGGGGTCGACATATGGTCTATATGGGGGTGGTGTTGATGTTTTTTGGTAGTGTGAAGTCTGTGTCTGACTCTTCTTCCTCCATCTTATCTGTAGCCCAGTCTTTTGCCACTTGTAGCAGAAAGTCTTTATACCGAAAATTTGTAGAAGTATTTAATTTCTTATGTACTTGAAATTAATTAAACAGAGCACAATTGATAAGCTACAATGAAACTTTCTTTGACCATTTTACAGTTTTCCTTAAAATAGAGTAATAGGACAAGTACTGTTCAGCTCTGTCAACACCCTTCATGTTTGAAGAGAAAAATTATACACTCAGACTGGGACTTGAACCCGGGACCCTTGGTTTTCTAGGCCAAGTGCTCTACCACCTGAGCAAGCACCGATCTAAATGCAAATTTTTCTCTATATACGTTGTAATTCCCACCCACCAAATGCTATGAAGCCTTTGCTTCTATCTTTGCAAATGGCAGCTCCTTTATTAAGAAGACATATTTGGGAATTATTCATTACATTATAAATGCCAGTAAGGCTTTTTTTCGATGTTTTTATTATTAATTTCATACATCTCAATAATGGATAAATCATATTTAAAGAGAAAAATTATATGCTCAGACCGGGATTTGAACCTGGTTTTCAAATCCGGTCTGAGCATATAATTTTTCTCTTCAAATATGATTTATCCATTATTGAGATGTATGAAATTAATAATAAAAACATCAAAAAAACCCTTCATGTGTTTATTATATTGAATAATACAAATGGGTTTCTGTTTTACTTCTTCATTTCTCCTGGGAACATCAACCATAGATGAATTATGAATTGTGGAAATCATGTTGACAACACAAGTATCCTTCCATCATTGAAGAAGAATATCACCTTTTTGCCTGAACATACTTTCCCCACATTTGAAAGACTGTGATTCATTTTTCAAATCTGGAGGAAGACCTCTGTTCATCCTGATTGTTCCACATACTCTTATATGTCTAGAAAGGAGATTTTGAGCAAGATCTACACTATTATAGTGGTTGTCTTGATATACTTGGTAATTTTGATCAAGGTAAGGTTCTAAAAGGGTCAAAATAGTATCCTGTAATTTTTTCCTTGCCCCGAATAAATTTCTAAATCCCAATATAGCCTGAAGTGCTATCTGTAACCACACGAACAAATAGACCACATTTTATTATTTTCCCTGGATTATATGTTCATATATGAAGCCTCCTTCTCCAAGGAATCATAGCCTCATCCAATGAAAGTTGTTGATTTGATTTATAAACTGTCTGAAATCTTTCAAGGAAAAAATCCAGTAAAGGGCTGAATTTTGAAAAGTTTGTTAGTTGACTCTTTTTGCATAGCATTATTGTTGAAATGCAAACACCACCAAATTTGTTCAAATCTATTGCGACTCATAATACTCCTAAAAATAATCCTTCAGTCTATATTTTTTTTCATTTGCCCCATGAGAATTATTATTGCAAAGAACTTTTTCATTTTTACTACACTCACATCTGACCATTTCAACCCTTTAGATGAGGTAGTATATTTATCATGATTTTGTAAATTATATAATTAGTTTCCTCGCATAGCATTTGAAAGAATCGATCACCAAAAAAAAAGTTCTAATATATCAGAAATTTTAGTTCGGTCAGAGGGAATTTGCTTCACTCCTGGATTTCGAGAAAAAGTTTCTAAGTTCGGTGTTTTGTCTTTCTTGGCCCATGTGTTTGCCCCCATCCTAGAATTATCATCACTTTCGTCAGAACTTGTCTCACTGTCACTGTAAGTTTGCAATGGTTGCACAGTTTTTCTTTTCTTTACAGTCACTGTCATCGTCACTATCAGTAAATAAATCATCAGGGACATCTTATAAATCAACTACATTTAATTCTGCAATAATTTCTTCTCCCGAGAGAATTTTTTTCTTACGATATGAACTTCCTGCATGCAATGTTGAACAAAAAAACTGACTTGTGAGTAGAGACTACAACTAAGGAGTATGTTCAGTGCCCACATGTTGAGTTAGTTCTAAGAGAGGGGTTTCTGTCCAGCAAGGGGAGAATTTGCTGTTTCAGCTATAGTCATAACAGGTCAGCTCATGTTATGGTCATGTGATGTTGACACAAGCAGCTCGTGACGCCTGAGAGCAATTTATAATAATAATAATAATAAGAAGAAGAAGAAATGTGCACTCAGGTTGAGCATTAGTGGTTGTTTAGTCTTTACTATAGTCTGTAATAGTTTTTGCTCTTTTCGCACATGTTATGATGTGGTATTTCCTACATCTTTGTCCACACAACACACACCTGCATTCTTCGGTCGGCTCGTGGAATTTCTTGTTTATACACACCTTGTTATGAAATCCATGCACTGCGAGTCGTGTTGTGACGTGTCTCTGGGGGTTGCACTCTCTGGTCCATCTGTCGTCCAGCATGGCAGTTGTGGTGTAGAAATCTATGTCTATTTCCTTCTTCTTCCTATTTCTGAAGCTTATGAATTTCTGGTATGGTTCTGTGGATTGTAGATAGAATTGGGTTCTTATGTCCTCTATGAAGTAAGTCTCTCTCATGAGTTCGTAAGCAAAACGAGATGGCGCTGTTTTTTTCCTATTCTCAGGATCCGTTTCATGAACATTGCTTTGACTTTTTCTATTCTTATCAGATCTCCGATCTTAAGTTTTTCCCAAATTATCTCTATCCCATATGTTATAACTGGTGCCACTGTCGTTTTGAATAACTGCATTGCTGTACCTGTCGATAAGTTGGCCAGATTCGGGATATTGTATGATGTTCGGATGGCTGCCGCTGCTCTTTCTTGGATGTGTATTCCGAAGGACGTTGCTGTTGTCTGTAGAGTGAATCCTAAATATTTGTATTTTCCCACTTTTTGTAGTGGTTGATTGAGTAGTGTTATGTTGTCTTTTGATGTTGATTTTCCCCCTTTTCTAAATGTCATCTGGACTGTTTTCTCTTCATTTATCTGCACGTTGTTCTCCTGTGCCCATATCTCTAATCTTTTTATTGCTTTTTGTATGTCGTCCTTTTCTGTTGCTCCTATCACCATAGTGAGTGGAAATCTATCACGCGTTGAAGACGCAAAATTGCATTGCCTGTCTCACACAGTTGCAAAACTCCAATGCAACTTTGCGTCATACATCTGCAATGTGTTATGGGTCCCATCATTTTAGGCAATTGGATGAGGTGACAGCTCACATGATGACTGCTTTATTCCTAAAACATAATTGTGGTACTGATTTTCATTAGAGACTGATTCAACCCTAGGGAAAAGTGCTGCAAGAAGGTTTTAGGCCAGTTTCAAAATCCTGACCCCATCTGAAACAGAACCTGCAACCTTCTGGCTTGTAGTGTATTCCTCTAACTAGTTAGGGTGAGGGATAAGATATAATCAGGGAAATTTAGTGGAGATCCTCAACCCAATATATATCTATTTACTAGACCAGGTTATTTTGAAAAAAATAAATTGTTTTCCACTATTAAAGTTTAATGAAGGCAGCTCCGTGTGCAAGTGGCTAGATGCTCGCCCCTCACCACTGAGATCCCGAGATCAAGTCTTGGTCACTCTATGTGGGGTTTCGTGATGGATGAAACAGAGCTTGAGCAGGTTATCTCGGGGTTTCTCCCATTTTCCCCTACCACAAATTTCATTCCACCATACTCATTTCTCCATATTCATCTCATCCATTTTGTTTCATTTTGTTCATCTGCCCCTGTGACAGTGTGTCAGGGATGGTCGACTGGCACCCTTGTAGTTCACAGACCTCTATATAAATATAGGGGCTTCATCTCATCTCATTCCTCGGCCCTATCCTGAGTTGGACACGTGTTGAGGATATTTATTTATAAAAGTTTAATGAATGATAAAAATCCTGGAATTGTTGGTTTACCAGAGGAATCCTTGAAAAATATGGTATCATCCAATAAATTATTAAAAGTTTTGAAAATTGTGTTTAATAACTCTTTAATGGTGGAAATTATCTAGAAGCTGGGTGACAGGTGTAATCTAGCCGCTATGTAAAGGAAAAGATGGAACTGAAAGTTTTCAGTGTTTGGCAAAATCTATTGTAAAGTAATTTATGAACAAATGAGACAATAGACAAAAGAGAACAATAGGATTTTAGAATATCAGGCAGATTTTAGAGACAGGTATTCCATAATGGACAACATATTGTCTGAGAACACTAATTGATAAAAGGTAAATTATTTTGTGTATTAATTGGTTTTAAGTCCTGCGCCGCAGCCGAGTGGTTAAGGCAAGAAGCCTTGGCGCAGAGCTATGGGACTTGCACTGGTTCGAGTCTCCATGGGGGAAGAAATTTTCTCATGGTATTTCGGCCAGTATGGGACTGGTCCCCACCCAGCATCATGAGGCATTTGGGTACCTACAATAAATAGCGGCTCCAGGTTGAGAAAACCAGCTATAATGGCTGGGGGACTCGACATGCTGACCACATGTCACCCCTACATTGGCTGATGATCATCTACATATGTGATTAATACATGTGGATGTGAGGCCAGCGGCTGACTGATAGGCTAAGAGCCTTCTAGGTCTGTCGCGCTAGGAGTATATAATTGGTTTTAAAATGGCTTTCAATAACATGGACTAAAGAGCACTTTGGGAAAAATTGAATCAGATACGATTATCACACAAAATGATACAAGCCTTAATAGCAATTTATAAATACGTTAAATTCTGCATAAAAGTAGACCAGGATTTGATTGCAGAGAGCAGAACAGCCAATCGGGGAGTGAGACTAGGTTGCAAACCACCTGGTTTTAGTTTAGATTTTGTTTATAATTAATAGTGATTTTTTTTTATAAAAGTTCAGTTTAGATTTTGGTCATTATGTTTGGAGTTTTCATTTTATTTTAAATATTAGTATTCAACTAATTAGTGAATGTATCTGTTATAATTGTTTTGATATTAAACTAAAATATAACATCAAAATAATATTTGTAATACCCGCTAGAAAACATTTGCACAATTTTTAAGTTTTAGTCCACATTTTACTCCATCTTTTGAGAATCTTTAGTTTTTATCTATTTATATATTTAGTCATTTTTATTACATATAAATCCTAGCCCTCATGATTGTTTTGTTGCATATGACTTTCTCTGTAAAAAAAAATGTAACCTTTTTTTCAGAACACACTATATGTGTATGTGAGTGTGTACATATATATTATGTAATATGTTTCAGTTTTAGTTGCCAAAGAAAGTAAAGTTCAGGTGCTAGATACATCAGCTTCACATTTCTCAGAGGCATCTGCAAGAAGTTTGGATAAAAAGATAAATTGCCAATAATATTGGATTCATTGCAGAAAGTAAGTATGAGTTAATTTAATTATTAATAAATGTAATATTACAATATCACTAAGAATAGATTTCTTTACCGTCATATACTTTTCTATTGTTTTACCATTTAATATAAGAAATTTACCATTATCTGTTTTTAAGATAGAGCTCAACTGACTAACTTACTTTACAATATTAAGAATTTCTTAATCTGACACTTTCGTTTGTCTCTTCTCCTCCATTATAGTTTAACCTCTCACTTTATAGGTACTTTTAGTGTTCCACACTACGCAGACAATGGCACAACATGTCGGGAGAGGGATTTTTAAACATTGGTTCACACACACCTTTTTAACCACACAAGAACATGGAGGGCCTCCCCGAATGAGTGATAAACATAATTTAGGACCTCCTCTGAGACAATACTACATTTAAGACAAAACACACTATTCACTCACAAACTCATAATAAACATTTTGAATATCACTCATTTGCTGCAACAATGTCATAACTCGAAAATAACGATTTTTCAGGAGAAGCGTTTGATGTTTTAAATACCGTCATTCCAAGTCTCCCTGTGATATTAACTAAAATATTGTGTGTTTTTTTAGTTATGACAATGTTGCAGCAAATGAGCGATGATAATGATGCCAGTTGATGGACTGTTTGGATCTTTTTGAAGTTTCCTGACATTTTTTACAGGGGAAAAAAAAAGTGATCCGACCAGGGATTGAACCCTGACCTGCTGCATACAAGGCAACAATGCTACTCTGTGACCACATCAGTGGACACATTTTAATTTGTACTTTTTTAACTTCTTCTTTGCACAGTTATATACTAAGGTTGGAGCCTGTTAGGTCTAGAACCAGGAATCTTTCCAATGTTTCTTTGGTCTTCCAGGTGAACACCTACCATCCGCTGATAGATTATCTCTTAATACTCAAACCATTCCATCTAGTGCCATTCATATCTTCTCTTATTCACCCATTCATTTATTGCTTGAATGTTCAGATGTCTCTTTTATTTCCTCATTTATAATTTTCTCTCTCCTTGTTTTCTGTAGGATTTTTACCGTATTAGGGTATTCATTTCAATTGTTTCTTAAATCTGTTTTATTGTTTTATTATTTTTATTATTATTATTATTATTATTATTATTTTTATTACTATTATCACCATCATTGTTGTCTGCCAACAGGATAGCATCATCAGCATAACAGACAATTTTTAGTTCATTGTTCCCCATTTTATACACATTTTTGGTATTAACATTTTTTTATCATCTCATTCATTATATCAAATTAACCCACTGGAGACACGTTTAAAGCGCCTAGCATGTTCACTGGGAACCCATTTAAGGGTCGTATGTTAGAACATTACTCTCTACTCAAATTACTTCCAATCACTAGTGAGCTGATTCACCGTGAGCAATTGCTGAGAACGAATTAACGGCCGACTTATCGGTCATGCACGAGCGTCGACGTTTTCGTAATATTGGCAACGAATTACCCAGAATTCTCAGCGATAAAACCACTTCCGTTATTTTGTCTGCTATAGAGGAATGCATTTATGCTTGCATCCCGCAAATAATACCGTATACAAACACGTCTGCGACACGCAATATTACGCCGATTCTCCTGTTCTTCCAGTTGAATTCTTTGGTAGACTCTATCAAATTCCTCTTCTCCGTGTATACCGAAAACATGATCGAAGTCTTCAAGGTCCGACATCTTGGATAAATGTTGGATAAAGCAGCAAAGTACATCGATTACCATCGGTTCCCGTTCGGTTCCCTTTGGGATTTTAATTTGAGTTGCTCATGTAAGGTACCTCCGCAGGTAGCTTACAAATTTAACCAATTATTATCGCATGAACAGATTTCTGAGTAAGCAAAATCGTATTAGCATACAACTTGCTCAGCAGAGAAGGCATTTTACTGTCTAATGCGTCCAAACATGCGACCCTAAATCTCCTCACCGCTACTCCGGCTGCGATGGACTTTAAATCAGAATACAAAATACAGATACTGTGTTCAATCACTTATGTTTTCAAATATTTTGTTTACCCCTGAATTTATTTTAGTATCTTGTACTTTTATGAATAGCAAACGAATGTGGCCTGCCTGCTACCCTCTTTTGTGCATTGTAAACCGTTATGTTTTGTTATTTTCAAGGCTGTGAAAGTTGACAACATTTCCAAAACCATCTTTTTGTAACAGTTCTCGGACATTGCCTTGAAAGTAATCACAAATCATATGTTCAAACAAGACCGGAAAAAAATAACAAATGCTATATAATACTGTACATAATAAAAATAAATATATGAAATATAAATAAGCATAGAACTATACATTATAAAATCAGGAAAAGTTCTTCATATATTCTCTAATTGTCATAGTTATATATCAACCTGTAAATTATAAAATACTATTGCACAAAGAAAGTTAAATTTAGAACTATGAAGTTTAAAAAATAAACACTGAATTTATATTCACTTATATTTTACTGTAATAAATGCCTAAAACTAGAGTCTACTATTCTATAAATAATAACTAAAATAAACGATACAATACACTAGGTCTACATATATTTACTTTATATAAACAGACAACAAATTAAACTGATAGTGAACCGAAAATTTAAACCACTAAAAAAACCCAACTTCTTACAGTGGAGGTTATAACACAACAACGAGTGTAGGTCGTGGTGGAGCTGTTTGGACTTTCTACCTGCTCACGAGGGAGACTCGTTAAAAGTCTCCAATGGGTTAAACAATAGTTGGTTTAGAGAGTCTCCCCATTGGACACCTTTTTTAAATTTTTTTTTTATTATTTTCCATTTACTTTATTCTTTTAATATTGGCTGTAAAATTATCTCTTTATAATTTATCTATAATTTCATTTTATACTTGACATCTCTCATCTGTAATTATAAGAGAAAATATATTAGAGAAAAGTTAATAATGGAACATAGATTAGTATAATGCTAATTTTAAATGGAACACTATTTTTTTTTCTAATCCAAAAGTAATGTTTGTTATATCAAGGTAATGTTGCGAGAATGCACAAAAATCATTGAAGAATTTTTTAAAGTTATATCTATAAAACTGTAAACAAGTTATTGTCAATTGATTGAAAAAAAAAACAGATAAAAGTCCATTCCCTAGTAATTATATTGTAAAGAGACAAATAAACAATTAAGTTATTTTGTATATAGATTGTCACGTGAAAGATTAAAATGTTAATATTAGTTTGTGTTAATGAATGAGTTGGAGAAAATGCTTTAACATCTCTCCTCACAAAGTTGCATGTCTTCACGATACCGGTTTGAAAAGTATAGTATTACTTCCATCTTCAGTCAAATTCCAACTCATTCATTAATGTAAATACCTCATAGTGTTTCCTCCCACTGTAATTTTAATTAAATTAGTTTGTGTGTTTGCAGATTGATAAATTAATTCTGGAAGAAAAGGAAAATGCAAAGAAACAAGTACTTCTATTGAATGAAAGGTTTTTACATCTGAAAGAGAGAACAAAGACGGAAATTAAATTATTAAAAGTGGAAAAAAGGTAAAATGAAAAAAGTATAGTGTAAAATAATCAAATTAACACATTTAATTTGAAATATACACATCATCTCATACTTTGTTTTCTCACCTGGATATGTTTCAAGGACCAATGTCACCTTTCTCAACTTATATCTGGCTTTTTATTATTAATTTAACACTTCTCACTGAAGGATAAATTATATTTGAAGAGAAATATTTTCGCCTAGACCGAGACTCGAACCCGGGACCCTTGGCTTTCCAGGCCAAGTGCTCTACCAACTGAGCTACCAAGGTGAATTGCGATCTAGATTCAAATTTTTCTCTTATATACGTTGTAATTCCCTCGTGCCAAATGCTTGAAACCTTTGCTTCTATCTTTGCAAATGGTGGCTTCTTAGTTAAGAAGATATTTATTGGGAATTTAATACTACTTTATAAAGCCAGTAGGGCTTCTATTGACGTTTTTATTATTAATTAAACACTTTTCACTGAAGGATAAATTATATTTGAAGAGAAAAATTTTTACCTAGACCGAGACTCGAACCCGGAACCCTTGGCTTTCCGGGCCAAATGCTCTACCAACTGAGCTACCGACGCGAGTTGCGGTCTGGAACGCAAATTTTTCTCTTCAAATATAATTATATCTGACTGCTGTGTTGATGTTAAATGTCTTGTATATTCTTCCTCTCTGGTGGTGGGCAGACATTAGAATGTATACATACACATATTTTTTTATGAATAAATTTGAATTTTATGATCAAAATTAAATATTTTTATACAAATGAATTTAAATAAATTATAATTATTGTTTATAAATTTTCAGGGAACTTAAGGCACGGGGACAAGAAAATCTTATCTTACCTTTAACAGAAAGAAAAAATTGTCTGTTAAAAAACTTAGAAGATGCTAAGAAAAAGAATTTACAGTAAGTATGCTATTAAATTGAATCTTTTAATTCTATGATTTTCGTTTTCTTTCAAAATACTGAATTTTATTATTTTTCTGTCACAAATATAATTAGGGGCTGCAGTTTATTGTATGTTTAACTGTGTAGCATTTACAAAATCATATCAATTAGATTTGAAGTTGAAATTCATCGGAGAACATTTTTTTGACAACTCACTTATTAAATTTCATGTTTTTCATGATACTGCAGTTTCAAACGATATCACGTCCTTCTTCAGCCATAACTCTTTAGTCTTACATCTAAATTACAATAAAATTATTACATGGTATATCTACAATACAATTATTATCTACAATATATGTTGATTTACTCTAGATTTAACAAATAAAATATACAAGATAGAAAAATGAAAAAAAAATACTAATAATGTAGATTAAATTTAATTGTGGAGAAAAATTAATTATTTAACAAATAATTGTATAAGCATAGTTTAAAAATGTCAAGTGTGTGGCAATCCCTGATATCTTGAAGGAGGAAATTCCAGTAATATGCAGACACTACCGGTACTGTGAAAGAAGTAGAATAAGAAGAGGTGCTGTGGAGAGGGATTGTTAACAGATTATTATCTTGTGACCTAGTGTCCTTATTGCTGTAAGAAGATAAACTCTCCATAAATCCCTAACCTCAGATAATGTTTTCCAATCATCCCCTGTATAATCTACTTCCCTCAAATCATGGTTAATGTTATTCTCCCACTTCATTATTGGCCTAATTACTGGGTGCTGTTCTAGTTCTCCTATAAGAAAGTTCCATGCCCCACTTTCATTCCCCATTCTTGCCACATATCCAGCCCATTGCAGTCTATGACACTTAACTGTTTGTATAACAATAGTTTCCCATAAAGATCATGAAGCTAACTGTTATGTAATCTTCTCCATTTGCTTGTCTGTTCATCTTTCTTTTGTCCAAATTTTCCCTAAGAACTATATTCTCAAATTCTCATAATTTTTTTCTCCTCCCTTAAAGTAAGATTCCATGTTTCACATTATATAATATATCTGGAAGAATAACAACTTCATATATTTTCAGTTTTAAGTTTTTTGAGATCACTTTACATTTACTGCTTAATTTAGTTTGGTTAATCTAATAAGTGTTTATTTTATTGCAGAGAACACGATGAGATTTGTAAAGCAACAACTGAAAGAAAGAAAGCACTCAGGCAACAAAAAGCAATATTACAGTCTTACCTGAAAACTATTCAGTCCAGCAGGAGCCCTCTAAGTGAGGTAAAATATATTTTTTCTACTCCTATAAAGAAATATAGTTATTATGCAATGAACATCTGGATGAAAATTATTATCATTCACAGAAACCATTGTTACAATATATAGTTTCAAGTATAAATTTAAATTCCATATATTGTTCGTTGCGTAAAAGTTTTGCTATATTTTCTGTTGGTTGCAGTTTAAATGGTCTGTGCATTTTGTCCAATATTCAACTACTTTTCATTTAAGTGGAATACATTTAATGCTTTACTACATAATTGAAGTGTACATTTTTTATATCCCATCTCATAAAAATATGCATTTCTCACCTGACTAGTTTCGAAAGCAATTACCTCAATCTTCAGCTGAACTCCGACTATGAATATTGAGTTGTCAACATCAGCATTCACCTGTCACCTAGTGTGGATCAGATGAACTTCGAGATCAAATCTTGCTTTCCAGGAACTTCAAAATTTAATATATATATATATATATATATATATATTCCTTTAGAATTTTTATTTAAAATATTTCATTCTTGCCTTATTTCATAGACCTTCAAAACAATGATTTCATAAATGCTTTATATGAAAAAGAAAACTTTTTTACCTAAAGATAAAATTCAATCATCATCTATTATATATGTGTGTGTGTGTGTATCCCTACCACTATATCTTTTGGTGTGAAATACTCTTTAAAATCACACTAGAACTTACAGGTACAATAACAGAAATTTGTGCCATAACGAAAATGTCTGTATTGTCTTGTCTTAATAGCTCACTAACAATTAGTTTCAGAGATAAAAGTGAGGTGTCAATTTTACATATTTGATCAGCTTGCTGGTTTGACCTCAAGACTGCACCATGGATGATCAGGTTGCACAGAGCACTGATTAACCAAAACCAGCACTCTTGCTCCCTCCATTCAATATAACTCATGACTCTGTCATGGTAGCACAATGGTTTGTGTGTTTTTGTACAGATTTTGTTGAGATTTATCAATTTAAGTAATAATAACTGTTTTTTGGACAATATCTTAATATATAAAAATTTTGTATCATGTTGTTTGTCCGCGATGGAATCCTAAACTACTGAACCAATTTTAATAAAATTTTGCACACTGTGTGCAGTTTGATCCAACTTGAGACTTAGGTTAATTTATAACTAAATTTATAGTCACATTATTTTTTTATTGCAAATTATTTGTTTATTATTTAACAAAGAGTTATAATTATCTGTGAGTTCTATACGATTCTAACAGATGGCGGTGTAATTATCTGTGAGTTCCATACGATTCTAACAGATGACGGTGTAAGGTAATTTGGTAAGGTAATTGGTTTATTATTTAACAAAGAGAGATCCAGATGGCTGTGCTTTTTGTTGCAACCGCAAATTTCAATTGAATTACAAATATTGATTATTTCATAATTTAAGTGTGTTCAGTGTTTATTTTATTTTCAATATTATTAATTTCGTGTGTAAGTATTAGTTTTAAGTATTCTGGCTGAAAGACAGCAACTTAATTTAAATTTTTAACGTATACCTTAGCCACAGCAACGCGTGGCCAGGACTTCTATTTTCTATATAAAACTTAAAGTAAGCATGTAAAAAAACAGTAAAAATTCAATAAACTGGCCTCTGTCAATACAAGAGCCAGTTAAAAATTTAGATTATGCATACCATTAGAAAGAAGAAGGTATGGGCCATGCACCCCAATGTTCAGTGCCAGGCAAAACAAGACTGTTTTGAGAATATCACAAAGCTGATATGGTGTGCTCAGTGGACAATTATACGAGCACCTCTACTGTTGCTGTACACCAAACAAATGGACACAGCAAGTGAAATGATATTACACATCTGTTGAAGATGTCTCTGAGCTGATGGATATCAACATCAATTTAAATTATGTAATCCAAAATCATTGGCATGCAATGAACAAACCCTTCAAAATTGTATTTGAAAAATTTGGTATGTATACAATGTCTTGTTTTCATATCAATCAAATAAGCTAAAAGTGATTGGCTGACATAGATATTTTAGGTTAAATCAATGACTATGCATCGATTTGTACATTTTCTCTTTAACTGTATCAATGTCATTAGAAGTTTTATACGGTATTATTCATCGTTGTATCTAATGCACAAATTGTCATTCTCACACATAGGGCCAAAATTTCTTCTTAAAAATTTTCTTTCAAATATTAGTCTTATTTTCTTAAATTTTTATTAGGCCCTACTTTCAGAGCCATAGGTAACAATGGGTCTCAGAAGTGTTTTATAATATATTTTTTTAAATTTTTATTTAGTTCTTCTCTAGTTTTTTAGTTTAGTTTTTATTTAGTTAGTTTTATTTAGTTTTATTTAACCTGACCTGAGCACTGCAATCTCAAATATCTATTGCGCTATCCCAGTATATTATGGATGAATGGAATGAAGTCTACCCTATGGTTCATATAATAAAGTTGGGAATTTTTAAATTATGAGGTTTTCTTATTAAAATCAAATGAATCGTGAATTCTTCTTACCTCATATATATGTTATTTAACACAGAACTGCAGTATCGGGAATCATCATTTCCATCCTCAGTTGTTGTCATGACTCACTGTTGTCACTGAGGATGGGAATGATGATTCCCGATACCATGGTTCTGTGTTAAGTAACATAGATGTTTGAGGTAAGAAGAATTCACGATTCATTTGATTTTTACTACTCTATGGTGTTAGGTAAGTTGTAGGTCATCTTCTGGTTTTGACATACCACCTTTTTGGGTGGCCACGAGGAGGAACTACTACCCTCCTGTTGGCCCCTCTGCCTTTTTTATTACTCGGGCTCGGAGTCATGAGCTAGCACCTGGTGGATCTTCCACAGGATCCCTGCAATACCTATGGTCGCCAAATAATTTTTCCTAACATGAGATGAGGAGAATGGCGATATGAAATGAATGAATGAGAAATGAAATGACATGAAGAGGAGGGGAGGGAGAATGGAGTGTTGGTGGGATGAAATTCAAGAAACAGGAAAACCCCAAGGAAAAAACAAAAAAAAATCCTGGTATGACACACTACCAATGCCCCTTTGGAACTGATAGGATTTTAACCTGGGATCCCAGTCAGGGTAGCTGTGCATATACCAAGACAGCGGTCTTTATTTAAAAACTAAAGTGGCGTCTTATTATTACATAACCACGTTCTACCACCATTTTGCACTCATGCAGGGTTATATTGTTGATCACTATTTTGATTGGAAAGCATAAATTGTTCAAATTTGTGACATCTTTGCCTGGGCCCATAGAGGCAAAGAGGAATTCAACTTTCTTTATTAAATTCTCCCAAATGTAATGTTTACTGACTTATAAAATACAATCGTGGAAGCTTTGGGATAAAGGAACTAACACACGCTTGAGCAAGTTTTTGGAATTTGACTTTGATATCTGACTTATGCTAACTACTGAATGAATAGGCATAGAGTAAGTAAAAAGCACAACTAAAGCTTTTAATGCGAGTCAAAATATAGTCAGATTTAATATAAAGATAAATAAATAAATATTCAATTTACAAAGAAAAGAAATCATAATAGATCATCTATACAAAAATAAAATATGATAAAATCAACATACATACATACATTATCACTCACTCTAGTCCAGCCTCGGGTTGGGGGAAATACTGTCCTAGTGTCCCCACCCTGGCTTACTGGACTAAACAAACAAAACCAGCTCTCCTGAGCTGCTCTGACCAGACTCCAATGGTGACTAATAAGTAGATGATGATTCGATGTTACAAAACACAGCTATTTATGAGAGTTCACAGGGAGAGGGGGAATGCGCGATAGCACAGGGTGTGCACTAGGAAAGGAAGGGATAGATAGGAAAGCATTTGGCACTGTTCATAAAGATGACACTCGAGATGGAGACGCGATGACATATAGTTTGCGCAGTAAGACGTAATTCCTGTACCGAAATGTCCATTTCAGTACACTAAGATATAGAATGTTAAATTGTTTGTTAAGTCCAAAATATCCTCTATAGTCTAATATCAATATCTGATTAATTTTCAGCATAAAGCTTAATTATATTTAATACTTTTCAGGATCAGATAAAGGACAATAGAAATACTAATGAAGGTGCATCAGTGAATATTTCTAGGTAAGAATAGTGGTGAAGTCAGACTTTATATTATATTTATAATCAAAGTGATGGTGCTATAAATCATAATGGAAGCCTGATGTAAGCATTTTTAAGATCCAATCATATAGAAACATTAATGTTAATGTGATGCATACAGAAATGATTGCAATCATCATATTTAATGCAGCTATTCACAATGATTTTCATTAACATAGACATGAATGCTTTTGTCAGACTCTTAATATTAAAGCTTGTAAACTACAAGCTTCATATTAATATTTATTTTAGGAAGTTATATTTTGAGGTTATTTTAATTATATTATTTTTGGTCTGGACATCTTACCTCAATATTAATGTTGATTTGTTCTTGGACATGTTTCAAAACAATTCTGTTTTTATCGTCAGCTTTCCCAGACTGGTTTTATTTATGTTGCATTATGTTGCACCACCTGGATGTCGATGTCAGCTCCATCCTGTGGTTGGCCAAAGAACCTCCAAACAAGGTCACTCTCCATCGGAATATCAAAATTCATAACTCTGTTTCTGTTCTTCTGAATATAAATTTTTTCCCAAATAGTCAGCTCTTTTGTATTTTATAACTGTTTTAATAATTTAGTGTCTGAATTTATATTATGTTTTTCAGACCAAACATGAGCAACTGCAGATTTTTCAATTTCTCCATTTTTAATATTTCTTATGTGTTCTTTGGTTCTAAAATGGAGAAATTGAAAAATCTGCAGTTGCTGCTCATGTTTGGTCTGAAAAACATAATATAAATTCAGACACTAAATTATTAAAACAGTTATAAAATACAAAAGAGCTGACTATTTGGGAAAAAATTTATATTCAGAAGAACAGAAACAGAGTTATGAATTTTGATATTCCGATGGAGAGTGACCTTGTTTGGAGGTTCTTTGGCCAACCACAGGATGGAGCTGACATCGACATCCAGGTGGTGCAACATAATGCAACATAAATAAAACCAGTCTGGGAAAGCTGACGATAAAACAGAATTGTTTTGAAACATGTCCAAGAACAAATCAACATTAATATTGAGGTAAGATGTCCAGACCAAAAATTACAAGCCTTCATGTTCATGTTACCTGGATTCAAGAGGAATGAAACACTATTGTAATTGCACAGCGAGGTAAAAGAAAATAAATGGAGTTATTTGATGAGAAGTTAATTATTTTGAGCCAAAATAATCATTGGCTTTATGACAAAAAATGTCATCCTTCCTTGTTTCAGCTACCTGACTCTGGAATTCACTTGCCTCTTATATCAATCACTGCCTGACTCAAAAAGAGTTCAAAAAACCTCACTAAATATTTGCATATAACCATGTTCTAGGTATATTTTTATTATTCTTTTATTTTTGCACTTTCAATACCAAGTCAGTTATTGAATAAAGTTATAGGTTGTTATTATTATTATTATTTTAATATTTTTTGTTCTTTCCTTGTCGTCTGTATATTGTGTATGCCTATTATGTATTATTAATCATGCTGTAGATAATTCATAATTGTTAATATTTGTATAATTTAATCCTGGTGAAGTGGAAGAGAAGACTTCATGGTGTTAACTCCATAAGGTAAAATAAACCATTATTATTATTTTTAAAAAAACAAATTATGTAAAGATAATTTGATTAAGGAAAATATTTGGAAACATCAAATATAACATCAATTGAACTGAAATGTCCATGTAAATTTTAATTATATTATTAGTATATCTTTCTACCTTCTGAAAAATTTATAGGCTATGAATTATTCAGTTTTCTTTTTTGTGTGAAAAAATGTATATTGGCATTTTGTCATCATTGTGAATAGCAGTGCAAATCTTGTTTTTGTCACATGTTTATTTCACCATTAAGTTAATTTTCTATGTAAATGGACCTTTACGAACTAGTTCATATAATGATGTTTTTATTATTGATTTAACATTTCTCGCTGAAAGATAAATTATATATGAAGAGAAAAATTTTAGCCTAGACCGAGACTCGAACCCGGGACCTTTGGCTTGGCGGGCCAAATGCTCTACCAACTGAGCTACCGAGGCAAGTTGCGATCTAGATGCAAATTTTCTCTTCAAATATAATTTATCTTTCAGTGAGAAATGTTAAATCAATAATAAAAGCATCATTAGAAGCCTTACTAGCTTTATAAAGTAATGTTAAATTCCCAATAAATGTCTTCTTAACTAAGAAGCTACCATTTGCAAAGATAGAAGCAATGGTTTCAAAAGCATTTGGCAAGAGGGAATTACAACGTATATAAGAGAAAAATTTGTGTCTAGATCGCAACTCGCCTCGGTAGCTCAGTTGGTAGAGCATTTGGCCCGGCAAGCCAAAGGTCCCGGGTTCGAGTCTCAGTCTAGGCGAAATATAATTATCTTCAAATATAGTTCATATAACATCAATATATTTTTTATCAACTTTTTAGGAATCAACACTATGAGGTATTATTTATTTTAAAAATGTATCACCTCATATCCTTCTTCTTGTTAGACTAGTTTTGGGACCTAATTAGGTTCCATCCTCAGTACTTTCACGGCTGTTGATATGTTGCCTAGAAGAGCTGCCTCCTGCTCTCTCTCTCTCTCTGTTGGTAGACTGTAGAACCTCCAAATCAAATCTCTTTCCTCAGGAATTTCAAAATTCATTAATTTCTCCTTTTCGTTTTTTTTTAATGCAGATTTTTTTTCCCCAAACCATGAAATATTCAGATTTTTATGTTTGTTTTATTAATTTAGCCTTTCTTTTGATTTGATGTTTTTTGACCATGTGTGGGCGGCTACTGCAGATTTCTCTACTTCTCCATTTTTGGCATTTCTGGGATGTTCTTTCACTCTGATTTTTAAATTTCTCTTAGTTTTCTTCTTCTGTTTTAGAAGAAAACAAATCTGGGATTTAGCAGATTAAATGTGGGGAATGTGATAAAGTTTACATAGGGAAAAATGATGAGAAATTTAAAAACCACAGTGAAACATCTCAGGAATGTCAAAAATGGGAAAGTAAAATAATCTCCAGTAGCCGCTCATGCATGGTCAGAAAAACGTAAAATCAAAAGAAAGGCTAACTTAATAAAGCAAATAGAAAAATCTAAAGAGCTCATGGTTTAAAAAAAATCTACATTAAAAAAATGAAAGGAGAAAAATGAATGAATTTTGAAATTTTCAGAGAAAGAGATTGATTTGGAGGTTTTTCAGGCTTCAACAGAGGAGCAGGAAATTGCTCTTCAAGACAACATAACAATGATCATGAAAATACTGATAATGAAACCTAATTAGATCCCGAAACCAGTCTATTAAGAAGAAGGATATGAGGCAAATGATACAATTTTTCTTAAATAAATGTTTTTTTAATGTTTTATAAATTTAACATTGGCTATAGTAAATCATAGGGACAAGGCCTCCAGGAGAGACTTCAAGCCATGGGTCCCAGTTTGAAGATTTTATTCTTCTTCTTCTTCTTCCTTCCAAGTATTAGGCCAAGGCCTGTTACGATCCTATAGAAAATTTTCCCTCCAGCGTTTCATAGGACGGCCCAGTGATCTTCGTCCTCTTGGTAGAAGATTTTCAGACTCTTAAAAGAACCTCGAACCTAAATTAGAGCCTCTGAACAAATTTTCATTGGCCTTTCCCATCCAAGTAATATCTTAGTATCTACTAGATGTCTCTTTGAGGTAACCAATGCCACTTGTTGACATCTGTAAGGAAATAAGCATAACCAAATGAGTTGATTAAGTAACTCATGGCAAAGGGCACCCTTATCCTGGTTCAGTAATTCGTGGCAGAGAGCACCCTTATCCCATTTGGGGATGTTTGGATATGGACTACACAATAACAATTATAATAATAATTAGGGCCTGGATGTTTATGACCTTAAAATGTTTAAAAAAAATGACCTATAATATTCCCTTAAAATTCTTTTAAAATGACCTAAAAGTGTAAAAAAATTATATTAAATTAATGTTGGGAAGTAAACATTATGAGGTATAATCATTAAAATTCATCGGAGAACATATTGTTTAAACAACTCACCTCATAGGATTCATGCTTCCATGATATCGCGATTTCAAACATAGTCATGTTCATCTTCAGCCATAACTCCGACTCGGAGTTATGGCTGAAGATGAACATGACTATGTTTGAAATCGCGATATCATGGAAGCATGAATCCTATGAGGTGAGTTGTTTAAACAATATGTTCTCCGATGAATTTTAATGTAAAAAAAATTACCTAATGAAAATTATAAATTTCATAATAATTAACTAATTATAAATTTATTAATTAGAAATGGTCTAAGAGAAATAATGATTATTATTGATATCACAAATAGGAATGAGATGCACAAGGAAATTAAACATAGGCTCAATTCTGGAAATGCGTGCTATTATGCATTGCAGAGACTTTTGATGTCCCAACTCCTTTCAAAAAACGTTAAGCTGAAAATATATAAAACTATTATTCTACCAGTTATATTATATGGGTGTGAAACATGGACTCTTACTTTAAGGGAGGAAATGAGATTATGAGTTTTTGAGAATAAAGTTCTTAGGAAAATCTTTGAACCAAAGAGAGATGAACAGACAGGTGAATGGAGAAGACTTCATAACAATGAACTACATGGTCTTTATAGGAAGCCAGATATATAAGAACAGTTAAGTCTTGTAGACTGCGATGGGCAGGACATGTTGCACGTATGGGGAATGAAAGACATGCATGGAAGCTTCTTGTAGGAAAGCCAGAGGGAAAACGCCCAGTTGGTAGACCAAGAATGAGGTGGGAGAACAACATTAACTATGATTTGAGGGAAGTAGATTATACAGGGAATGATTGGAAAGCATTAGCTCAGGATAGGGATGTATGGAGAGCTTATGTCCACATGGCCATGAACCTACAGGTTCGATAGTGCCAGTGAGTTAGTTAGTTATTGATTGGGGTAATTATTCTAAAGCAATTCCTGTTCTTAGTAGTAATATAAAATAATTAAAAAAATAATAATTATCACTAGGTCAATCTCATTTCTATTAAACTAATATGAAAAGTTATTAACTAAACATACCTTAGTTGGCATTGCAATACACCACCATGGTCATCTTAAGTTATCAAAAGTGAACGTTCGGTGGTTGTCAGCTAACATGGTTTTATATGGTTTAATTGTCTTCATAATATTTTATTAAATGGTTTTTATGCAATGTTGATTCATCTGGAACAGTATGACCTATGGCGTTCAAGAAAATCACGTAGTTTAGAATTGTTTAGTTTTTTTAGTTGACTATTTGCACTGACAAACACTTCACATAATTTTTTAAAAATAGAGATGACTTGCTATTTGATGTAGAAGCAATTTGTATTAACAGTAATTGAGACACTTTTCTTTTGTTCACATTTTTAAGAGCCCGCAAATATTTCTCGCACCCGATATGTTGATGTGCTATAAAATGTTTATCTGCAGAGATTTTAATTTTGTACACCTTGCAAAATAATACACTCCCTTCAGGAGAAAATACTTATTCACTGAATTCTGTTTCATACTGTTTTAAACGGAGAGCATTAGACACTTTTAGTTTTGGCATTTTGTACTGCATGAAAAATCAACACAACCATACAGAAACACTACTCTCATGAGACAAATGAAAATATTACAAATCGAAAGATTCCCACATTAAAGGGGAAGTTCCAAATCAATCCACGTGAAGGCAGAACAGTGATTTCACATTATATTGAGGTAACTCACTGTGGTTTGTCACTGACTTGCCTGAGCACAAAAAACAAGAGAGCAAAAAAATACATAAAATGAACAATTTAACCATAGATTATTTAAAAACGAACATATAAAAGTACGAAAAATAAATAAAATGACCTAAAATAACAAATAAAATTTGTAAAATTACTTTATCAGAAAAAAGTGGGAAAAATGCATTTTAATGACCTATAAAAACCTCATATATCTAACAATTTTTTTGCACAATGCACTTAATTATTGATCTGCTTCGTCTCTGACAACTCATAAAAAGATGACATTTCTGGGCCCTAATAATAATGCTTCACTACCATAGCATGTTATTATTATTAGTATTGTTATTGTAGTATAGTTGTATTATTGTAAGTAATGAATTCAAGAAAAAATGTATCACCTTACATCACACTCTGTCTTTTATAGATAGAAGACAGAGTATGAGGTAAGGTGATACAATTTTTTCTTAAATTTAATACACACCTCATATTTTTCTCTTCAAATATAATGTATCCTTCAGTGAGAAGTGTTAAATTAATAATAAAAACATCAAAAGAAGCCCTATTAACTTTATAAAGTAGTAAAATATGGTAAAATTAAATGTTTCCTACCTCTCCTCATATAAATCTTCTAAGTAGATCGCAATTTCAAGACCATAACGGTCTCATCTTCAGTACTTTTTTGGCAACTGATGTTATGTCGATCGGAAGAAACTCTTCTTCTTCCCTCTGTTGGTGGACCGATGAACCTCTGGATCAGGTCAAAATTTGCAGGAATTTCGAAGTTCATAAGATTTCCTTTGTTTTTTTCTGAATGTGGATCTTTTCCCAAACATTTAATTTTACAATAAATTAAACCTCATAGTGATTATTCCTGTAAAAGTTAAATTTATAAAGTAGTCATATTTGAAGAGAAAAATTATACGCTCAGACTGGGACTTGAACCCGGGACCCTTGGTTTTCTAGTCCAAGTGCTCTACCATTTGAGCTACCTGAGCAAGTACCGATCTAAACGCAAATTTTTCTCTATATACGTTGTAATTCCCGCCCACCAAATGCTTTGAAGCCTTTGCTTCTATCTTTGCAAATGGCGGCTCCTATATTAAGAAGACATATTTGGGAATTATACATTACATTATAAATACCAGTACGGCTTTTTTTCGATGTTCTTATTATTAATTTCATACATCTCAATGATGGATAAATCATATTTGAAGAGAAAAATTATACGCTCAGACTGGGACTTGAACCCGGGACCCTTGGTTTTCTAGTCCAAGTGCTCTACCATTTGAGCTACCTGAGCAAGTACCGATCTAAACGCAAATTTTTTCTCTATATACGTTGTAATTCCCGCCCACAAATGCTTTGAAGCCTTTGCTTCTATCTTTGCAAATGGCGGCTCCTATATTAAGAAGACATATTTGGGAATTATACATTACATTATAAATACCAGTACGGCTTTTTTCGATGTTCTTATTATTAATTTCATACATCTCAATGATGGATAAATCATATTTGAAGAGAAAAATTATACGCTCAGACTGGGACTTGAACCCGGGACCCTTGGTTTTCTAGTCCAAGTGCTCTACCATTTGAGCTACCTGAGCAAGTACCGATCTAAACGCAAATTTTTCTCTATATACGTTGTAATTCCCGCCCACCAAATGCTTTGAAGCCTTTGCTTCTATCTTTGCAAATGGCGGCTCCTATATTAAGAAGACATATTTGGGAATTATACATTACATTATAAATACCAGTACGGCTTTTTTCGATGTTCTTATTATTAATTTCATACATCTCAATGATGGATAAATCATATTTGAAGAGAAAAATTATACGCTCAGACTGGGACTTGAACCCGGGACCCTTGGTTTTCTAGTCCAAGTGCTCTACCATTTGAGCTACCTGAGCAAGTACCGATCTAAACGCAAATTTTTCTCTATATACGTTGTAATTCCCGCCCACCAAATGCTTTGAAGCCTTTGCTTCTATCTTTGCAAATGGCGGCTCCTATATTAAGAAGACATATTTGGGAATTATACATTACATTATAAATACCAGTACGGCTTTTTTCGATGTTCTTATTCAAAGCATTTGGTGGGCGGGAATTACAACGTATATAGAGAAAAATTTGCGTTTAGATCGGTACTTGCTCAGGTAGCTCAAATGGTAGAGCACTTGGACTAGAAAACCAAGGGTCCCGGGTTCAAGTCCCGGTCTGAGCGTATAATTTTTCTCTTCAAATATGATTTATCCATCATTGAGATGTATGAAATTAATAATAAGAACATCGAAAAAGCCGTACTGGTATTTATAATGTAATGTATAATTCCCAAATATGTCTTCTTAATATAGGAGCCGCCATTTGCAAAGATAGAAGCAAAGGCTTCAAAGCATTTGGTGGGCGGGAATTACAACGTATATAGAGAAAAATTTGCGTTTAGATCGGTACTTGCTCAGGTAGCTCAAATGGTAGAGCACTTGGACTAGAAAACCAAGGGTCCCGGGTTCAAGTCCCAGTCTGAGCGTATAATTTTTCTCTTCAAATATGATTTATCCATCATTGAGATGTATGAAATTAATAATAAGAACATTATAAAGTAGTGTTTAAATTGCCAATAAATGTCTTCTTAAAATAAGAAGCCGCCATTTGCGTGATCGAGCAAATGCTTGTAGCATTCGGCACTTAGGAAATAACAATGTATAAGAAAAAATTTGTGTTTAGATTGGAGTTTCTCAGGTAGCTCAGTAATAGAGCATTGGCCTAGGAAGCCAAAGGTCCTGGGTTCAAACCCCAGTATATGAGCATATATTTTGTCTCTTCAAATATAATATACCTCATAGCTTAATTCCTATAAAGTTCAATTATAAGTAATGAATTTAATAAACTGTATGTACAAGAAAAATATTGATTTTGTTTTAGTGTGGTAGATAGAGAAGAATTAACTAATTCCTCTTCAGATGTGGAAAATAAATTGAAGCAGATTTCTAAATCAGGATCTTTGCCATTACCTGAATCATCAGAACATATTTCCAGTCAGGTTACTGATTCTCATCTAAGTGATACATCTCCCAAACAAACAAATCACTCAGCAAAAACATCAGTTGACTTTTCACCTCATAAAGGTAAGTAATGCTATACCAACTTCTCAAAAAACCGTACATAGTGATTCTTCCAGTTATAATGATGTGAAACATGGTCTCTTACTTTGAGAGAGGAAAAAAAAAGATTACTTTTTTTTTTAATTAAAATTCTTTATATCTCACCTCATATCCAGTCTTTAAATTATACCAGTTTCAAAGTTTAGGTGGCTTCATCTTCAGTAATATCTTCAGAATTCGGAATATAGAGAAAGAATACACACATTAGATAACTATATTAAGGCCTCGGGATTCAACCATTTTGCTCACAAAGAGGTAAATTAAATATTAATGTTCAATACTTTGACACACATATTAGTAAATTGTGTTTTTGCTTTCTGTATTTTCCAAATTATGAAAAAGAAAAATAATACATAATTAATGTAGCAATAGAAAATTGTTTTGAAGAAAATATGATACACTAGAAAATAAATAAGTTTAAAAGACAAAAATTAATTAATGACAGTACACTTATAAAAGAAACATACAAAAACATAAAATTCAAGAAATTCACTTACCATCCATCGAAGCACCACAAATTTAAAAAAAAAAAATTTAATATAACCCGAGGATGAATACAGGATTTAATAATCCTGAAGTTTTAATATTATTATCTTTTCTTTCTATATGTTCCAAATTCTATCTAATTATTCTCTTCTTTTCTTATTAAAATAATGTATATGTATCAAATTGCAGAACCTGTGCCAGAGGTGTGCGATCTCGAAGACAGAGTTAAAACTCTGAAGGAACACTTGAAAAAGAAGAAGATGATGCAGACAAACTGTGGAAGGAAAAGCAACGAAAAAAGAAACAAAAATTAAGGACTGAGGAGATTAGACTTTTGAAACAAATTCAGGTAACTATAAAAACTTGAATTATTATATGAACGAAATTACCATAATAAATAGTGAAGAAGCAATGTTTCTACATTATAGATATAAATGTGAAGTGAGAATTCATAGTATTTTTTATTGGTTCTGGTGCCATATCAGGCATTCCTCTGGTTCCAAGCTTTGTGGGTTCATACATGGTCTGGGTCAATGAAATCTCGCATTTCAGTTTAAAAAATTGAATTTTACTTAGTTAAGGACAATTGAAATTTCAGGTTTCAGTAAAATCTGAAATTTTACTTAGTTGAGGATGACTAAAATCATAAGTTTAGTAAAAACTGAAATTTGAGTTAGTTGAGGTTAACTGAAATCTCAGGTTTCAGTTTAAATTAACTGAATTTTGAGGACAATTGGGATCTTAAGTTTCAGTTTAAAAAACTGAAATTGTACATAGTTGAGGATGATTGAAATCTCTGGTACATATTTTATAATCGAGCAAAGGCTCGCAGCATTTCGGTGATCAGGAATTAACAATGTATAAGAGAAAAATTTGCATTTAGATTGGAGTGGTCAGATAGCTTAGTGGTAGAGCATTGGTCTAGAAAGCCAAAGGTCCTGGGTTCAAACTCCGGTCTGATCATATAATTTTTCCCTTCAAATGTATATAAATTTATTGTTTTAATCTTTTATATGATTTAAAATTAATACCGTGTGTCTTTATTAATGTATATAAATTTTATTGTTTCAATCTTTTATATGATTTAAAATTAATACCGTGTGTCTTTTATTACAGGCGTATGATGAATTTATAGACGATCTGAAAAGAGAACTACAAGACAGTAGCAGTTCAACTGTTGAAGCATCTTTGGAGTCTGAACAAGCAGGCTTAAGAAGGAGTTTATTTCAAAGTGAACCATCTGCAAAAGACAACAATCAGTATGACAGTGATGAATTCTATTCAAGCAGACAAACTGATGAATTGTCATATTTACAGCAGAAAGATCTATCTTCATCTAAAGGCGTAAGCACTGAAACTTCCTCCAGGGGTATAACTGTTAGAAGATATCAAATCAAAGATTCTCCTGAAATTTCTTTGAAAAATGTTTCAGACATATCAGAAAGAATTGAAGAAACAGAAAATGATGTGGAAAAAACATCGAGACAAGACAGGTCTGAAATATTTACAGAAGTAGATGAAATTGAAGAAAATTCAGTAGTAGGTTCACTATTAGAAGAAAAGTCTATAATAATATCTGAAGTGAAAGAAACATCTGAAATAGTAGCAGAGATAGAAGAAAATTATGAAGTAACAGAAGTTTTAGAAAAGTCTGAAATTGTTCCAGAGCAAATATTAGATTTAACTACAGAAACACATGAGAAGTCTGAAATAGCTACAGAGAGAACTTATATAGTCACAGAAGAAAAAATAGAAATACCACCAGAAGTACAAGAGAAGTCTGAAATAGCATCAGAAATTGAAGAAATGACTGAAGTAGTTACAGAAGAAAAATCTGAAATTATAACAGAAGTTCAAGAAAGAATTGAAGTAGCTACAGAAGAGAAATCTGAAATATTCACAGAATCACAAGACAATTCTGAGGTATCTACAAAAATAGATGAAAATATTGATAAAGCTACAGATACACAGGGAAGTAATGAAATTCTTACTGAAGCAGAAAGACCTTCAGTGCTCACACAAATAGAAGGAAAATCTTCAATGCTGGAAAAAATCTCACAGCCCCTAGATGATGATTATCTTTTCACTGAAATGGAAGATGAAAAATCAAATATTTTCAGTGAAATAGATGATAGACAGGAGTCAGTTACAGAGCCAGAAGAAAATGTTCATATAACATCAGAAGATGAAGATTGTGAATTTAGTAGAAAAACTGAAGAAAAGTCTTTTGCAGTTGAAATAGAAGAAAAATCTGAAATTAATTCAGATACAGAAAATGAAGCAGAAATTCTTGAAGAAGATAGATTTAATGAGAAAAATGAAAAAAACTCTGAAATTATTACAGAACATTCTATTTATGATGAAATACAATCAGACATAATCACAAAATCAGATGAGATGGAAGCTGTAGCTTCTAAAATTTATACTGGATCTGAAATTATTCCAAGGTCAGAAGAAATTTCTGAAGTATTGTCAAAAGCAGGATTGCAAGGTGACACAGAAATAGATTATGAGACCAGTAAATCTTCTAAAATATGCTCAGATAATGATTTTAAAAAGTTGGAAATAATATCTGAAGTAAATAAAAATAATATTGAAGAAATGACTGAATCCAAGTCCCAGGATTTAGAATTTCGCAAAGAAAATGGAGAAAAAAGTCAAATAGTGTTGGAATCTTTGTTTCCACATCCTTCGGAATCCATACCAGAAGATCAGAAAGTTACTGAAACTTATTCAGAAGATTTACAGGATGATGGATTTAAGAAAGATGAAGAAGAGGGATCTATTTTAGAACAGTTATCTTCATCAAATTTAGAAGCTGTTGAAGAACAAATAAGATCTTCATCAAATGTAGAAGCTGTTGAAGAACAGATAAAATCTTCATCAAAGAAATCATTGGAAATAGCAAATAATTTAACATCTCCTAATAATGAATTTGAAAATAGAAATGTTACTTTAGGAGAATTAGAAATTCCCAAGGAAAAAGAAGCAAAAATTGATGAATTGAAACTACTGGAAGAAAGAGTTGATAAAACGGAAGATACAAGCTCTGATGTTATTTCAAGTATAATGGAAGATGTATCACAACATTTAGATGAAAAATATGAAGAAAGTGAAAGTGAAAACACAAAGAAGAAGAAATTAATTTCAGAAAGAGCAGATCGAATAACAGATGCAATTTTAATGAAAATACTTTCAGATTCTCTTATGTCTGTGCGCAAAGCTCCTCCAGATATTACATCAGACAGCAGTGGGAGTGAAAATCGTGAAAAGTCAATAGATGCAGATGAAAATAAGAGAAATTACCATCTAAATGAAGTTCATATTAATGAAGCTGATAATAACGATAAAAATAATTTAATTGATAAATCAACTAGAGTTGAAAATATTACAAATATGATATTTGATGATTTGTTTAAGGATTCAGCAAAAATTGCATATGAGAAGAGGAATAAGATAATGTATACTAAAATAGTAGGAGACAGTTCCTCAGATAATAGTAGCAGTGAAACTGAAAGACCACCTGTTTCAGCTGGTAAAGGTGAGTTGCTTATTCTTCTTCTTCTTCTTCAGGCACTAACGTACTAACTCATGGCCAAACAGACATAAGCTCTCCGTACATCCTTATCTTTAGGTAATGTTTTTCAACAATCTCCTATATAATTTACCTCCCACAAATCATGGTTAATCTTATTCTCCAACCTCATTCTTGACCTACCTACTTGGTACTTTCCCACTGGCTTTCCTACAAGAAGTTTCTATGTCCATCTTTCATTCCCCATTTGTCCCACATGTCCTATCCATCACAGTCTATGAGATTTAATTATTCTTATTATATCTGGTTTCCCATAAAGATCATGTAGGTGACTATTGTGTAAAGTCTTCTCATTTCTTCATAGTTAAATATGGGAAATAACAATATGAGATTCTTAATTCGTAAATTAATGAGTCATTTTTTACATCTTACTTCATATTTTATGTTTCTTTAAACACGGGAACTAGTTTTCAAGAAAAAACATCTCTGTCATTTTCAACCGACATTATGACTACCGGATTTTCGTTGGAATCTCCCTCAATAACATTGCCATCTGGTGCTGATTTGATGAACTTCGAGATGAGGTCACATTCATCAGGAATCTCAAAATTCATGGATCTAAATTTGTTCTTCTGAATATATATCCTCTCCCAAATTGTCAATTCTAAAGGTTTTTCCAAATGTTTTAAAAGTTGGGCTTCTTTTTCAATTTTATGATTCTCCAATAAACTATGTGCTGCAATAGCTGATTTTTCAATTTCACCATTTTTAATATTTCTAAAGTGTTCCTTAGGGCCGCATGCAAATACATTAGTCTCTACTCAAATTACTTCCAATCACTGGTGAGCTGACTTTCCGTGAGCAAGTGCAAAGATTGAATTAGCTACCCACTAACTGGTCATGCATGAAAGTCGTCTTTGTTCTTGTCTTACAGGTGAGGAAAAACCCCGATAAAAACCTCACCCAGAAAAACTGCCCCGACCGGGGATCGAACCTGGGCCCACTGCATGACAAGGCAGCATGCTACCTCGAGACCACAGCGGTGGACATCAGCATATATAAGAGAAAAATTGCATGTAGATTGGAACTTACTCAGGTAGCTCAGTCGGTAGAGTATTGGCCTAGAAAGCCAAAGGTCCTGGGTTCAAGCCCTAGACTGAGCGTATATTTTTTCTCTTTAAATATTGTTAAAATTGTTCAGACCATCTTCTATATGCGGACGTCCAACATTTCTCATTCCATATGGTTTATAATTCAGCAATAATTTTGGAAATCTTTCTTCTGGCATTCTATCAATATGTTCTTTCCAGGCGTTCCTATATTTAACTATTTGATCTGTAAGTTTGAAAATATTTAGTTCCTTTCTTATATCTTCATTTCATTTTTATCCAGCATAATATATCCTGCTATATTTCTTAAAAATGTCATCTCAATTGCTGTCAATCTTTGTTCTTGTCTTTTAGTGATTATCTAACATTCTGATCCATACATAAATACAGGAAGAGCCATTTAAAAAAAATTATAAAATTTAATTTTTGTTTCTTTTCTTGTCTTCTTAAGAATTCTTTTAATAGTGCCACACATTAGATTAAATTAATTTATTTTATCATTATAAAACTATAAACTATAAAACTTCTCCATCTTAATTCAATTGTATCCCTTTTAGCCTTTTATGTCATAATTTCCTTAGGTAAAATTTATTATTACTATTATTATTATTATTTCTTTTATTACAGTGGTGGGCGCCACTTCTCAGTGTCATATTGAGTTTGATGTACGTAAACGTATCCATGAAATCATGACAGAATCAAATATTTCTCCAAGTTCGAGAGAGAAAACGAGACCACAGGACTTCATGATTACTACATATGATGTATTGTCGCCTGAAGATACTCCATCAGATTCTCCTCAGCCAGGTAAATGTTTGTTTTTGCTGTCACTAGAAAATTTGTCCATATTTGTGACTTATCACTTACATATCATAGATCTCATCTGTCTGTGATTTTTTCAGAATAAAAGTAAACATCAGGAGAACAAATTATTACATAATTCACTTTTAAAAGGTAATCTTGTATTGGTTTAGAAATTTTTCATCCTGCACGTGCCAGTAACAGTATTTTGTCACTTTTAAAATCTACTAGTGGCACATTACCCCTTAACTGTGAGGCATGTGGCCCAGTAGACCCCAATTTTGATAACCTGCCCCCCCCCCCACTTACCCTTAGAGATTGTCAACTAACTTCCAAACCTGTAGCTTTGTGTCTTTAGACTAGATATTTTATAAATGTGAATATTAAGTATAATATGTATAGGAGAAGAAATGGAAAATATAAATTTTAACAATGGAGAAGAACTAAAACCTAGTATTGAATGCACTTATTTAGGATCAAAATTAGACTATTCAGGCGATAACACAGTGGAAATTAAAAATAGAATCGCACAAACAAAACAAGCAATAAATGCCTTAAACTCTGTTTGGTGGAGCAAAAATATTACAAAAAATAGAAAATTATAAATATATCAAACCATAATTCAGAGCATTTTAACATATGGTGCTGAAATCTGGCAAATTCCTACCAGGGAAATGAAAAGAATTTTAAGTACAGAAATGGATGTTTTAAGATGATCAGCTGCAAAATCTAGAATGGATAGAATACGAAATAAATAAATAAGAGAAATTATGGGTGTACAAGAGGAGCCAGACATCATAGACATTATAGAAAAGAAAAGATTACAGTGGTATGGTCATGTCAAAAGAATGCCAGAGCAAAGATTGCCTAAAATTGTTATGGAATGGATCTCAGTGGAAAGGAGGAAGAGAGGAAGACTGAAGAAAACTTGGATAGAAGGGGTACAAGCAGCTATGAATATCAGAAGGAAGATCAATGGATGGACAGAGAGGAATGGCATTTAGTTTCCAGAAGACGGCGACAGCTGCCATTATACCTGATGATGATGATAATGATGAATATTAAGAATATAATATTAGCAAATTCCAAAGGAATGCAACCATTGAGGTTGTACTCGTGAAAAAATTATTAAAAAATATTTACAAATCTTCATCAGCCCTACTTAGAAGAAACTGAAAATAACAATGACAAATATTTATAAGTAACTGACTGCATAGCCACCTATCAGTCGACTGCTGGCTTCACGTTCACATGTGATAATGACAGAGATGGATGATTATCCAGTATAGAGGTGACATGTAATCAGCATGTTGGGTCCTCCAGCCATTAAAATTGATATATATATATATGTATATATATATATGTGTGTGTGTGTGTGTTAATGGTCTAGCAGCTGCATTTTTTAAAATCTGAACTTGGCATATACTAATCATTTGCATATACAATCATTTGCTTCAGGTTTAAATGCTCAATGCATTTTCCCAGAAAACGGATTTAAGTCACCGTAAATTATATAGTCTATTTTCAGACATTCGAAACAAACAAAAGATAATGGTGCTTGAGATCACAATAAGGGTGAAGGCAAAAAACACATTCCTCCACTATTCATACATGTTAACAAAAGATTACCCTGCTAAGGGATGTACAAAGTATATGACAACAGAGTTAAGTGAGTGTACCTCGTCTTCTGAGTTGAAGGTCATTTAACAGCCGGCGAGTCTACCTCTCTTTTGAGGTGAATGGGTTAATAAAAGTGAGATTGAGATTGTACTTTTATAGGAAAAATCACTATGAGATTTAATTTTTGTATTGTAAGCCTATGTTTTCCCTTCACAGAGATTTAGATGCTCTCCCCCTACAGGGAAGAATTTGAACCATACTAATTTAGTTACACTTGTTTTCGTATAGATGTCATTTTGAGTGGTCCGTGGTCAGCGTTCCGCCTCGTACTGACATCTAGGAAACCAAGGTAGTACTAGGACGAGAAAATTCGGCAAATTTTGCTTAGAGGCCTATTCATTCAGGCTTAAGGATCTTTTACGAGCCTGAAAATCTTCAGACTCGGGACCCACGACTTAAAGTCCCTCCCGGAGGACTTGCTCCTTGGATTTTTCCGTCCTAAAAAATCCATCGACCACAGCCGGGTTTGAACCCGCGATCCTCGGGACCAGAGGCAAGGAGCATAACCACTAGTCCACCGCAGCCAACAGATTTAAGATTTAAATTAAAATCATATCCAGTCTTCTAATTATATCAGTTTTGAAGCTTAAGGCAGCTTCATCTTCAGTAATTTCTTGTTGACTGAGTTATGTCGATCAGAAAATTATGAAAAATAAAAAGAATGCATAATTAATGGATCAATAGAAAACGGTTTTGAAGGAAATATGGTACACAAGAAAATAAATAAGTTTGAAAGACAAAAATTAATTAATGGAAGAACACTTATAAAAGAAACAGAGGAAAACATAAAATTCAAGAAATTCACATACCATCCATTGAAGCACCACAAATTAAAAAAAAAATAAAGAGTTTAACATAAGATTGGCACCGAAGGATGAATACAGCCTCAATATGGTAATAAAATCAATAAGAACGACAGAATTGAAGAAGAAAACAAATTGGGAATTTATCAGATCAAATACAGATATTGTGACAAAATTTATATAGGAAAAACAAATTCAAATTTGAAAACCAAGGTGAAAGAACATCTTAGAAATGTCAAAAATGGTGAAGTGGAAAAGTCAGCAGTAGCTGCTCATGCTTGGTCTTAAAAGCATCTAATTAATATGAAAGCTATCTTAATTAAGCAAATAGATAAACTAAAAGAGCTCACGATTTGGGAAAAAAATCCACATAAAAAAAAAAGATACAAATTTTGAAATTCCTGGGGAATATGATTTCATTCAGAGGTTCATTGGTCCACCAACAGAGGGAATAAGAATCAGTTCTCCTGATTGATATAACATCAGTTGAAATATTACTGTGAGATAAAAAGCCACATAGATTTTGAAACCGGTATAATTAGAAGACTGGATATGAAATAAGGTATAAAGAATTTTAATTTAAATCTTAAATAAAATCTAATAGTGATTTTTCCTATAAAAGTTCAAATGCCATTGGAATAACAAACATTTATCTTGCCATAACTACACTTAGAACATTTATCTTGCCAACTACACTTAGAACATAAGATTTCCGAATTGACTCATTATTTTCCACCTAAAATTTGTGTATCGCTGAATAGATCTATCAACCCCTACCACTGACAAGAAGCGTGACATAAGCTGTTTTCCCACCACCCTTTGCAGCTCTTTCAAGCCTACAAACTGATTTTAGGGGGTTCATACATAGAAAATTAATTTCTTCGCTTCTGAAGCTTGCTTAGTCGAGATTTCTGTCACTGAAATAAATTGCTGATTCAATCTATCTGGGTATTAAGGAAATTGCTAAATAAAGTACAAATTCACTGTCAATTATTCACTATGTTTACTTACTTACTCACTGGCACTATTGAACCCATAGATTCATGGCTGCATGGACATAAGCTCTCCATACATCCCTATCCTGAGCTAATGCTTTCCAATCATTCCCTGTATAATCTACTTCCCTCAAATCATAGTTAATGTTGTTCTCCCACCTCATTCTTGGTCTACCAACTGGGCGTTTTCCCTCTGGCTTTCCTACAAGAAGCTTCCATGCACGTCTTTCATTCCCCATACATGCATCATGTCCTGCCCATCACAGCTGCGGAAAATTTTACCTCAGTTGAACCCATGTCCGCATTTTTTGACGGTTGTATTTTTACGGTGGAAGATTGTCACTCCTTCGACCAAGGTACTTTTTTTGTCTGGCTTATCACCTGCGACCAGTCCGGCTTGGGTAACCCTATCAGCAGCAATGCTACCACCGGCATAGCTCTCGGGATCATTTAAGCATGCAAGCCACTCCACCACGACAAGGTAAATATACCTTGAAAATTACTTACCATCCAATAGTACATAGGAAATTTCAAAAAAATATTTGACAAATACAACATTACTTTGGCACCAATAAATAAATTTAGTATGGAAAAACTTCTAAGTACCAATAAAAAAATCAACATCACAGACAGTAAGAAATCTGGAATTTATCAAATAAATTGTAGTGATTGTAGCAAAGTATACATAGGAAAAACAAAAAGGAATTTGGAAACACACACTAAAGAACATTTTAGAAATATTAAAAATTGTGAAATTGAAAAATCAGCAATTGCTGCACATTGTTTGCTAGAACATAAAAAAATTGAAAAAGAGGCGAAACTTTTGAAACAATTGGATAAACCGTTGGAATTGACAATTTGGGAAATGATATTCATTCAGAAGAATAAATATCGATCTATGAATTTCGATATTCCGGTGGATAAAAATTTAATTACAAAGTTTATAATCCCAACGAAAGATGGCAGCACAAGAGGTGATGTCATTAGAGAAATCAACAATCACAGAATTTCATCAGTGGAAGCCATGACTGAAGAGGGACTTGATATTATCTGAAACCGTCGGTATCAAAGAAATTTGAAAATATATGAGGTGAGTCGATAAAAATATGTTCTCCACTCACTATTAAAGATACCTATGTTTAAGGAAATTAATTTTTCTTTAGGGATCAGTGAACTATTGAACATAAAGGATGTGCCATCACTGGTAAAGAGAGTTATCTCCAAAATTAGAAATGATCATTTTTTTCTGCACCAGAAAAAAAAAGTTCATATTGTAGGATAGAGTGATATCTCTTATTATTAATGATGACAAATATGTTTTATTGTAATTTTGGATTCTTGATGTGTAAAGACATAAAACTTGGATGGAGATATCTCTGTTTACACTTCCATCTGAGAATTGTTTGCCTGCAACCATCCAGATAATTTGTTCAGTTTAATTCTTCAAACAGCCTGTATAAGTTACTAGTGAAATGTCTTAAATTGTAACGTAATGATGCATGTTAAGTTGGCAATCTCTCATTCAAGTGTTGGAGCTTCTCTAACATAACAATATACTGCTGCATGACTGTAAGAACTGCATAGGTGAAATCCATGGCAACTGACATAATTTGTGACAAATTTAAGTTTTATATATATTTAAGTAAAATCTTATCGAAATTCGTCGGAGAACATTTTTTTGAAAACTCACCTCATAAATATAATGTTTTTCACGCAATCGCAGTTTCAATTGTAATCACGGTTTTGTCTGACTGAGTCAGTCGGAGTTGTGGTTGAAGAAGGACGTGATTACATTTGAAACCATGGTTTTGTGAAAAACACGAAATGTATGAGGTGAGTTTTCAGAAAAATCTTCTCCGACAAATTTCAATGATTATACTTCATAATGTTTACTTCCCAACATTAATTTAATATAAAATTTTATCACCTTCATATTCTTCTTCTTCTTCTTCTTCTTCTTCTTCTTCTTCTTCTTCTTCTTCTTCTTCTTCTTCTTAGACTGATTTCAGGACCTTATTCAGTTCCATCCTCAGAATTTTTACAACTGAGGCAGCCCTTCAAGACGACATAAAACAGTCATGAAAATAATGAGGAACCGAATAAAGTCCCGAAACTAGTCTATGATGAAGGATATGAGGTGAGATGATAAAATTTTACTTAAATAAATAATACCTCATAGTCTTATTTTTTTCTAAAAAGTAATTAAGTTTTATTTTTGTTTAGTTGTTTCTTGACTCACCTAATACTTCTTAACTCCCTTGCAGATCTAAATTTCGTCACTGTATTTGTGACATTCTCAATACTGTTCACGTTCACAACTGAGAATGTCACAAATACAGTGACAAAATCTAGATCTGCAAGGGAGTTATGAAGTATGAGGTGAGTCAAGAAACAACTAAACAAAATTAAAATAAACCTCATAGTGTTATTTCCTACCTACATAACTTAATTAAGTTTTATATTTACTTTTTTTAAGCCATAAAATAATTGGTAACTTTTTTTTTCTCAAAACCAGTTAGAGATATACAATCTGTAATATGGAGAAAAATGCAGCTTCATGTGTTTAGTCTCATAGTTAAAATTGTCTCTCTGTCTATCTATCTCTACCCTTGTGAAAAATACTGTGCGGCCTAAAAGTCGGACTGAATCATTCATGTCATTCGGCCTGCACTTTCAAATGTGAGTGCTGAATTTTGAGATCGAGTGAGACATTGTCTCCAGGTAGATGTATGTCACTTTGAACATCTGTGCGTTTGCTCAGAAATGAAATCCATAAACATGACAAAATGAAATACATCAAACTGTAGGCCTATATTATAACCAACATTATAGATTATTAATTTATTTTTTAGTAAACAACTCAGTAAAATCATTATTTTAAAAACACAATTATTGAACACACAATTATCAAATGTGTAGTTCAAAGGAATCTGTTGTTATTTGCTATTTTCAATATATTTGTTAGAGAGTCAGTCACTGCAAAATAATGCTCTGACCTGTTCAGGATATTAAAAAGGAGGAGCTTTCTTTATTTTATTACAAAAGCAGGAGCTGGTAAAGGGAATTCGATAAAGAGTGAGATGAAACACGACTGTCATTGATTGTAAAACAAAATTCATTGAAACATGATTGGTCAATGACTCCCATTTGGGGCATGAGTTAAATAGTCATATTAAACTTACAATCTATATTTATTGTAAAAATTACATTTAAAGTAAAGTTATGACAAAAATTAATGAAATATGCAGTAAAATACTGATGATAAAAATATGATAGTTTAATTTTAGAAATCCAAACTATGAACATAATATGGAAATTAAAGTAAAAAAAAACAAGCCAAATAAAACAGTAGTTAACACAACTAAAGATAAAAATTCCTATTGTTTATTTTTTATTATTTCACTCACCTCATACTTCATAATTCATAGCAGACCCAGGGTTTCTTCACATCTTTTGTGACATTCTCAATGCTGTGTCACGTTCACAACTGACGTCCAACGGCCTTCTATCCTGCAGACTGACCTCCGCACCATCTGGTGGCCGACCGAAGAATTTCCAAATCAGTCCTCTCTCCTTATAACCGGGTATTTCAAAATTCATAGTTGTATTTTCATTCTTGCATATGTAAATTTTTTCCCAAATTGTGAGTTCCTTCGGTTTTTCCAATTGTTTAAGTAATTTTGTTTTGGTTTCTATTCTATGTTTTTCTGACCAGGCATGTGCAGCTATTGCAGATTTTTCGGTTTCTCTATTTTTAACATTTCTGAGGTGTTCTTTTAATCTTGTATTTAGATTCCTTTTTGTTTTTCCTATGTATATCTTTTCACAATCTTTACAATTAATTTGATTTCTTGCAGTCTTCAATATTTTCATTTTTGTTGGTTTTTATTAAATTACCTAAGCTGTAATCATTTTTCGGTGCTAATTTAATGTTGAATTTGTTGAAAATTTTTTGAAACTTGTCAAATACTAAAGGATGGTATGTGAACTTCTTGAATTTTTGTCTATATTTTTATCTGTCTGAAGAGTACTTTCATTATATTTAAATTAATATCGGGAAGTAAACATTATGAGGTTATATCATTAATAATGAATGGAGAACATATTTTAATTGACTCACCTCATACATTTTCAAACTTCTTTGATACCGACGGTTTCAGACAAAATCATGTCCTTCATGGATGCCATGACTGATGAAGGACATGATTTTGTCTGAAACCGTCGGTATCAAAGAAGTTTGAAAATGTATGAGGTGAGTCAATTAAAATATGTTCTCCATTCATTATTAAAGTACTTTCATTGATGATTTTTTGTTCTTTGAATTTATTTATTTTCTTGTGTATCATCTTCTTTTGAAAACCATTATCCTTCGCAATTTTTATGATGTGTTCTTTCTCTTTATTGTAATTTTCTTGCTCATGGGGACATTCACAAGTCTGTGTGTTAAACTATTAAATACTGCCTGTTTGTGTGAAAAATTGTTAAATCCAGTAGCTTTTATAGCTTTGGAATCTACAGAAAAGAAACTCACATCGACAATTATATAAAAGCTACTGGATTTAACCATTTTTCACACAAACAGGCAGTATTTAATAGTTTAACACACAGACTTGTGAATGTCCCCATGAGCAAAGAAAATTACAATAAAGAGAAAGAACACATCATAAAAATTGCGAAGGATAATGGTTTTCAAAAGAAGATGATACACAAGAAAATAAATAAATTCAAAGAACAAAAAATCATCAATGAAAGTACTCTTCAGACAGATAAAAATATAGACAAAAATTCAAGAAGTTCACATACCATCCTTTAGTATTTGACAAGTTTCAAAAAATTTTCAACAAATTCAACATTAAATTAGCACCGAAAAATGATTACAGCTTAGGTAATTTAATAAAAACCAACAAAAATGAAAATATTGAAGACTGCAAGAAATCAAATTAATTGTAAAGATTGTGAAAAGATATACATAGGAAAAACAAAAAGGAATCTAAATACAAGATTAAAAGAACACCTCAGAAATGTTAAAAATAGAGAAACCGAAAAATCTGCAATAGCTGCACATGCCTGGTCAGAAAAAACATAGAATAGAAACCAAAACAAAATTACTTAAACAATTGGAAAAACCGAAGGAACTCACAATTTGGAAAAAATTTACATATGCAAGAATGAAAATACAACTATGAATTTTGAAATACCCGGTTATAAGGAGAGAGGACTGATTTGGAAATTCTTCGGTCGGCCACCAGATGGTGCGGAGGTCAGTCTGCAGGATAGAAGGCCGTTGGACGTCAGTTGTGAACGTGACACAGCATTGAGAATGTCACAAAAGATGTGAAGAAACCCTGGGTCTGCTATGAATTATGAAGTATGAGGTGAGTGAAATAATAAAAAATAAACAATATTAAAAAACCTCATAGTGTTATTTCCTATCTACATAACTTAATAAAAATTCCTGCCTGAATCTTAAAGCTGGAGATCTTGGGTTCACATCAGAGTTCAGGCAGGAATAGTATACCTCTTCTCATATTTTGATCACTCACCTGGAACATGTTTTGAAGGACATTTTCTCCATTTTCAGCCAAAAATCTTTTTAAGTTGCCTTTTGGTTGAAAATGGAAGAAATCCCTTTCAAAACATTTTCCATGTGAGAGAGAAGAATATAAGGTGACATATATAATAACTCATTCAGTTTATTTGATAAAATTTTTCCTATCAATTTTGAGAATGAAACTGTTTTTCTTGTTGACAGATTTGGCCAATCAGCTCGAGATGGTTACTTCTGTAGGAATAGAAGACTTAAAGGCACACCATAAGGTAAGATTACATAGAAAACTGGTTGGCCATAGTGGTCTAGTGGTCTGTTCCTTGCATCTAGTCCTGAGGGTCATGGGTTCAAACTTGGCCAGGGTCTATGGATTTTTTAGAATAGGAAATCCAAGGATCAAGTCCTCCGGGACGGACTTTAATCCCTGGTCCCAGTTTGAAGATTTTGTGGCTCGTGAAAGAATCTTAAGCCTGAATAAACAAGGCCTCTAAGCAAAATTCACTGATCTTAATCATCCAAGTGATAACTATGGCTGGACTCAAATGGTTGTAAAGCCAAAAAGTATATGGAAGACTAACTACAAAGAGGGCATAGTTGGTTAAAGCAATATGCTACAAGTTAGGTTCAATTTCCGTTGGGGGCAGGATTTTTGAACTAGCCTAAACCTTCTGTGGCACCACTGCCCCTTGGGATTGACTTAGCTCCTGATGGGGCCAAGATTTTTAAACTGGCCTAAACCTTCTGGTAGCACCTTGGGGCTGGGATCAAGTCAGCCTCTAGTAGAAATGAGTACTAAGTTCTGGGTATAGAGGCAGCCTTCATGCAGGTTGACATCTCGTGCTGATTATCTAGAAAGGTGAGAGCCTTAATTTTCTATTACCCCAATGACATCCTAAGGCCTGTAGTGGGATCACTTTATCTTTCCTTTAAATTTTACTAATACAGATATGTAAGAATATATCTAATAGTCAGGATTTGACAATAAAATAACTTTCCTTATAGATTCATAATATTTAGTAACAAAATCTGAATGCATATTCAAAGCTTGGCATGATTTTAAATGTCCCATATTCAAATCCTCTCCTTCTATGCATAGTTGACAGTTTGGTGATGTGACAGACCAATTCTGTATAAATGGTCTTTCAGGCAGGTTTAGACAGTAATATGATGATAACTTACCTTGGAGTTAGTCTAGGTGGTGGATTGGGGAATATCTCACAGAAATGGGCAGTTGGAAAGAAATCAAATACTTTTTGCAGACCAGCAAGCTGCTGCTTTCATTTCATATGCAGTATTTTGATTGTTATTACTAGGGCTTGGAAGTTGAGGAAAAAACTTTTTTTTTCATTTTATGTCCGTAGATGAGGCCCAACTTAATATATATATCGAAAAAGCACCACTGCTATAAAGTAAAAATATTCTCTTTAATTTGCTTACTTGTTATAGTAGTTACTAGGTGGCAGTGGAGACCGAGTTCCCGCTACATCTGGTAATAATAGAAAATATGTATAAGAAAAATAAATGCTTGTTCTGGATTCACCTGGTAGCGTAAGTGGTAGCGCACTGAGATATCAACTCAGAGGTCCGGGTTCAAATCCCGTCCAGGCATTTATTTTTCTTATCTTGTCATATATATATATATATACACATTTTGGATCATTGTAGGCCAGCAAATGGTAGGTTTTATTTGTCCTTTTTTTTTTACTTTTTTGGCTTATTGGTCCTTTTTTTTTTAGGTCTTAATGGCTTTTTTGTGACTTTACATTCTTTTGGCTACAATTATACCATTTGTGTAATTCAAGAATCTGCATAGTCTAATCTCAATTCCAACTTATTTTAAAAACATATCTAGTTTTACTTTCCAAAAACTTTTCACATTGTAAACACTTTTGTTCCACGAGAAACTATTGAACCCTCACAAAATATCCCGTTATTTTTAACTAGCCTCCTGACTGCCTCATATCTATTGCAGGTTTGCTGAATTCATTCTAGGTGGGAAAAATTGTTCATTCTAAAATCTCCAAGAACTTTCTTTTTAATTAACACAGAATTCCTTTTCCAAGCTATGTTGATTTAAAAAATATATACCATATTTTACAGACTATAAAACACACTTTTTTTTTCTGAAAAAATTGCCTCCAAAATTCAGGTGAATCTTCTACTCGAAATTAATATAAACATTCCAATGTTTGATTTAAAATTCCCACCAGTCTTAAAAATGGCCATATATTTGCTGCCACGGAAAACCTATCTCTATCTGGCAACATTGGATTTAACTGGCAGCAGCAGAGCACCGATGCAACAAACATGAATTATGGGGATTCACAAGCTTGCTTACACTGTCTCCCTCCCACTCCTTCATCACAAACCCAGAACACTTTCTAGCCTATGGTGCGTCATTGCCAGTGAACTTGAACAAATGGATGATGGATGAAACCCAACATGAATTCACGCTGAAGGGAGCTTTAAAATGACATACAATCAAACAAGTGTGTCAGTGGTCTAGAGTGAGAGAAGACATTATTGTTAAATCTTTCAAGAAGTGCGGCATAAGTAACACTCTCAATGGCAGTGAAGACCATCCTATATATGAAGAGGACAATGATGACGAAGAAGAAGAAAGTTCAGATGACAATTTTCAAAGATTTTAAAGATCAGAACCGTTTTATATACTAAGAATTTTTTTAGTCTGGCTTTGCAATCTAATAATAAAAATGGTAAAAATGTTACTTTTTTTAAAATTGCTTAAAAAATAAGGTATATCTTATAGTCCGTAAAATACAGTATATAAATTTATGTTGAGTTTTTTTTTTGACTCACCTCATACTTCTTAATGTCACAAATGCAGTGACGAAACTTGAGTCTGTGAGGGAATTAAGAAGTATGAGGTGAGTCAAAAACAACTCACTGTAATTTAAAGAAACCTCATACTCGCCTCGGTAGCTCAGTTGGTAGAGCACTTGGCCCGGAAAGCCAAGGGTCCCGGGTTCGAGTCCCGGTCTAGGCGAAAATTTTTCTCTTCAAATTTAATTTATCTTTCATTGAGAAATGTTAAATTAATAATAAAAACATCATTAGAGGCCTTACTGGCTTTTAAAGTAATGTTAAATTTCCAATAAATGTCTTCTTAACTAAGAAGCCGCCATTTGCAAAGATAGAAACAATGGTTTCAAAAGCATTGGCGATAGGGAATTACAACGTATATAAGAGAAAAATTTGCGTCTAGATCGTAACTCGCCTCGGTAGCTCAGTTGGTAGAGCACTTGGCCCGGAAAGCCAAGGGTCCCAGGTTCGAGTCCCGGTCTAGGCGAAAATTTTTCTCTTCAAATTTAATTTATCTTTCATTGAGAAATGTTAAATTAATAATAAAAACATCAAACCTCATAGTGTTATTTTCTACCTACATAACTTAACAGTATAAAAAGTATGAAAGAAGGGCTGCATGCAAATACATTAGTCGGTCTAGGCGAAAAAATTTCTCTTCAAATACATTAGTCTCTACTCAAATTACTTCCAATCACTGGTGAGCTGACTCACCGTGAGCAAGTGCAAAGATCGAATTAGCTACCCACTAACTGGTCATGCATGAAAGTCGTCGTTTTCATAATATTGGCAAGAAATTACCCAGAATTCTCAGCGATAAAACCACTTCCGTTATTTTCGTCTGTTAGAGGCACGCATTTACGCTTGCATCCCGCAAATAATACCATATACAACAACGGTAGTGTCGCGCAATATTATGCCGATTCTCCTGTTCTTCCAGTTGAATTCTTTGGCAGACTCTATCAAATTCCTCTTCTCTGCGTATACCGAAAACAAGATCGAAGTCTTCAAGGTCCGACATCTTGGATAAAGCAGCAAGGTATGCGGCAAAGGTTTCAAACTACATCGGTTCCCTTTGGGATTCTCATGATTCGTTTCTCTCTTAAGTTACCTTGTCAGGTAGCTTACGAATTTCAATAATTATTATCGCATGAACAGATTTCTGAGTAAGCAAAATCGTATTAGGATACAACTTTCTCAGCAGAGAATGCCTTTTACGGTCTAATGCGTTCATAGATTCGACCCTTAGTCATCAATACTTTTGCAATGTGTGTTGTTACATAGCATTAGAATTTTGTAATTTTTAAACATTTTTTATTACATTCATTAAAAATCAGTTGAAACTAAAACTATTATTTAATTTGAATTGCCTTTTTATGTCATTTTTCAATTTTTAGGTATTTTTTAGGATATCTTTTAGGCCATTTTAAAGGTCTTTTATAGGCACTTTATAGGTTCTCAACTTCCGAGCCCTAGTTATTAGAGTGAGTAGATGTTTATATGGAATTAAAAAAAATGTTTGCTGCGTCTTGTGTTAGGTGGCAGAGAGATTATCTGCTGGAGAAGATCAACAGGAATGGTTTGATGATGATTTTGGTCTGAGCACCACAAGGAAAGAAGCAGAGGAACTTAGACTTCAGCAACTACAAATAGAACAAGAGGCAAGTAACACATACAGAGCGGAATTAATATTTCTTCTTCTTCTGTCATTATAGTGTTAGGACTGCCTTGTTCCACTTCCTCTGCTATATTCTATTTTTTGCCATTCTCTTCTCCAAACTCTTTTCCATTTCAATGTTTTTTATTATGAAATATGAAGGCTTTCTTAGGGCTTAAAGGACCTTTGGGTCATGGATTAATTGGGCATTTTTGGTAGCATGAGTTTCTTTACGGTTTGGGGCTTTACTTACCATGAAACTAACCGAGTGTTAGTATGTGGATGTATTAGTTATAAAGGTATACTTGTCTTCGAACATGAATAAATCGATTCTTAACTTAACTATTTTATTTCTAGCATAAAATGATTACAATAACCTTAAGTAATTCCAACCCTAAATAACTAATCTAAGCTTATATTAAGAAAACCTACATTCTAACTTTCCTGAATTTCGAGAGGGAGAGAGAGAGATGTTGTTACAAATCTACCCTAAATTATATTCTAATACGAGGGCGGATCGGAAAGTAACGCACAATAATTTTTTTTTTTAAAGTTTAATAGTAAAAAAAAGGAAAAAAATCACAAATGAACTTACATCTTTTACCTACTTTTCGACATAGTCACCAACTTTCTCAACACATTTTTCCCATTGTGTTACCAGTTTCAATATGCCCTGTTCGTAGAAGTCCGTTTGGTTGGAGTGTAGCCATCTGCGCACTGCTGATTTCACTTCCACATCTGTCTCAAAGCGTTTGCCAGCCAGGAATTTCTTCATGGGACCAAACAGATGAAAGTCCGATGGTGCAAGATCCGGACTGTATGGTGGATGCTGGAGCACCTCCCAACCAAATTCGGCGATTTTCTGACGAACGACAGCAGCAACATGGGGGCGAGCATTGTCATGAAGAAGTTTAACGTTAATGTTGTGACGTTTGTCACGAATGGCACGACGCAACTTCACCAAAGTTTTAATGTAGGCCGCAGCATTCACAGTGGTCCCGTGTTCAGCAAAGTCCACCAATAAAACACCATGCATATCCCAGAACACTGTCACAAGCACTTTCCTGGCAGATTGAGTCACTTTGAATTTTTTCTTTACTGGGGAACCAGCATGTTTCCACTCCATTGATGCCTGCTTTGTTTCGGGCGTGTAGTGGTACGCCCACGACTCATCACCTGTGACGATTCCTTCCAGAAAGTCATGTCCTTGTGCGGTGTACCGCGTTAAGTGGTCCAAGCTTGCCATTATTTGCTGGCCCTTGTGGTCGTCTGTCAGGTTCTTAGGCACCCAGCGAGCACTAACTTTACGGAATTTCAAATTTTCATGAACAATATCGTACACCGCACCATAGGAAATGTTGAACTTCTGTGATAAGGCTCGCAGTTGCACACGCCGGTCATTCAGAATTGCCACCTCAATGCCTCTGACATTCTGCGGGATTGCTGCTGTTGTCGGCCGGCCGGAGCGTGGCGAATCACTAAGGTTCACGCGTCCCTCTTGCAAGAATGTGCACCACCTGGAGACATTGCTACGGTCCATACAATCATCCCCATACACGCCACACATGTCCCTGTGAATTTCACTGGGTTTATGCCCTTTGGGTCCCGCGCCGTAGCCGAGTGGTTAAGGCAGGAAGCCTTGGCGCAGAGCTACGGGACTTGCGCTGGTTCGAGTCCCCATGGGGGAAGAAATTTTCTCATGGTATTTCGGCCAGTATGGGACCGGTGCCCACCCAGCATCGTGATGCATTTGGGTAGCTACAATAAGTAGCGGCTCCAGGTTGAGAAAACCAGGTATAACGGCTGGGGGACTCGACATACTGACCACATGTCACCCCTACACTGGCTGATTGTCATCTACCTCTGTGATTGACACATGTGGATGTGAGGCCAGCAGCCGACTGGTAGGCTAAGGGCCTTGTAGGCCTGTCGCGCCAGGAGTTTTTTTTTTATGCCCTTTGGCCCACAAAAATCGAACAACACTTCTCTGTTCCTCACAGGTGGACGACTGTAGCATGTGCGCCATCTTTGTTGCATAGTTCAAGCTTCTCTCGCAAGAGGTGCACCTGAGAAAAAAATACCATCTGTAGTGAAAACTTCAAACTATATCTCTGTAAAATTTCAACATTCTAGCTGCAATACCAAGGCAGAAAAAAATTATTGTGCGTTACTTTCCGATCCGTCCTCGTAATTATCTAGTAAAGCTTACATGTTGAAATATAGTTGTTCACTCTGACTTAATATTACAAATCAAAATACTTTATGGCATTTCTAATTGTCCTAGGAAAATTTAAGAAAAATGGTATGTAGACGTACCCATCAGCTCACTGCTTCATCAGACACGAGTCCCCTATTTTGGCAAGTTTATGTACCAAAACTACTGCACCTACAGACTGTAACTAACTGTACTAATATTCCTACAGTTCTAAAACCAGAGATTTTACAGTTAGCCTTGTCCTACTTTGTTCCTGCCATAAGTCAAAATTCTATCATGAAATATAATATGTCTAAATGCTTTATATTTCACCAGCTGTTTTTATATGAAATAATTAAAATAATCTATGTATTCGTAACATTTTTATTATTTCATTTCATACATCTCAATGATTGATAAATCTTATTTGAAGAGAAAAATTATATACTCAAACTGGGACTCGAACCCAGGATCTTTGACTTTCCAGGCCAATGCTCTACTGAATGACTGGGTTCAAGTCCCAGTCTGAGTGTATCATTTTTCTCTTCAAATATGATTTATCCATCATTGAGATGTATGAAATGAATAATAAAAACATTGAAAGAAGCTGTACTGGTTTTATAATGTAATGTAAAATTCCCAAATAAATGTCTTCTTAATAATGAAGCTGCCATTTGCAAGAAAGAAGCAAAGGTTTCATAGCTTTTGGTGCACAGGAATTGACAGCGTATATAAGAGAAAAATTTGCATTTAGGTTGGAACTTGGCCCAGATCGCTCACTCGGTAGAGTATTGGCCTGGAAAGCCAAAGGTCTTGGGTTCAAGCCCCAATCTGAGCATATAATTTTTCTCTTCAAATATGATTTATCTTTTCCATTTCTTACTATAACCTTTATACCATCCATATAGGGTAAACTCATGTACTGGTAAATTTGTGATACTTTTCTACACACACCTGCAGTTAGCTAAACATCTGGGCTACTCTCAAAGACAGCATAGAACATCACAAGGCAAAAAATAAAACTCCAGTCCAAAGTTGATTGGTGGTGACCCTAACATACTGTGACACATTGTTGATCAGTTGCTCAAATTACTGCCTTTAATTGAAAATACAGTAGGAAGTAACATTATGAGGTTTTACTTAATAATAAGTTTGGTCTTAATTCTTACCTCATATCGTTATTTCTGTTAGACATATGTTTCAAGACATGTTTGTCTCATCTTCAGTAGTTACACACTATGTAACATCAGACTCTGTAACTACTGAAGATGAAACAAACATGTCTTGAAACATATGTCTAGCAGAAACAATGATATGAGGTCAGAATTAGACAACCCAAACTTATTATTACTGCCTTTAAATTTTGCAAGCAGCAGCAAGATTCCCAATAAGCCAATAGGAGTTAGAATTGGGTCATGTACAGCTGGCAAATGATCTCTATAGACATGCTGTCTGGAAGAATAATTTTCCAGATGTTGAGCCTTCAATCATATGCCTCTGGAGGATACCATATGAAAACGATCTGAACAGGCTAAACTCTCGCTTATATATGGAGGTGCAAGGGGCTGACCACATGACCAGCCAGTTGTGCGTGGATTGTGAAACAGTGATGCAATCTCAAGAGCAAAGACAAGAAAACATTAATATAATAAATTTGTGAATTTTTACATTATGAGGTTTTCTTAATAAGAATCAAATGAATCATGAATTCTTCTTACCTCATACATCTATGTTCTTTTAACATAGAACTGCAGTATCGGGAACATCATTCCCATCATCTGCTGTTTTCATGACTGTAAATTTTTTATTATGCTGGTAATTTTCTAAACTGCCATCTGGTATACTTTTGAAGAAGTAATTTTCTAAATGCCATCTGGTTGACAGGGCTGACAACCCGGCTGACATCAAGTGCCGATTGTCTAGAAAAAGTGGGAGCCTTAACCTCTTACTACCCCAAGGACCTCCTGAGGCCTCTAGCGGGATCACTTTACTTTACTTATTTCGTATTAAATTTTTCCATGTGTGTTGATATTTTCTCCAATATGTTAAAATCTTCCAAAAATGTTTGTAGCCACAGTATTTAAAAACATATACCCTTTATTTACTTGTATAATAAATAAATTTTGTCCTATGTTTTGCAGATACAAGAACTTGAGCAGGCTCAGGAATCGTTGCCATACTTTTACTTCAGAGAGATTCCTAACAAACCACCTCCACCTTACACGCCACCCGGCCAGACACCAGTAGTGACACCTTCCTCTACACCAGCAAAACATGAAGAGGATTCACAAGTTATGCCTTGTGCATATGAAGAAATAACAAACAATACTGTACAAGTTACCAATTATTTATATGGTATTGTTACTTCTGGTGGTGATATTATGTATTCTGAACCACCTCCTGGTTATTATGAAGACATCCCATCATCTGACTCAAGCGATGTCAAAGCAAAGAGTAAAAAATCATTTAAGAAGTTAATCTTTGATTTAACAAGGGAGTTTGTAAAAGAAACTTTTGTTTTAGAGGAAGTTGAATCTACTGTACCATGGGAATGGTCATCAAAATTATCTAAACGAAAGAAGCCACCTCCACATTCAAAAGAAATGCTACAAGGAATAGTCAAAAGAAAAGTGTTAGAACATTTTGATACAGTTTTTAAATCTCCGAAAGAAAAACCGATAACTCGCTGGAGTCGTAAAAAGCAAGATTTTGTAGATGAGATTCTTGTAAAAGAATCTCACAATGAAGAATCTGACTGGATAAATTATGAAGAAGATGAAGTGACTGTTAAAAATGACATTACTCAAAAACTTCTAGAGAAATTAATGGATGAAACTGTGCAGTTATTATTCTCTGTTTATAAAACAAAATTTGGTATTCTGCATACAGCTGCATTATAACATTGGTGGACATTCTAGTCAAAATTTTAATTCATAAAACAATGCCATTGTTTGACAGCATTAGCAATATTTCTAGTAGTAATTTCTATCACTCTTCCAAAGAGCATAGGGTCTCGACAAACTATTATTTGCTGGCATCTTGATCTCTCTTGCTTTTTTCTTGTTGTTCTATTTCACTTCTCACTATAGGTAATTTTTTCTCTTTTCTATTGTACTTATCTGTTATATTCTTAAGACATGTCCAAACCATTTGTTTCCTTTGTTTAATTTTTTTGTAAATCTTATACTGGTTAGTCAGCTTTCATAACTCTTCTTGGAAATAATTTTAGGCCACCAGATTCTGGTAATGAATCTTAGATATCTATTCATAAAAATCTGTAACTTATTTTGAATTTCTTTTGAAACATTCCAAGTAACATGTTTTAAAATTATGACCTTTAATGTCAGCATTCATTACATATTTAAGCACATATAGATTTCACTCAGTGTTTGATTTACAGGCCTTCTGAAGCCAGTTTTTCTCTTAAAATCAGTTGTAAAATCAATTACCAGCTTGTTGGGCCTATTGTAGCATCATGTTGTTCCTTTGCTGATGGTTTTTAGATTTCTTGACAAATGTTCACAGTTACTTTCTAGGTGCCAGAGATCAATTCCCCACTGTATTTCATTCCAAGCAGATGAAACTGGGAAGACCAAGAACCAGATGGTTAGGTCATGTTAAAATGGATTTAGGAAAAAAGGGCTATAACTAAGGCCTAGATTGTTATGCACTAAAAAAATATTGATTTTGTGTATGCTAAAATTGTTTTAAAAATGTGCTAAATACTGAAAAATATTTTCAAAATAAATAACTTAGTAGAAAAATTAACATTGGAACTCACCAATTGCAGCTAAACATGAGATTTTAACCAATTGCTGTGGTGATCTGATTCTGAATAACAATACACTACAAACAATAAATCCCTACTGGCTTTATAAAGTAGTGTTTAAATTCCCGATAAATGTCTTCTTAACTAAGAAGCCGCCATTTGCAAAGATAGAAGCAAAGGCTTCATAGTATTTGGTACTGGGAATTACAACATATATAAGAGAAAAATTTGCGTCTTGGATCAGAACTCGCCCCCGATAGCTCAGATGGTAGAGCATTGACCTAGAAAGCCAAAGGTCCCAGGTTTGAGTCTCGATCTGGGTGAAAATTTTTCTCTTCAAATATAAAAAGTAAAAAACAAAAATAAATCTTAACTTACATTCATGTTTTAGTCACGTCAACAATGAGTTCAATGTATGATATAATACCCAGTGATGGCTTCTATCTTTACTAACATTATTCTTAAAAATTAGCTTTAAATTAATTTAATATTATACAAATATTCCAGTGAGTTAGCTCAAGCTATATCATTTGAGACTAAAATTAGGGAGATCTCGGATTCAAACCCCAGTGTTGACCAACCTCACAAAGATTTTCTCCTAGTTTTTCTCAATTGTCAAATCAAATTTCTGGGTTGGAATTTTACTACCAGGTCTCTTTTTGTAACTAACTCACTGCACTATTGAACTTTGTAGGTTCATGGCCAAAATTATCCAACCTTCTCCTGTATTATTATTATATTATTATTATAATTTATCCTTCTATGAGAAGTGTTAAATTAATAATAAAATCGTCTTCTCCTGTATATTTGAAGAGAAAAATTATACACTCAGACCAAGGTTTGAACCCAATACCTTTGGCAACACAACGAGGATATATACCCATCAATAGGAACCTCAAACTCCATGCTATTCATTTTGCAGACGATTTAGCTCTTCTGGCACTCTCTGAAAATGATTTGCAACGATCAATTTATAATTTACAAAAAATAGGTGCCAAATTTAATATAGAAATATCAATTAACAAAACTAAAATTATGGCATTTCATGGGAAGGACCCCATACAAAGTAAAATCTGTCTCCAGAATAAAATTTTAGAGAGATCTAATCAATTTAAATATCTTGGATATTATCTCTCTATCTGGGATGAAAAGGATATCCCTGAAAAAATTACTAGTTATAATAAAAGTTTGGGAATTATTAATCAAGTTATGAAACCATCCCTTGTACAAAAAAACACCAGATTATGTTTATGTAACACTTTGGCTAGACCAGTGTTGATCTATGGTAGTGAAGCATGGACACTAAAAAGACAACATGAAAGCAGAATAACAGCTTGTGAAATGAGATTCATGCGCAGAACAGCGGGTTACACCAGATGGGATCGGAAAAGGAACACTGATATCTTAAAAGAATTGAAGACTACGCCAATTTTGAAATATATTAAACAGTACAACTAATTCTTGAAAGAATGAGTTCAAATCGGATCCCCAAAGCTGTTTATAATTATATACCAAGAGGACGAAGATCTCTGGGCCGTCCTATGAAACTCTGGAGGGAAAATTTTGTATAGGATCGTAACAGGCCTTGACCTAATACTTGGAAGGAACAAGAAGATCTTTGGCTTTCTAGGCCAAAGCTATACTGCTGCACTATCTTGGGTTCAAACCCCGGTCTGAGTGTATAATTTTTCTCTTCAAATATAATTTGTCCTTCAGTGAGAAGTATTAAATTAATAATAAAAATATCTCCTGTATAATTTATGTCCCTCAAACCATTGATGGTATTCTCTCACCTCATTCTTGGCTACTGGGTGCTTTCCCTCTGGTTTTCCTATAAGGAGTTTCCATGCCTTCTTTCATTCCCATTTGTGCCACATGTCCTGCCTATCACAGTCTATGAGACTTGAGGTGTTCTTATTACATTTAGCTTCCCATAAAGATCGTGTAGCTCAATGTTATATAGTCTTCTCCATTCACCTGTGTATTCTTCTCTCTTTGATTCAAAAGTTTTCCTAAGAACTTTATTCTCAAATACTCATATCTTGATGTTTTTATTATTAATTTAACACTTCTCACTGAAAGAAAAATTATATTTGAAGAGAAACATTTTTGCCCAGACCGAGACTCGAACCTGGGACCTTTGGCTTTGTAGGCCAATGCTCTACCATCTGAGCTATCGGGAAGTGTTCCTAACTAGATGCAAATTTTTCTCATATGTATATATGTTGTAATTCCCAGCACCAAATGCTATGTAGCCTTTGCTTCTATCTTTGCAAATGGCAGCTTCTTATTAAGAAGAGATTTATCAGGAATTTTAACACTACTTTATAAAGCCAGTAAGGCTTCAATTGATGTTTTTATTATTAATTTAACACTTCTCACTGAAGGATAAATTATATTTGAAGAGAAAAATTTTCGCCCAGACAAGAATCAAATCCGGACCTTTGGCTTTCTAGGCCAATGCTCTACCATCTGAGCTATCGGGCGAGTTCCAATCTAGATGCAAATTTTTCTCTTATATATGTTGTAATTCCCAGCACACCAAATGCTATGAAGCCTTTGCTTCTATCTTTGCAAATGGCAGCTTCTTAGTTAAGAAGACATTTATCGGGAATTTTAACACTACTTTATAAAGCCAGTAGGACTTCAATTGATATTTTTTATTATTAATTTAACACTTCTCACTGAAGGATAAATTATATTTGAAGAAAAAAATTTTCGCCCAGACCAAGAATCGAACCCGGGACCTTTGGCTTTCTAGGCCAGTGCTCTACCATCTGAGCTATCGGGGCAAGTTTCGATCTAGACACAAATTTTTCTCTTATATATGTTGTAATTCCCAGCACCAAATGCTATGAAAGTCTTTGCTTCTATCTTTGCAAAAGGCGGCTTCTTAGTTAGAAGACATTTATTGGGAATTTAACACTACTTTATAAAGCCAGTAGTGCTTCAATTGATGTTTTTTTTATTATTAATTTAACACTTCTCACTGAAGGGTAAATTATATTTGAAGAGAAAAATTGTTCTCTTCAAATATAACTCATAATCTTTATTAAATATATGTAGGAAATAACACTATGAAGTTAATTTAATTAATTAATTACTCATAATCTTTTCTCCTCCCTTAAAGTAAGAGTCCAACTTTTGCATCCATGTAATATAATTGGGAGAATAACAATTTTATATTTTTCAGTTGAACATTTTTTTGAGAGAAATTGGGATGACAAAAGTCCTTGCAATGCATAATAGCATGCATTTCTGAAATTGAGCCTATATTTAATTCTCTTATACATCTCATTTTCTCGGTATTAGAATTCAGCCACTTCTTCAAAATTTCCCTCATTTCTCATTGTTTGTCCATTTCCATTATATAAATGAATTTCTACATGTGACCATATATTTAGTTTCAGTGATGTTTTCTTCCTACCTCAATAGAAATTCTTTTCATAGTATCATTAAAAAATAAATATTAAACAAACCCTATGTGGCTCTAGATATTAATGTCGAAATGACAAACTAGTGATATTGAATTTTAAAAAAAGTTTTAGTACTTCTGTGTAGCATTTTCAGCTCTATATAACTCTATTAATAACCTCATAGCGTCACTTCCTTTAAAAATTAATGAAAATCTGTTCCATTATTTTATTAAGTAATCAATTGAATTGATGTTTACTTGATGAAAATCCATAACTTATTTAATTAAATAAAAATAAAACTTAAAGTTTTATGTGATTTTCATATTTATTAAAATATAATTTAATTACAGCTGTTTCGGTACACTGTACCTTCTTCAGACGTGATAAATTAATAATTTTGTTATTATAGTACATAACAACTGTAACTATGCAACAATTTTTTTTTTTTACTATCTCTATTACAAATTTAAAAGAGGCGATTCATTCAAATCTAGTTGGGATTTAACAGCTTATTACCACTTTTCATTTATTTATCTTTATAACTTCTAAAGGTCCACTTCTTTCCTTTGTCACAAACATGTAAAATTTTTAAATTTGGATCAAAACAATGGTCATATTGGAGTAGGTGGTAGCATATTTTGAATTATCTAAATTTCTGTTATATGCTCTCATATGTTCCTTTATACGATCCAAATTTAAAATTTACATGTCTGTAACAAAGGAAAGTAGTTGGACCTTTTAGAAGTTATAGAGATAAATAAATTGAAAAGTGGTAATAAGCTGTTAAATTCCCAACTAGATTTGAATGAATCGCCTCTTTTAAATTTGTAATAGAGATTGAAAAAAAAAATTGTTGCATAGTTACAGTTGTTATGTACTATAATAACAAAATGATTAATTTGTTATCATGTCTGAAGAAGGTACAAAGTACCGAAACAGCTGTAACTAATTTATATTTAAACCCTTTGCCCCGCTCAGTTATTTCCAGTAGTATGCTGTATAGAGACATATTCCTTTTATGGCATTTAAAGTTTAAATGTCTTCTAGACACTTTTAATTGAAGAATGGCATATGTGTACTAACTATGATCTCTTCTGAAAAATCATGTGAAATATGCTAAATCAAAACTTGTTTTCAAATTACAAATATCTTCATCAAATAATTAATTATTAATTTTGTAAATATGTCACGATACAATTTATATATATATAAAAATCTGAAAGTATTCCACAATTGTAAGGATGGATAATATTACCTTTCAATAATATTATAATTGAAGCAAATATATTTATTAACAATTAATATTTTATATGTATGAATAAATTATATAGGCCTATCCTCAGTTTAATATCTTATGTTTATAGTTTGCATAAAATATATTTCTAAAATTATTATGAAAACTAGTATGTAGTCCGTTTCTATTTATTTTTTAATATCAACTTGAAATAATGTACCATTGTTAAAAAAAACTATATTTCGCTGATAAATCAAGACACAGACACAGAAAGTAAGTAACATCATTAGTAAATATTCTCGCATATCCAAGTTCTACTACAGATAAAATATATTTATTTATTACTTTCTTTATTACGGTATATAATAAAGAAAAATTGTCCTTATCCATTTATAATTTTATTTGGTGATGAGAAAGATTCCAATTCCTTAAAATTAAGTTCTGAGGACCAATTTAATAAAGAGATTATTATTGTTCTCGTTAATAATCAGTGCGCTCTGTCGTTGACAGCTACATTTCTTCATCACTGGCGCTTGTTTGTTCTATATGACTATATTGCACTAAACTACCCATCCAAGAAGCGTCAGAACTATCACTTTCATATAAAATTCCTCATCTATTGCGGCCACAACGTCTTCACTGAACAATGGGTTAAATTACAGGTAGTTTTACTAACACATGAACTTTTGCTTTCGCTTGCCATGGTTACAGATAAACTGGTGGAGGCTTTCAAAAATAGGGTTGAAAACACAAAAAAAGTACCGTTAGAATTTTACAAAAAATTATAAAGCAAGCCTTGTTGCCACATTTAATACGTTCCACAGATGCCAAAGAATGACTAACATGTCACAGTTTTCCAAGAAAGTGAATCCAAGTTGAAATACAACTGTTTTATAAAGAGGTACGCTTTACTACGTTATACGGGGCAGGGACAAAGCAAGTAAGGTATGCTTTACTACGTTATATGGGGCAAAGGGTTAATAAATATGCAAATCACATACAACTTTAAGTTTTATTTTTATTTAATTAAATAAGTTATTTTATTGTTTATGACAAGTTTTATCCTTAGAATATGTTTTCCAGTTAACGCCATCAATTTAGTTTTTTTTTTTCTTGAGAGATCCTAATCTTTGTTATGTTATGAAATTGAAAATATTCTTATTTAATATCATATTTCTAATTATTTTATTCACATCATCATTTGTTCTGTGTTCATTATTCTATTGATTATGACAATTTTTTATCTTTAAAATATATTTTCCAATTAACATTATCAATTTAGTTTTGTTTCAGATATCTTAATCTTTGTTATCTTATGAAATTGACAATATTATTATTATTTTATTGTTTATGACAATTTTTATTCATAAAATTTGTATTCATAAAATATGTTTTCTAATTAATGTCCATTTTTTGTTGGCCCAAAAAAAATTCCTAAGGATTTATTTTCAATAACCAAGAGTTTTTGTATTTTGATCTTTTCAAAGGTTTAGGTTTCACAGGCGTAAGTCATCATAGGTCGTATTATAATTTGACATATTCTAACTTTAGTATTGTTGGTAGTTATTTCTGCATTGCAGAAGTGATTTGTTAGCATGATATGTACTGTTGCATAGTGTAATTCTAGTTAGATTTCTTCTTCCATTGAGTTATTTATGTTTATTATTGAACCAAGATAATGATTAAAAGAGCTTATTTGTACAATTTATGTGTTGGTACCAGTGGCTATCAAAGTATCATCATATAATTTATTTTTAGAATATTTAGAAATTTGATTTTTTGTGGATTTATTATACTGGTCAACAGTGGTTTTGTTGCCCTTGATATAAGATTAATTTCGGATATATTTATGCTCACAATTCATGAAACTATCAATGATTTTGGAAGATTTGCTCTGTTTTTTTTAATCTTTATTTTAATTTTCACTACAAAAATTGGAAAATATGAAAAAATATAACATATATATTTATAATGTCAATTGTTTTTTGAAAAGTTAGTATGCACTGATGTAAATAGAAAGAAAAATATCGAAAACCCATGTTATACTCGAGTGAAATGCTTTTTATAAGATTTTCTTCTATAATTTTTTAGAGGACAATCTCTTTTTAAAGACCAGCAGTAATCTGCCATCATGTGATGGTCCCATCTACCCTGATACCCTCACTCCATTACTTTTAGATCCTAGTGAAAGCGCACTCCCTGTTCGTTGCTATAATTTCCTAAATTATCCGGAAATCTATTCAGGTGACTGTGGAGAAAATGTAACTTTACACTCATATTTGCTCCCAGAATCTTGAAGCTTATCAACATGTTTTGCACAATTTCTTTATAATTTGGTGCTTTATAATTATCTAGGAAATTTTCTACTACCAATAAAAAACTCTTCCAAGCTTCACTTTCCAGAACAGTCATAACTTTGATAAAATTTGCATCTTTCATCAATTACCGAATTTGAGGACCATCAAATATTCCGCCTTTTAACTTTTACATACTGAGCTTAGGAAATTTTCTACAAATGTATTTGAAACATTTTCCTTCCTTGTCCAATGCTTTGACGAATTGTTTTATCATATCCAGATGCACGTCGTGAGTACTTTAATTTTGTCAAATAACTGAGATCACAGCCGATGTGTGGAGTGAGGGGTGTGAGAGTTGGGATCATGTGATGTTTGTATACACGAAAAAAAGTGCAGAAATCAAATCATGACTGGAAACATAAATTTTATTAGTAACAAGCCGTTTACTGTTTAAGATATAAGATACACAAAAATCATAAAAACTAGAGCACATTCAGCAGTTTCATGAATATATTCGTAAACTGTGCACTTGAAAACATAGAAATTCACTGAGATATCCAGGGCAACAAAAAATTTTTTTTTGTAGAGCCGTGTTATCAATCCATATTAAAGGGAGCACTCTTCAGGAGACATCCCAGCAATACTTACCCATATGACATATAGTTTAATACTTCCCTAGAGTTTTGTTGTTATATTTGAGGAGTTGAATGGAATGTGGGCACAATTAAAAAATATATTTTGAGATATTAGCAATTGATATATAACTAAATGCATAACATTGTTGTTTATTTTAATTGATACAATTGGCTGCTGAACCTGCTGTAATCGAGATATCGAAACAAAACTTTTCAGGCTGATCAACTACAAAATGGCGAGTCCAAAAATGCATTGAATGGAAAAAGGGCAAAACATGAGTTATGCCCATATTCCATTCAACTCCTCATTTTTAAATTAACATTTTCTAGAATTGGACATAGTTTTATTTTAGAAAGAAAAATTAATATTCGAACCAGGATTCAAACCCCAGATCTCTAACTCTGTATGTTAGTATGATACTGTTTTCAATTACACCATCCAAACTTCAACAATTCCTTCCACTTATACAATTCTCTTTCATCAGAAGGTCGGTAGCCATCACTACCATCAGACAAAATCCTGGGCCGAACATTAATTTTTGTTATATTATTTTTGGTCTGGACATCTTACCTCAATATTAATTGTTGATTTGTTCTTGGACATGTTTTCAAAACAATTCTCTGTTTTATCTTCAGCTTTCCCAGACTGGTTTTATTTTATGTTGCATTATGTTGCACCACCTGGATGTCGATGTCAGCTCCATCCTGTGGTTGGCCAAAGAACCTCCAAACAAGGTCACCCTCCATCGGAATATCAAAATTCATAACTCTGTTTCTGTTCTTCTGAATATAAATTTTTCCCAAATAGTCAGCTCGTTTGTAATTTTCTAACTGTTTTAATATTTAGTGTCTGAATTAATATTATGTTTTTCAGACCAAACATGAGCAGCAACTGCAAGATTTTTCAATTTCTCCATTTTTAATATTTCTTATGTGTTCTTTGGTTCTAATTTTTAGGTTTCTTTTTGTTTTCCCTATATATATCTTTTCACAACCCATGCATTCAATTTGATATATTATAGGGAAAAACAAAAAGAAACCTAAAAATTAGAACAAAGAACACATAGAAATATTAAAAATGGAGAAATTGAAAATCTGCAGTTGCTGCTCATGTTTGGTCTGAAAAACATAATATTAATTAAGCAGCACTAATTATTAAAACATTAGAAACATACAAACGAGCTGACTATTTGGGAAAAATTTATATTCAGAAGAACAGAAACAGAGTTATGAATTTTGATATTCCGATGGAGGGTGACCTTGTTTGGAGGTTCTTTGGCCAACCACAGGATGGAGCTGACATCGACATCCAGTGGTGCAACATAATGCAACATAAATAAAACAGTCTGGGAAAGCTGAAGATAAAACAGAGAATTGTTTTGAAACATGTCCAAGAACAAATCAACATTAATATTGAGGTAAGATGTCCAGACCAAAAATAATATAATTAAAATAACCTCAAAATATAACTTCCTAAAATTAAATATTAATTTTTGTTTCTAAAATAAAAACTTCCCTAGGGTTCCTAATTCTGGGCATTTGGTTGACATGCTATAACCAATTTGGCAGTTGTGATCATAGTATAATGTAGGTTGTAAATTTGAGCTCCTGTAAAATATTTTCATTTTTTGTGTGTTCTCTCCTACTGCAGCACATGGACTTCATCTCACTGGCTGTAATTCTACTTGTCTCTCCTTGTTTTATAGTCTATAGCATAAGATTTCTGTGCTCTTAATAGAATGAATTAAACATAAATCTCCATTAAGTTATGTAGGTAGGAAATAACACTATGAGATTTATTTTAATTTTGTTTAGTTGTTTCTTGACTCATCTCATACTTCTTAACCCCCAAGAAACAACTAAACGAAAAAAAATTCTTATTTTATTAATCTTGTATTTGAAACATTCCACATGTTATAATGCAGTTCCTACATTTAATGTGCTTAAATTCTCAGGATATTTGAGCTCTTGAATATTAAAATTGGCCATGTCTATTATGTTATATTTCAAGAACACAGAAGTTTCTTCTAAATACCAGTTTAAATAATATACTATAAATAGTATACAAAGAGCAAATATTGTATTGGTTTTTAGTAGACACTTGGAAACTGTAGAAAAATACAATTATGAACATAAACATGCTCACATGTAAATAATCAAAAGTGGACATGACCCATTTTAATACTCAAGCGCTCATTTAAGAGTGCTAACAAATTTGTAAAGAATGTACAAAAATATTTTGGAGAAGTGACTGTATTTACTAGCATAATTCATGCACCAGGATTTTTTACATTAAATTTTAAAAAAATGTCATGCATGTACTACATTATGATATTTTTTTAGTTTTCAACTGGATATACTTCACTACCAGATTGAGTTGGGGCAGTATGGAATTCCCTTTAATAATAAATAAGTTGAATCTGCCATCATCTTACCTCATATTTGGTTGTTTCTTGTTGTCGACAACTTAAAGATCATCAGTCTGTACCAAATGAAGATGGAATAAAGATGCTTTGAAACATGTCTTACAAGAATCAACCAAATATGAGGTTAGATGACGGCAGACCAAACTTATTTATTAAATAGAACTTCATAATGTTACTTACTATTGTATTTTCATAATACCTTTAGTCCCGCGCCATAGCTGAATGGTTAAGGCAAGAAGCCTTGACGCAGAGCTACGGGACTTGCGCTGGTTCGAGTCTCCATGGGGAAAGAAATTTTTCTCATGGAATTTCAGCCAGCATGAGACCGGTGCCCACCCAGCATCGTGAGGCATTTGGGTAGCTACAATAAGTAGCGACTCCAGGTTGAGAATACCAGCTATAATGGCTGGGGGATCCAACATACTGACCACATATCACCCCTACACTGGCTAGATGATCATCTACCTCTGTGATTAACACATGTGGATGTGAGGCTAGTAGCTGGCTGGTCAGCCAAGGGCCTTCTAGGCCTGTCGCGCTTGGAGTTTTTTTAATAAGTTTTAATGTCTTATGGCAAGCAGTACTACCAGCTAGAATGATAGGGCATCCTTGCAAAGATTGTCAATTATCTTCTGTGCTACTAATAGCCATCATTATCATGGTATAATCCTTTTTTCCCCAAATAACACAGTTTTCTAAAGCCTGGCACAATAGATAAGGAATTTTAGAAATGTTTTATTACAGAAGGTACAAAGACAAGTCTGCCCTTGGATGCATATGAGTGAGGGAAATGACACAGAATAGAAAATTGTAGGCTGTTATTTCTCTGGTTAAATAATTAAAGCGTTGTATATACAACGTATATAGAGAAAGATTTGCGTTTAGATCGGTACTTGCTCAGGTAGCTCAAATGGTAGAGCACTTGGACTAGAAAACCAAGGGTCCCGGGTTCAAGTCCCGGTCTGAGCATATAATTTTTCTCTTTAAATATGATTTATCCATCATTGAGATGTATGAAATTAATAATAAAAACATCAAATTAAAGCGTGTTTGGTATATTCTAGTTTTGCCCTAAATTTTTTTTTTCTGTAAAGTGCACTATGATCACTGAAACTTTCCTCGTATAAATCAACTTTTAGATCATAAAAATATGGTAAAGTAGTGCATGAAATATGCAAGTAAATATTGTATTCCTTACATTTAGAGAATGAAAATAATAAATATAGGTCATGATATATTTTATTTTCTTATAAATTAACTTTCATACTCATATTGTGGAAAACTTTAAGGAAATTCAGAATTCTGTAGTCCCAGAAAAATAAGTACTTCTGAAAATCATGAAAACATTTTTTTAATTCTAATGGAGGGCATTTTGAACAATTTTTTATAAGACACTGTTTTTATTTGAGGGGGGAATTTTGTAGCATAGTTGGTTAAGGCAATATGCTACAAAGCTGGAAGGTTGTAGACTTATCTGCAAAATAGGTCTAGATATAAACATATTCACTGAATGGGTATTAACAAACAATTCACATAAAATTTATTTTTTTATTTTATTTATTTAATGTAGGTACTTGAAATACAATGTAAGAAAGAAAAATTAACACCTGAACCAAGATTTGAACCCTGGACCTCTCATTCTCCGTACAAGTGTGCTATCTGAAATTTTGCGACAGCTTTTTTGCATGGGCCAATCTGGTTTTGCAGAAACAATTTTATTCCTCCATTGGCTTTCTTTGGTTCTTTCTAACAATGCCAGTGTTCAGAGGATATTTCTTGGAGAGGATATTAATGGCAGATCTATGATAAGGTATTTCTTTCATGGATGGTTGTAGAATTTGAGTGTCTCGTTTTGTAAGTAGATCTGCAGCTTCATTTCCTGTGATTCCACAGTGTGATGGTATCCATTGAAAAGCAACTTGCTTTTGAAGGTAAACTAACGTCCACGTGTATTGACTTAGGTTTTCACATGGCCAGAGTTGCTATGATGATCTTGAAGAAGATTTCCAGGCTGTAGGCTGTGGTCTCGAGGCTTGAAGTTCCCCGACGTTTCGCCAGAGACTGCATCTGGCATCCTCAAGGGTTGTCTCAAGACAAAACGTTGGGGAACTTCAAGCCTTGAGATCACAGCCTACAGCCCAGAAGTCTTCTTCAAGATCATCATAACCTCCACGTGTTTGCACTCCCGACAACGTTCTCCCAGCGGCAAAGTAATTTATCAAATTAACAATTTAAAGAATGACAATCTGTTCTAAATCAACCATCCTTTCTCAAGGACGTATATTTATGACTACTACAATTGACATAAAAGTTCTTCTATTTATTGATAATCCATCTTCTTTTTGTTTTCTTTTTCATGTTGCCATTATTGTCCTCAATCCACTTATTCATTATCCGATCTTTATTTTTTAACATGCCTTAGATCTGAGTTTTCTGCATTTGAATTGAAGCATTATTTCTCATACACTTTGTTTCTCCTTTTCGTGTAACCAATTATTTTCCCCATCTTATCACTTAATGCTACATTTTTGCATGACATTCTTAAGAAAAGTGTAGAGACGATCTTGGACTCTACCATGGCAAGGCAAAAACTAACCAAGTTATCACTTATCTACTGAAAGAACAATAAAATATACAATCATTGGCCCAGAACAAGTTATCCTCACTTGTTACTAAGAGGAAGTGTTTACCTCTATGATCTAAATTTACAGTTCCTTCAAAAATATAGATCATGTCAAAATATAGTCGGTTCAAAAATAATGTCCACAATGAATTACAGTATTTCCAGCTTCAACAGAAATGGACACTTTCCATTTCCACTTTGGACTGTCAGGATCAAAAAAAAAATTGTTTGATCATCATGAATGGGAGCCAAAAGCTAATGTTTGACAAATTTGGTAATGACTGCATATCTTTAGACAGCACTCATGGAGTAAATTCTTATGGATAAATTATATTTGAAGAGAGTATACTCAGACTGGGGTTTGAACCCAGGATCTTTTGCTTTCTATGCGAAAAGGTCCTGGATTCAACCCTGTCTGAGCATATATTTTTCTTTTAAAATCATTAAGAAGATGGGGCAACAGCCTTGAAGAAACTTATGTCCGACAAAACTATCATATGAGGTAAGAATGTTTAAAAAATACAAACTCAATTAATATATTTTTCTCTTCAAATATAATTTATCCATCATTGAGAAGTATGAAATGAATAATAAAAACATTGAAATTCTTATGGATTTGAACTTAAAGCCTTATCAGTGCTGAATAATTTACATCAAGGATTTCCATGTGTTTTATATGATCTAATAGAACAAATAAACAATTTCTGTCTATATTTTTCAGCAAAAAATTAAACAAAAGTATTTATACTTACTTATTTTAGGAATTCTCACTATGAGGTATATTCATTAAGGTAGAATTTTTATCACTCACCTCATATTGTTCTTCTTATTTGACTATAAACTAATTTTGGAACATAGTTTCTGTTCCATCCTCAGTATCGTCATGACCGTTGTTTGCTCTTCAAGATGACAGAACAACAGTCGTGACGATACTGAGGATGGAACAGAAACTAATGTTCCGAAGCTAGTTTATAGTCAAATAAGAAGAACAATATGAGGTGAGTGATAAAAAATTGTACCTTAATAAAAAGCATTTATATTTAAATTAATATTGGGAAGTAAATATTATGAGGTCATATCATTAATAGTGAGTGGAGAACATATTTTTAACGACTCATCTCATATAATTTCAAATTTCTTTGATACCGGCGGTTTCAGACAATATCTTGTCCCTCTTCAGTCATGGCTTCCACTGATGAAATTCTTTGGTTGTTGATTTCTCTAAGGACATCACCTCTTGTGCTGCCATCAAAGAAATTCAAAATTATATGAGGTGAATCGTTACAAATATGTTCTCCACTCATTATTAAAAGTATTTATGTCGATATGGCCAGGGCATTTTATAATGCATGGATGAAAATAATAGAGCCTGCAAACTTTAGATCATTTTGTACTTGGCATGTTGATAATGCTTGGAGAAAAAATATAACAGCTATGAATTCAAATCCAGAACTTCATGAATTTTGTAAATACTTTCCAGCTACATAATTGAATAATGTATACAGTTGGGCATACTGCTACAGATTGCATGTGGGATTAAACACTAACTTGCACCTGGAGAGAATGCACAGGACTGTCAAATATATCTATTTACAAAGTAAAATAAGCAACTTGATACATGTGTTTTCCCTCTAATGAATTTTGTAGGGGATATATGTTTTGATAATTTAATTTCAATGAACTAGGGCAAATTAACAACAAATATTGTAGAAATAAGAAGACATAAAACTGGAATCTTAATACCATTTACTACATAATTTTCAATGAAGAAGAGAAGGAATGAATAGTGAAAGCAATTGATAAAATATATGTGTATATATATGAATAAGAAAGTTTTCCGCGTCATGGATTCAAGTACGGCCTCTGGCCACTGATTCCGACGATTCAGCATGATCCCACATGCCATTATCAAGGAATGATAAGTTAGAGTCACAATTAAATTTGAAGAGAAAAATTTTTTGCCTAGACCGGGACTCGAACCCGGGACCCTTGGCTTTCCGGGCCAAGTGATCTACCAACTGAGCTACCGAGGCGAGTTATGATCTAGACGTAAATTTTTTCTCTTATATACGTTGTAATTCCCTATCGCCAAATGATCTTGAAACCATTGTTTCTATCTTTGCAAATGGCGGCTTCTTAGTTAAGAAGACATTTATTGGGAATTTAACATTACTTTATAAAGCTAGTAAGGCTTCTAATGATGTTTTTATTACAACGTATATAAGAGAAAAAATTTGCATCTAGATCGTAACTTGCCTCGGTAGCTCAGTTGGTAGAGCACTTGGCCCGGAAAGCCAAGGGTCCCGGGTTCGAGTCCCGGTCTAGGCGAAAAAAAAAAATTCTCTTCAAATTTAATTTATCTTTCCTTGAGAAATGTTAAATCAATAATAAAAACATCATTAGAGTCACAAGTTTAGGTCTTATATAATTAAACACATAGAGTTTTCGCTGTGGTCTGTTTCCGAAGACATACACCCATCCAAGTTTAGTTCTTATGTAGTTAAACACCTTCAGTTTTCAGTGTGGTCTATTTCTGAAGCTGTACACCCATCCAAGGTTTAGTTCTTATATAGTTAAACACATTCAGTTTTCAGTGTGGTCCATTTAGGAAGCCTTACACCCATCCAAGTATCGACCACACCATGTTGCCCAACCGTGGTTTTCTTCATATCTTCTTCACTGTTCTAGGGATGACATGGTGGGCAGCGAGAGCAGTTTTCCATGTAGATGGTAATCTTTGGGATCATCTCGGATGTTCATAGAATGTGGCCTTTTCTCAATCTCTATTGCTTTTCTGTAGATTATTAATTTTTCATGATATATTTTAGCCAAGATTCTAGATCCTGTGAGGTCGATCTTGTGAGGTCGATCTTGTGACCCCTCTGTTTCATATGTTGCACCAGAGTTGATGTAGGCTCTTGACGATTTATATATATATTACACTATTCAGTTAAATAACCCCAGACTGTACATGTCAGGTGACATGCAATGATTGCAAAATTTGCATTTATAAACATATTTGTTCATGCCCAGATTCCTTTATCAAGTGAAATATATGCAAACATGTTCATTCTCTGGTACATATGCTTCAAAATCAGCCAAATTTGAGAAATGAAGAAAATTTTCATGGGTCAAGCTAATGAATTAACTATTTCAGAAGATAGTAAATGGCTTGTTAACATGTCTGAAGAAGGTACAGTGTACCGAAACAGCTGTCACTGAATTATATAATAAATATGAAAATCAAATAAAACTATGTTTTATTTTTATTTAATTAATAAATATGTTGTTGTTTTCAAATGCTGGGCCTTAGCAACGAAGCCATTAGCGTTCTTGCTCTCCAATATTTCTCTATGGTGGATCCAACAGGTAATACTTCACAGGTTTGTAGATGTTCTTCGTTCATTTCTTCGTCTTTGTTGCATAGAGGACAATTTGGATTCGTGTAGATTCTTATTTTATATTAATGTTTGGCCAAATAGTCATGTTCTGTAAGCAGTCTAAATTTTGCTACTGTAGTTTTACGTGGAATTTTTGGAATAATATCTGGCTTCTTTACTAAAATATTCCATTTTTTGTCTTTGGCTTTATTACATAGGTTTTGGTTTTGTTTAATTTTATATTTGTTTTTAATTATTCTTTTTATGAATGCGAAAGGTAAGCTTTTAGTAGTATTCTGAATTAGATTGGAGCCTTTTTTGGCAAGAAAATCAGCAGTGTCATTTCCAGCAATTCCACAATGTGCAGGTATCCATTGCAATTTAATTCTTTTCTGTAGTTTTTGGAGTTGTTGAATCATTTTGTAGCACTCTTTAATTTGTATTGACTTCATTTTGTGTGAATTTATTGCATATATTGCTGCCTTAGAATCAGAGAGTATGACAGCATTTTGAAATTTATTTATTCTGTATAGTAATTGTTGGAGTGAAATATGAATAGCCGTTACTTCCGCATCAAAATTTGTTGTGTGGTATCCTGCTGGTTGATATAAATAATAGTTTTAAAAAACTAAAACAACACGCTTTATTAGAAAACCGAACTAAAAAATGAAAAATAATTTTAATTTTCAACACGCTTGGGATAAAATTAAAGTGGTCAACAAAAAAATCATCTCCAACACATATAGAATAAAACTAGAGTTATCAACAAAAAGAAAATAATTTTACCATCAAATGCATGGGGTGCTTTTTATGATTTTTAAATTTTCTTCTTAGAGACTTTACTTTTACTAATATCTGTTTATTATCTAATATATTAATTGATATAGAGCACCCCACACTTTTGATGGTAAAATTATTTTCTTTTTGTTGATAACTCTAGTTTTATTCTATATGTGTTGGAGATGATTTTTTGTTGACCACTTTAATTTTATCCCAAGCGTGTTGGAAATTAAAATTATTTTTAATTTTTTAATTCAGTTTTCTAATAAAGCGTGTTGTTTTATTTTTTTAAAACTATTATTTATTTTTTAGTTTTAATATTTTACAGAATAAGATACAAATGTATATATATATATCTTTAAATTCGATACTATTGTAGTATGAGCTAAAAGTAATACTCTTCTAAAAAAAAATCCTCCCAGCCAGATTTGAACCAGCGACCTATGGATTACTGAAATTATATACCACTACAGTTCACTGTTCTACCAACTGAGCTCTTACAACGATTGACTAAAAAGTCGACAAGTCCGCAACCTATTATACCAGTTTTCATTTTTTTAATTTTCTGATTATTCTGGCCAAGATTTTAGAAACAAAATATGAAATTATTGTATTGTCATGGGTCTTTTACAAGTATACAAAGTTTCAAGTCGATCCAATGTTTCTAAGTGGGTGAAAATCGTGTTCAAAGATTCTGTTACATAGATACAAAGACACTTTTTTTGATTTTCTGATGATTCTGGCCAGGATTTTAGAAACAAAATATGAAATTATTGTATTGTCACAGGTCCTTTACAAGTATACAAAGTTTCAAGTCGATCCAATGTTTCTAAGTAGGTGAAAATCATGTTCAAAGATTCCGTTACATAGATACAAAGACACTTTTTTTTATTTTCTGATGATTCTGGCCAGGATTTTAGAAAATAAATATGAAATTATTGTATTGTCACGGGTCCTGTACAAGTATGCAAAGTTTCAAGTCGATCCAATGATTTTAAGTGGGTGAAAATCGTGTTGAAAGATTCCATCACATAGATAGATACAGGTCAAGCTAATATAAAGCGTGTAAAAATGAAAAAATGAAAATAATGCACATGTAATTCCTGATTCTGAGTTGTTATCAATAGTAGATTCACCTGTGTAGACATGTAACCATTCTTCTGGTGGATATCTCTTATTCACAGCTTCTAACGCTAGAGCTTTTAGTACAAGTGTGGGAGTTTAAATCAAATATTATTTTACATTCTTTAGGAAAAAGCAGAACACAAAATTTATTTATTTATTATCTATCAGAACATCATAGATGTTTTAGGACTTGTCTACAATTACAATTTATACATACATAATATAACATCATATATATAGTGATTAAGCTATGTTGTATCTACGATGCAAACCATTGTTGTAATCGCTCCCCTTGTTTTTGAATGCATGTGGTTTCTCTATAATACAGAGCACTGACATGACATGATGCATTGTGTATTTTATCTACTTTAATTCCGGATTCAATTTGCAAGTGTTTCCAAAGAATACAGAAAGCTATTATCCGTACTCATTGGTGTAATTGCTAAAAAAAAACGAAGAGTTTATGACAAAAGTTAGCAAAACAGCGCTTATTTTGTAACTTCAGCAGTTTTAACGACAAAATTTTGATTAGTTTTGTTGCAAATGATCGAGTTCAATATGAGCATGGAGGAGTACAGAGATGTACAGAAAAAAAAGAGTGTTTGTGGTTTGAGCTTAGTCAAGAAATAAATAAAAGCTGTAAATATTGTCTTGTATCTTAGGGATATTATGGATGTACATAAATTTGTCTTCTATAAAATGAAAAACCTGATAAAACTGCTCTGCAAAAATCTGAAGTATTCTAAAATTTGGCATTATCATCAACCATATGTTTATTTGTCCACCGCTGTGGGCTCGAGGTAGCGGGCCCGGGTTTGAACCCCAGTCAGGGCAGTTTTTCTGGGTGAGGTTTTTATCGGGGTTTTTCCTCACCTGTAAGACAAATGTCAGGAAAACTTTAAGGCCCAAATGGTCCCAGAAATCATATGGCCATCATCATCTCCTTATCATTATTGTCATCATCATCCTTCACCGGTGTGGAAAGCAACGGGAAGCTACCACACCTACAATTCCCTAGTAAAGCTGCAAGCATAGCATGAAAATGCTATGATTGCAGTGAAGGACCTGCCTTTGGGCAGAATTACTATGGATGGATATGTTTATTTAAGAATTAAGAAATTAAGTCATAATGGCGATTGAAAATGAAAGGGATATGACCTATTGAAAACTGCAGTTTCCGTGTTTAAGAAAACATAAACTGTGAGGTAAGATGTAAAAATGACTCATTAATTTATGAACTTAGGAATAATTTGTTCTATTATTTTCCATACAATATTTATATGATGCTGTTTCTCTAGGTAATTTTTCTGCCTTTACTAATATTTCATACTATTTTAAACGTTTTGTAACGGTACTTAAATTTTTTTTATAAAGAATTATTATATAATGTAGTTTGATCCTTCCGGGAAATTCTCGTATAAGACTTGAAAGCATATTAATAGTCCCTTCGATTGGTTGCTGGCCAAAGGAAGGCAAGACCAGTGATGGGGCTGCCATCTTATAGCCTCTGGTCAGGCTTTTCTGGAGAAGAAAAGAAAATAAAGGAAAGAAGAAATGGAAGAAAGGAAAGACTCCCTGGCCCTCGGATGCCCTAATAGCGTCGGGGGTCGAAAAAAACAAGAGTTAACAAAGAGAGGTTAGATAGTGATGTTAAAAGGGTGCAAAACACAAGTAAATGCTCAGCTTGGGCACCTTGTGGTCGCCATCCACATATCCCCTGGATGAGGAAAAAACAACATGAAAGCAGAATAACGGCTTGTGAAATGAGATTCATGCGCAGAACAGCGGGTTACACCAGATGGGATCGGAAAAGGAACACCGATATCTTAAAAGAATTGAAGACTACGCCAATTTTGGAATATATTAAACAGTACCAACTAATATTGTTTATTTTTTATCATTTCACTCACCTCATACTTCATAATTTATAGCAGACCCAGGGTTTCTTCACGTAATTCGTGACATTGTCAATGCTGCGTCATGTTTGTGAACATGACGCAGCATTGACAATGTCACGAATTACGTGAAGAAACCCTGGGTCTGCTATAAATTATGAAGTATGAGGTGAGTGAAATGATAAAAAATAAACAATATTAAAGAACCTCATAGTGTTATTTCCTATCTACATAACTTAGTACCAACTAAATTGGAAACACCATCTTGAAAGAATGAGTTCAAATCGGATCCCCAAAGCTGTTTATAATTATATACCAAGAGGACGAAGATCACTGGGCCGTCCTATGAAATGCTGGAGGGAAAATTTTCTATAGGATCGTAACAGCCCTTGGCCTAATACTTGGAAGGAAGAAGAAGAGAAGAATTATTATATATTTATCTATCTGTTTTCATATTCAAGTATCTCAAGTATGCATCTTTTTTTTTTCTTTAACCAGTTGTGCTATTTCATCATTCCAAATTTTTAATCTTATATTATTATATCTTTTATTTCTAGTTCCAAGTGATTCTGAAGCAGAGTATTATGTTATCTTTTAATTCTTCCCATTCTGTATTGATATTTATATTTGTAGCTTCTTCTTCCATATGCAGTATTGGGTGATGATGCTCGTTCTGCGACTACAAAAACTGATCTTTCCATCGGTTGAAGGGTCTTCCGAGGTCTCTTTTTCCTTTAGGTTTGAGGTGGTAAATCATCTTTGGTAAACGGGAATTTGACATTCTCTGGACGTGTTAGAACCATTTAATCTGATAATTTTGTATATGTTCCACCATTTCCCTACTATTCCACTGAATCCTTATCTCATCACTCTTCATTCTATCCCTTAAAGTTACTCCTGTTAGTGATCGGAGGAATCTCATTTGTGAACTATTAATGCGGGATTTATCTTTTGCTCGAAGTGTCCAGCATTCACTTCCGTATAGTAGAGCAGGTTTGGCTATGGCATTATGAAATCTCAATTGGATTTCTTTCCTCATTTGTTTTCCACAAAATTTCTCCTAATTACACCATTTAGTCTCTTATATTTTTCTAAATTTGTTTCCACATCTTTTTGATTATGAAACTGTGATATATTATTACCCAAATAATTAAATTGCGTTACTTGTTCTATTGGTTTATTATTTATTATTATTTTTACTCTCGAAAGTCCCTTTCCAGTGATTGCCATGGATTTGGTTTTATTTTCAGATATTTTCATGTTGTATTTTTCCAGGGTATTCTGCAATTTAAACACTGATCTCTGCAAATCATCTTCATTCTCTGCTAGAAGTACTTGATCATCTGCGAAGATTATTGTTTGTATTTGGTTTCCTCTACATATTTTTACTCCTGGGGGGTTTAGTTTTTTCCACTCCTGGACAATTTCATTCAGATATAGAATAAACAGTAATGGAGACAGTCCACATTCCTGTCTTAAACCTTGGTTAATTTCAAATTTATCTGTTATTTTCCCATGATCCAACTTTACTTTTATGAATGTGGTTTCATACAAACTTTTTATAGCATTTATTATACTTGTAGCTTTTTGTTTTATATATAGATCTAATCGTTGCTGATATAAATTTCTAATTGATTTATCTTGAAGTAGGCATACTTTAAAATCTTCTGCATTTGTTTTGTTTACTGTATTAATTTTACTTATTTTCCACTTTGCTGGTATTGCTAATTTAGTAATTAGAACCAATATTAAATCCTCTAAATACTCTTGTATCAAGCACTAAGTTAAAACATTTTTCATTAACTATAGTGTAGTCTATGCTTCTTTGTCATCTTACGGACCAAGTGTATTTATGTATATCTCGATGTGGAAAAAAGGATGTAATCCAAAAATGTGTCTTTGCAAATTTGTTATGTGTTTAACTTGATATTACAGTTGTTATAGTAATAAAAATGTTAAAATTCAGTAGTTTGACATCAATGATATTCCTGTCCCTTTGAAGATGATTTAGGAAACAAAACCAGTAGCCGCTACCGCTCCCGAAAAGTAGAATTTATCCTAAGTCAGTATTAACATAGGCCTCGCTACCATAATAGTCAAAGAATCCCTCCTAAATTCACTGTAACTAAATATAAAAAAACCTTCGAAGAATGATACGACTTAAAGTTTCGACAAGCCTGTTTGTTACAACAGAAGAAAAGGCAGTTCAAACATATAGGGCATTGTCCTAAATCAAAGAAAAGAAGATACTTAAATCCATTGTTAACCTTTTGACTGCCGAGTTTCCCTTTTGCCAGCTGGGCTGTGGGTGCCAGGTTTTTTAAATTTGAAGTACTACGCCATACTATATAATATAAACCTATATAAAGTATATTTAACTGTCTACATGCCATGCTAAATTTAATTTAAACTCACTATTATACATTTATTTGAAGGTTAGGCAGTGTTGCTTCCACTTGTAAAGATCCCAGGTTCGAATTCAGAACGGTGTCTTTATTGAAATTTGTTATCACTATCAGTAAAACATATATTCTAACTGAATAATGTTGATGGTATTATCACTAAACACTTATAATATTAAATATTGTTGAACATTTTTTATGGTCCTGGGTTCGAATCAGTTCCAGTCAAACAGCTGTTCTATGCCACGTGTTTCGTCTGTCGCGACACGCCCACGACTGTCAGTCACACACTGTTCATTTAGGTCTACATCACTTGCTTTACTATTTACAGGCTTAGATTGTATTAATATTCTCTTAGAAACAGGACTACTATCACATTCGTAAAACGAATAACCATTTGATGAACTGTTACTGTCACTCTCATCTTCTGATAAAAACTGACACATTAAACTCGCGTATTGTATTTTCGTCAACTTCGAGACATGAATCACTGTATTCCACAGCACGAACTGCCCCTTGGCCAGGTATCTTTTCAACTAAAAATAAAATAAATAAAGAGAAAATTCTGAAATTGCATTATTCCATAGCAAAAAAAAAAAAAAAAGGTCTTGAAACATGAATGTACACCCTCCTTTAGAAAACCGATTTACAACCAGCCTGTATCGTTATTCTGTAAGGGATGTGCAAAGTATTGCTAAGAAAGGATGTACAAACACAGAACGAAAAATAATTTTAGTTTATTGAAGTAAAAACTTCGGGGAAAAAAAAAATTTAAATAATAAGATTGAAAACCGGAGCCTGCCGGGCGTGGCGTACCGCTGTACACGCACTTCCACCGGCGTACGCCGGGCATGGCGTTCAAAAGGTTAAACTCTTGAAGTGAAATATATTCTTCATGGGCCCTGAAAGTTAAGCTTTATTAGTTTCTAATGTGTTTAGATATTAGTTTTTTTTATTAAAAAATATATAGGCCTATTGGATAATCTCAATGTGTTTCTAATGTGTTTAGATATTAGTTTTTTATTAAAAAATATATAGGCCTATTGGACAATCTCAATGAAGTTGTTCAAATTTTATATTGTAATAAAGAATATTGTAAATTTATATAATAAGAGGACTATCTTATTACTAAAATTTTATTATCTTAATTTCATAAATGATGTCTGCTTTTTCTCTGCTCCTGAATTTGTGTCCGACTCAGGGACGTATCGAGGGATGAGATGAGATTAAGCCCCTTCCATCGAAGGTCTATGAATAACAAGGATCCCGGCCGACAATGCCTGGGACACCATCACAGGGGCAGATGAAAGGAAATTATACAAAATGGATGAGTGTGGAGAAATGGTGGAATGAAATTTGTGGGAAGGGAAAACGGGAGAAATATCGAGAGAAACCTGCCCATAATACGTTTCGTCCACCATGAAACCCATATGGAGTGATCGAGACGCAAACCCGAGACCTCAGCAGTGAGAGATAAGCGTCCAACCGTTTGCGCCACGGAGCCGATGTTTTTCTGTATTTATTAAAACAATTTGAAATAACCGCTAATTTAGAGAGCGAATAGTTTGTAAAAGAGTACTAGATGGCAGCATATGCAGAGGTTCGTACCACTGCCATCTTCCGGGGATAATTTAAGTTATTACTCCATTGATCATTACGTCATCATTATTATGGTGTTTTGTGCTGTTAACGAAATTTCTGTATATATTACTATTAATTTATTATATTACTTCGAAGAACACAAATACTTATTAAAATGGAAGAAACTGGTTGTATGTAAAATGTTATATAAAACTAGTTTATGAATGTATGTGAAAATTAACAGACCGTATCAAGATTACCATTTTAGATTCTCCTAAATGATAAATATTTTGTGATCTGTTTTGAATGTTTAAAATGGGAAACAAAATTTTTAACAATAATTTAATGGTACTTCGCTATCAATGTTGAATAAAATATCTACTCTTTGAATTTAACGCAATATCGAAAATAACATTATGTAAGATTCACTGAGTAATGCATTTTGTTAAAGGAACTAACAAGTATATTATGATTGGACGCAAAAGGGGCGTCTCAAGTGTTAAACATGTGATGCGACTTAAAAATACCTCACACAACTTCTGTCAAATTTTACTCTCACGGTTTCATTAAACAAAAAAAAAAAACGGCTGAACTTTAGATTAGGACTTCTATGATTATCTACACAACATTCTTATGCTATTTGCACTACACACTTTTACCATTTGTAATAACATTTCGTATTCTTTTAAGCATTTTGCAATGATTCTTAAAACATATTTTACAAATATTTATTTCTATATGCAAATGCTGCTACTTCTCTCGTGGATTTCCATAGAATCACAGCGTGCATGTGTAAATGCTTAATGTAACTTCCACTAGATGGCAGGACATCTGTGAAATCGGCGTGACTAACATTTACAATTAATTCCAAACCACATTTTAAGAAATTAACTTCATTTTGCTAGTTCTGATGGGACAAGTTTGTGTATACAGGACTAGTTTATTAATTAATAATAATAATAGCTTTATTTTACCTGGTATAGTTAAGGCCGTGTCTACCACTCAACCAGATTAAAAAAATTAAATTATTCTTACATCAAATTACATTATATTATATGGTATATCCACAATACAATTATTATTACAATATATTTTGATTTAATCCAGATTTAACGAATGAAATATAAAATGTACAAGATAGAAACATGAGAAAAATACTATTAATGACAGAATAAATTTAGTTCTCAAGAAAAATGAATTATTTAACAAGTAATTGTATAAATGTGACTTAAAAGTATCAAGTGTACAACAACCCCTGATATCTTGAGGGAGGGAATTCCATGAATGGACAGAGGCTACCGTGATAGAAGTAGAATAAGAGGAAGTGCTATGGAGAGGGATTGTTAGCAGACTGTTATCTTGTGTCCTAGTGTCAATATTGTGGTAAGAAGGTAACTTCTCAAATCTGGATGCCAGGTAACTAAGAGTGTAGGAATTCAGACGCTTGAAAATAAGTGAAAGAGAGTTCAATTTACGTCTGTCACTAAGATGGGGCCAAGACAGATTATTGAAGTATTAGGAAATATTATCATAACAGCAGATATTAAAAATGAATTAAGCGCAAACATTATGAACACACTGCAGTCTATGTTAAGTCATAGTTTAGGTCATTATTTGGGCTAGGATTAGTATGACCTAAAAACACTGAAACATAAAAAAAAAATGCAGTTATAACCTAAAATTAAAAAAAAAAATGCACTGTATCATAAAAAAATATGACCTAATATTATTATAATTGTGTAATAATTTTAGTTGTAAATTCAATTAGTAAATCAGATTATGACATTTAACTATTTATATAAGAATAAAAATGCAAATGAGAAGCAAGCAAAAGTATGGAATTTGATATTATAGCATGCTTTTTATTTTATTAAAATTAACAGTAGTTACCTGCTTCTTACGAGACAATACATACATATTTGCTCAAGTATATACATAAGGGAAAAGTCCATACTGTAAATTGAAATGAAATAGGAGAAGAAGATAGATTTTACAAGAAACAAAATTCTGATAAATTTAACAACTCAAATGAACATGGAAGAAAAAATTGTACAATAAAAGTTTTCTACTTCTTAAATGATTGAAAATATGAAGAAAATGATCAATAAATTGCTATAATATGCTCTGTCACATATAAATGGCCAAATATGCATAAATATGACTTAACAAAGTACTTAATTACAATTAGTTTTAGTATAAAACACATTTATATATAATCAATTGAATTGGTGTTTACTTGATGAAAATCCATCCATAGTAATTCTGCCTGAGGGCAGGTCCTTCACTGCAATCATAGCACTTCCATGCTATGCTTGCAGCTTTACTAGGGAATTGTAGGTGTGGTAGCTTCCTGTTGCTTTCCACACCGGTGAAGGATGATCATGATAGGGATGATGATGGTCATATGATTTCGGAGACCATTTGTGCCTTAAAGTTTTCCTGACATTTGTCTTACAGGTGAGGAAAAACCCCGATAAAAACCTCACCCAGAAAAACTGTCCCGACCGGGGATCGAACCCGGGCCCGCTGCGTGACAAGGCAGCACGCTACCTCAAGACCACAGCGGTGGACTATTTATTAATTAATTATATATTTAAGGAACATACCACACTTACCAAAAATTTATTGCTATATCATAAAAATCCTTGCCCTGTCATTATATATAACGTCAGAATATTCAAAGTGTGGCAACACAAGATTCCGCACAAATGTTTTTTTTTTTATTTTATTATTCCGGCTTTTACAATGAATATACATTTTTCCGGTACCCATGTTCACAGTTAACTACACATTTGTTTCAACACATTTTTCCATTCCTGTCTGTTCATCCATATATCTTCTTCTATTTCCCATTCCCTCTTAACTTCATTGATTCCCTGAATCCACGTAATAGTTGGTCTATCCTTCTTTTTCCTTCCCTGTGGTTCCCAATCCATGATTATCTTAGGTAAATGTTTGTTTTAATGTAACTTATAATAAGTATGGGAAGCTAAAATAATAATAATAGCTTTATTTACCTGCCACTCAACCAAGTTTTTAAAAAATGCAAAAAATAGTCTTACATATAAATTACAATAAACATAAACGATTACATGTTATATATACAATACAATTATTATTTATAATATATTTTGATATACTCTAGATTTAACAAATTAAATATAATATCAAGATTTGATACTGGAAGATGAAATGGGGGTAATTAAACGCATAGAAGAATACAAATATTTGGGAGTAAAAATTACAGAAGATGGGAATCAGAAAAAGGAAATAAGATCAAAGATAAACTCAGGAAACTATGTAATACCTGCCCTGAATGGAATATTATGGGATAGACATATAAAAAAGAAGAAACAATAGTTAGAAATATTATGACTTATGATTCAGAGGTTTGGACTATAAATTATCAGATGAGAAGAAAATTAATGGTAACAGAAATGGACTATTGTGGAAGATCTATGAGGATATCAAAGAGAGAGAAAATTAGAAATGAAGTTATAAAAAAGAACATGAATGTACAAAACTCAATTTTAGAATTTATCCAAGAAAAGCAACTAAAATGGTACGGGCATATTAGGCGAATGGAGGATGAAAGATTACCAGAGAAAATAATGGAGTGGACACCATCAGGAACGAGAAGGAAAGGACGACCAAATCTCGCGTGGATCCAAGGGATTAGAGAAACTTTGAAGGACTGGGAAATAGATGAAGAAATGTGTTATAATAGAGACAAATGGAGGAAAATTATAAAGCGAAATTAAAGACAAATCATTGGTGCCAGAAAAATGTATATCATTGTTAAAACCGGAAAAAAAATATATATATAAATATAATATGTACAAGATATATAAAAAACAAGAAAAATTATTAATAAATTTAAATAAATAGAGAAAATTAATTATTAGACAGCAGATAACTGTATAAGCGTGACTTAAATATTGAAACTTTTAACTAAAGTTTACTTTTGATGTGTTTTCCAGTACCATGTTCTGTTATTACCAGCCATGGAGAGTGTTCTGAAGGGACAGGATATGTGTTACAACCCAGCACAAGTACGGTTGTGCCATACATTGACTTGACACAGCAAGAACTTCAAATAAATACAGAGGAAACAAATTCTCTAAGCAATGTTACAGTTTATGAACTTGTTAGTGTTAAATGGCCCCAAGGAGACTCGTCAGGAACGGTTCTTCAGGAACAGAATATATCTGAGTCTGTAAGTAAAATCTTGCTCTTACAGAGAATCTCAGTGAGATATAGTTTAACTTTTATAGGCAAAATCACTATGAGGTTTAATTTAAAATTTAAATTCTTTGTACCTCACTTATCTAGTCTTCTAATTATACTGGTTAAAACCTAAGTGGTTTTATCTTCGGTATTAGCTCAACCGATGTTATCTCGTTCAGGAGAACTGCTTCTTACTCCCTCTGTTGGTGGATCGATTGGAACTCACCCTGGTAGCTCAGTTAGTAAGAGTATTGGTACGGTAAACCAAAGGTCCTGGATTCGGCTCCCGGTCTGGGCAAAAATTTTTCCCTTCAAATTTAAAATTGTATCATCTTGCCTCATATTCTTCTTCTTCTTAGACCAGTTTTGGGACCTTATTTGGTTCCATCCTCGGTACTTTCATGACCGTTATGCCATGTTGAAGAATCATCTCCTGCTCCCTCTGTTGGTAGACTGAAGAAATAAATAATACCTCATAGTGTTAATTCCTAAAAAGTCAATGATTAAACTCTTTTGTTAAATTATAATTTAATTATCAGGGATTGTAACGCAGATGACATCCGCTGTAATTAAAAGGAACTGCATAAACTAAGTGATTTCTGCAGTAAGTTGAATTTATAGACCCATTTTGCTGGTTTATGGATCAGGCGTATGTATTTCTTTTGTTAAATTGGGTAAACTCAATTTTTCATTCCAGCTTATTTAAAAGTGTCAGACCACAGTGAGAGTGATCACGCATAACCTTAACTTATTACTTATTTGCTTATTTTTGTATAATTTGACACCAATTAAAGTAATATCTAATATTTTTTATATTTGAAGAGAAAAATTTTCGCCTAGACCGGGACTTGAACCCGGGACCCTTGGCTTTCCGGGCCAAGTGCTCTACCAACTGAGCTACCGAGGCGAGTTACGATCTAGACGCAAATTTTTCTCTTATGTACGTTGTAATTCCCTCGCGCCAAATGCTTGAAACCATAGCTTCTATCTTTGCAAATGGCAGCTTCTTAGTTAAGAAGACATTTATTGGGAATTTAACACTACTTTATAGCCAGTAGGGCTTCTATTGACGATTTTATTATTAATTTAACACTTCTCATTGAAGGTAGCTCAGTTGGTAGAGCACTTGGCCCGGAAAGCCAAGGGTCCCGGGTTCGAGTCCCGGTCTAGGCGAAAATTTTTCTCTTCAAATATAATTTATCCTTCAATGAGAAGTGTTAAATTAATAATAAAATCGTTAATATCTAATACTTTATTTTAGGAAGTGATATTTTGAGGTTATTTTAATTAAATTATTTTTGGTCTTGCATGGGCAAGATGCTGATGATTATGATATAATTTAAACATGTTCAAGAACAAATCAACATTAATATTGAGGTAAGATGAACAGACTAAAAATAATTTAATTAAAGTAATATCCACTGATTTATTTTTCCATTACTTCATTAAAATATTAAATAAATTAAAATAATGTATCTTATAAGATACATTGCCAATTTAAGAATTAATTTAAATTAATTTTATGGAATACCAGAACAACTGGATGAATCATTTGCGACAAATAGGTTCTGATAAGATTTGATAAAATCAAATGTTTCCTACCTCTCCTCATATAAATCTTCTAAGTAGATTGCAATTTCGAGACCATAACGGTCTCGTCTTCAGTACAGTCTTGGCGACTGATGTTATGTCGATTGGAAGAAACACTTCTTCTTCCCTCTGTTGGTGGACTGATGAACCTCTGGATCAGGTCAGGATTTGCGGAAATTTCGAAGTTCATAAGTTTTTCTTTGTTTTTCTGAATGTGGATTTTTTCCTAAACTGTGACTTCCTTTGTTTATCTATTTGTTTAATTAGACTGGCTTTTGATTCAATTAAATGTTTTTCGGACCAAGCATGAACAGCTACTGCTGACTTTTCCACTTCTCCATTTTCCACTTTTGATAAGAGTTCCCAAATCCATGCTTTGTTTTTGTCCAACAAGAAAGGGATCTCTGAGCTGTCCAAGGAAGCTCTGGATACAAAATTCACCAGTGAGATTGTAACTGGCCTCTAGGCTTAAGAAATATATGAATGACGAAGAAGAAGAATTAATTGTATGGCATACAATGTGACGAATCAAATATGGCAATTGCTAGTTTCTTTTAATTTTAGGTTTCAGGTAAACCCTCATTTTTAATGGTCAGATTTGTAGAGAATACCTTCCTCATATATTCCAAAGTATCTTTTCGGTTTCTTGGCCGTGTCTTGCAGTGTTATCTTGAGCTGAGCTGGCAACTGTTCTCCATCTGCTGACCTCGGTTCTTTGTTCTGCTTCTTGATGGTTCATTGCATGGGTTCATCTGGCACATGGGAATTTTATTAATGTAGAAAAAAATCTATGAATAAATTAGTAGCCTAATAGCTTAGATAGTAAGAGCGCTGTTGTACAAAACCAGAGACATTGGGTTCAAATCTCGATTTAGACATACATTTTTCTCATCAAATTTGATAAGTTTTTCTCTATAGTTGTGTTAATTATTGCATATGGATGGCAAGCCTGATTATATAAATTTCAATATCTTCTTCTTCTTCTTCCTTCCAAGTATTAGGCCAAGGCCTGTTACGATCCTGTAGAATATTTTCCCTCCAGTGTTTCATAGGACGGCCCAGTGATCTTTCTCCTCTTTGTATATAATTATAAACAGCTTTGGGGATCCGATTTGAACTCATTCTTTCAAGATGGTGTTTCCAATTTAGTTGGTACTGTTTAATATATTCCAAAATTGGCGTAGTCTTCAATTCTTTTAAGATATTGGTGTTTCTTTTCCGATCCCATCTGGTGTAACCCGCTGTTCTGCGCATGAATCTCATTTCACAAGCCGTTATTCTGCTTTCATGTTGTCTTTTTAGTGTCCATGCTTCACTACCATAGGTCAACATTGGTCTAGCCAAAGTGTTATATAAACGTAATCTCATGTTTTTTTGTACAAGGGATGGTTTCATAACTTGATTAATAATTCCTAAACTTTTATTATAACTAGTAATTTTTTCAGGGATATCCTTTTCATCCCAGATAGAGAGATAATATCCAAGATATTTAAATTGATTAGATCTCTCTAAAATTTTATTCTAGAGACAGATTTTACTTTGTATGGGGTCCTTCCCATGAAATGCCATAATTTTAGTTTTGTTAATTGATATTTCCATATTAAATTTGGACCTATTTTTTGTAAATTTCAATATTACATTCATTATTAGCTGATATGGCACGAAAAAATCCCATCATGTCTTATTGGTGAAGCAGCCCTTACTGTAATGTGAATAGTGTTCATATACGAGGTTTAAGTGGTAGTAGTAAACCCTTGTGTCTCCCTAAAGGTAAGAAATTCAAACATACTAATTTAATTACATTTGTTTTCTGTTAGATGTCATTGAGTGTCCCGAGGTCATTTGGTAAATTTTGCACAGAGGCCTTTTTATTCAGGCTTGACATTCTTTTAGGATTAAAATATAAAATTATAGAATATTCACCTGAAAGGTCCGTCTCCTCAACTTAATTAATTATTTAACTGTAGCACTTTCGGGACTTGTCCCATCATCGGCAGGATTCAAAACTGGTGTTTCACTGAAGATCTGGTAGAGGGGGTTACATGTATTGGGTTCGTTTTCATTTATCAGATTGTCGTTGTTGTGAGCTGCTTTCATGATTTCCATCTCTTCGAGTAAGTTTATCTTCGCTGGATTATTTTCTCTGTGCATTACTGTTAGGGTGTTTTCAATATTTAACATGCGATATCCTTCATGGATAACGTGTTTTGCATAGCTTGATTTTCCTTCTGTGTGACTGAAGTCTCGAAAATGTTCTTTAAATCTGATGTTAAAACTCCTGTTTGTTCTTCCTATATAAAATTTGTTGCAGTCCTTACATGTCAATTTATATACTCCTTTGCTGTTGATGTATATATATATATAAGTTGGTAAGAGGCACTCGAAAGAGCATTAAGTTATAAGTTTATGATTTGTCTTTTATGAGTTCGTTCACTGATCCTGTCCATATTCTGCATTGTTTGTAATGGTATCACTCACACTTTTGGTCGCATATCTTGCATTCACACGAATCACTCGGTTGGTGGAATTTTGTATTTTTGCACATTTTGTGATGATGTGTGTTGCTATGCCTATGATTCTGTGCCTTTGTGGTTGGTTACTTCCAGTCCACTCTCTGTTTACCATGGCAACTGAGGCGTAGAAATCTTCGTCAATCTCTTTTTCTCTCTGTTTCTTTTTTTCGATGACTTTCTTATGGCTCCGTTGCTGGCAGTAGTATCCTTTGCCTCAGGTCCTCTAGGAAGAAGGTTTCTCTGGCTAGCATATAGCCATTCTATTTGATGTGTATTTGCTTGCACCTAATGCCTTTTTGATGAATCTTGGTTTTACTTTTTCTAACCTCTCCAAATCGCTGGTCGATAGTTTCTCCCATATCAGTTCTATCCCGTAGGAGTTGCTGTTGAAAATGTTATTTTCTTCAATGTTATTGTTTACTATGTTGTTTAATTTGTTGTTAGTTCTGTATGCTATTTTTATGTTTTTATCGGCTTTCTTTAGTGTATTGGCTAATATTGTCGTTTCTTTTCCTGTGTATGTAAGTGTTATCCATGTTTTCTTGTTGTTGTCAGATTAGGAGCCTGAAAAAAATCTTCAGACTTGGGACTCATGGCTTAAAGTCTCTCCTGGAGGACTTATCTATTTGATTTTTCCATTATAAAAAATCCATCAACCACGGTCTGATTTGAATCTGCGTCCCTCGGAACTAGAGACAAGGAACATAACCACTAGCCCACCACAGCTGACATACAAGGTTTTAAAATGAGATAAATGCATGTCTGTATAGGATGCCTGGATAGTTCAAAGGTAGAGTGCCAGTGCGCAAAGCTGGAGATTCTGGGTTGAAATTCCAGTTTAGGCATACATTTTTCTTCAGTTGTGTTAACCATTGCATTTGGATGGCTAGCCTGAGTATATAAATTTCAATATTACATTTATTGTTTTAAACTTGTTTGAGAAGTACAATGCCCATTGCTGTGGTTTCAGGGTAGTGTCACTGCCTCATATGCAGTACGATCCCCAGTTGTGACAAGTTTCTTGGATGATGTTTTTTTCAGGGATTTTCTTCACCTGTAAGACAAATGTTGGGAAACTTTAAGGTCCAAATGCTCCCCAAGCATCATCTGGCTACCGTAATAATCATCATATTCACCATGTTTAGTATGAATGTGTGTGTAAATGGTATGTTTCATCTTAGTGTTGCGGTGTCATGGAGGAGGCCCTGACATTGAGCTGATCACTTATTTGGGGAACCCTCCTTACCCTTGTGTGGTATGGTCCATGTGGCATGTAAAAAGTACCTATAAGGTGAGAGGTTAAGCAAAGTTAATGGAATGGAATGAAGAAGTATACAATAAATATTGATATTAGATTTGATTAAATAAATAATATGCTCTGTATTGTTTGATTTTAGAATGAAGAAAAAACAAAAAATGAAGATCTTGTAAGTGCTCCTAGAAAGCGAAAAATAAAGAGGCCATATTCTCCTGAAAATCAAGTTGGAAATAAGAAATTGTGTGATAGAAGAAAAGGATTAAAGAAACAAAAAACTTTCCTTAACATTCCAGTTGGTATGTTATTGTTATTATAGTTTATATTTTATAATAGCTCAGATCATTACAGGGTGTCTAGCAGTTGGGAAAATCTTGAAAACCGGGAATAAGTCAGGAATTTGAAAGCAGCCGGGAAATAGACAGGAATTCATAAAGCATCATGCATCTATCTTGTATTCAAATCAAAAGAATCGCAATCGTTAAACCACGTTCTATACATATTTACAGATACTGGAATATTTTTTGAAAGAAATGTTTATGGAATTATAGCATACGTTTCGTGGAGTCAGGTGCCACAATGAAACAAATGCCAGGCCTTGCCAACACAATATCGCGTCAAATAATAAAACATTTTAATTGCATTATTTTGATATTCTTATTTAAGATGTTATCATAAAAATAAATTATATGTTTTTATTATTTACACATATTAAAAAAATATTTTTACAAAATTGGCTTCTACTAGAATTAATTAAATTTATCACTCAGAAACTCGGGAATTATTCTCTGATGCCATCAAAAAACTGGGAATTTCATATTTGTAATTTGCTGGACACCCTGCATTAGAATCACAATTGAAATCTGGGAGTTAAAGAATTGCCAAATTTTGCTAAGAGGCCTCTTACTTGAGGCTTGAGGTTCAAACCTAGACAGAGTTACTGGATTTTTCACGTGAAACCCCAGAAATATGTGAACTAGGGTTAAGAAACTCCTGCTAGGGAGTACCATTGTCTCCATGCAGGAAGTATAGAATATATCTTCTTCATCCAACCAAGTCTTAGGCCTAATGACCTGTTACGATGGACAGCAGCCCAGAGATGGTATATATAATAATAATAATAATAATAATAATAATAATAATAATAATAATAATAATAATAATAATAATAATAATAATAATTATTATTATTATTATTATTATTATTATTATTATTATTATTATTTATTATTATTTTATACATGAGTTGGAGAAAATGTTTTTATATCTCACCTCATAAAGTTCCATGTTTTCACGATACTGGTTTCAAAAGTCATTTCACCTTCATTATCACTCAAATTTCAATAGTTGGAATTTGATTAAAGATAAAATGACCTTTGAAACCGGTATCGTGAAAACACAGCACTTTATGAGGTGAGATATAAGAACATTTTCTCCAATTAATTTATAAATTGAAAATACCTCATATTACAATTACAACGTATAAAGAGAAAAATTTACATCTCGATCACAATTCGCCTTGGTAGCTCAGTTGGTAGAGCATTTGGCCTGGAAAGCCAAAGGTCCCGGGTTCAAGTCTCGGTCTAGGCGAAAATAAATTTTTTTTCTTCAAATATAATACCTCATAGTGTTTCTTCCCACTGTAATTTTGATTAAAAATAATAATTATATTTATTCTGGCAGAGTTAAGTCCATAATGGCTTTTATATATATATATATATATATATATATACATTACATGTGCATTTCTCGGTTCGTTAATCAAATTCTACAATAGCATTTTGTTTTTTGCTGTTTTTTTAAATCTCAATATCGAAACAATACCCAAAACTGTTAGCAATAAGAAAGCAAGGGAAACTATACTAGGGTGGATCAGAAATTAATGCACAATAATTTTTTCTGTCGATGTTTTTATTATTCATTTCATACATCTCAATGATGGATACATCATATTTGAAGAGAAAAATTGTACATGTCCCAGTCTGAGCATATAATTTTTCTCTTCAAATATAATTTTTTCTGTGTTGGTATTGTGACTGGGAGGTTGAAATTTCACCAAGGTATAGTTTGAAGTTTTCACCTTCAGACACAATTTTTGTTTCAAGTACATCTCTAACGAGAGAAGCATGAACTATACAGCAGAGATATTCACACGTTACTGAATTGTCAACATTTGAAGAGCAGTGAAGTAGACATAACCTGAATGAAATTCACAGGGACATGTGTGGCATTTATGGGGAAGACTGTATGGACCATTGCAGTGTCTACTGATGGTGCACATTCTTTAAGGATGGCTGTTGGAACCTTTGTGATTTCCCATGTTCTAGCCAGGTAGCAAATTGTGACCAAGCTTCTTCTTCTTCACTTCCTGGTTTAGGCATTGATTGCCTGTACAGTCTTCACTAATAGATCTAAAACCATCTCTTTCGAGGACATCCAATATCACTTCTTCCCCTTTGAAACCAATGCTAATGACAAGCTTTGACCACTTAATTTGTTAAGCTACTGAAGGAAATAACTTTTTGAAAAGAATTATTGCTGATAATGAGTGTGGGAGCATCACTACACAATTGAAACACACCGAACATCGCTTTCAGACAGATGCAAAAGTGCTATCAGCTGTCTGGAGATGATTATACTCAAACCAAACAGACTTCTATGAATAGGGTATATTAAAACTAGTATCACAATGGGAGAAATGTGTTGAAAAAGTTGGTGACTGGGTAGAAAAATAGCTAAAAGATGCAAGTTCATTTGTGTGTTAATTTCCAATCTGCTCTTATTTGTTTATGTTATATGTTTGTGTTTTTGCACTAATAATATTCATTGTAATTGGGCTTCTTATTTAATTTTGGAGAGAAAATTAAGTTGGCATCTTTTTCCCACCAACAAGTAGAAGTAGATGATTTGTACTGTTATATGGAATGTACGACATTAGAAATTGTTGTAATCGATGGTAAAGAGAACATTTTTTGCCTGAACCGGGAATCGAACCCCGGACCTTTAGCTTTCCATGCTAATGCTCTGACCACTGAGCTAATTTAGGCTTCATTCCCATCCAAGCATAAATCCTTCCTTTACCTTACTCTTTTGGTCCCACATTCAAATGCAATGAATCATCATTCACAAATACACACAATGAATGGCTTCTACATTAAGAAGACATGATGGGACTCCACACAGCTATAGCATTATTTATTAAATTAATATGGAGAAGCTAAAGCTATTACTATGATAGAAATAAGTAAATTAATGAAACATTTTTATCTTTACCATTGATCACAATAATTTATTAGTGTTCATTAATTTACTTATTTCTATCGTAGTAATAGCTTTAGCTTCTCAATATTAATTTAATAATTAGAAATTATTTCTTGTTTAGTTGGTCTTCTGGGCTAAATGACTGTGGTCCAGTTTTGTTGAAACTTGACATTTCATGTACTACTGAGGTAGACATCCTGAGGAGATTCTGTGTGCCCTCTGTGAATTCCTTATCTGTGGGCTGCAGATTGGCTAGACCTTGGAAATGGTTTCCTTATTTATAGACGGCTCCCACGTGGTGGCATTTTCTAGGCAGTCTGTTACGTGTGAGCTGTTTCCTGATTGACTACTCCTGGCCCTAACAGCTTTGCAAAACACTAGGACCAAACCTATTACTTCTACCACTAGGGCCAGGGGCAGCCAATCAGAAAACAATTCACACGTAACAGACCACCTAGAGAATGCCACCACACGGGAGCCATCTATAACTAACTAACTAACTCACTGGCAGTATCGAACCCATAGGTTCATGGCCATGCAGATATAAGCTCTCCATATATCCCTATCCTGAGCCAATGTTTTCCAGTCATCCCCTGTATAATCTACTTCCCTCAAATCATAGTTAATGTTATTCTCCCACCTCATTCTTGGTCTACCAACTGGGCGTTTTCCCTCTGGTTTTCCTACAAGCCATCTATAAATAGGGAAACCATTTCCAATGTGCAGCCAACAGTTGAGTTTCACAGAAAGCAAGCAGAATCTCTTGAGGATGTCTACAACAGTAGTAGATGAAACTTTGAGTTTCAACAATACTGAACCACGGCCATTTAGCCCAGAAGACTAACCAAATAAGAATCAAGTCTATTTTACATTAGAAATTGTGATTTGTTTTAGTTTCAGTAACAGATCCTCCTGAGACTGGATCAAGTGGCAAACCATTCAGTTGTGAGAAGTGCCAATCTCCATTTGTAGTAAACCCAGCTAGAAGTCATAGACTTAATTCAAAAAGGAAATATAGGCCTCGCAAAATAACTGACCCAGCTACCAAAAAAGTTCTAGAGCTTTGTAATGCATGTGGCCTGGCTATGGTCAGGAAAAGAAGAGAGGAAAAACAAAAGAAGGTACATTTAAGAGATTGAATCAGTAACGTAGCTTTGGATTGCCTCATTCCATTTCCTCCACTCTATGTCCTTTCCCATTTTCCATTTTCTTCAATCTCCAGCCTCTTTTCTATTTCTTCTTGCTATATCCTCAATACTTTCATATATATTTCTTGGACCGTCTTCTTCCTATTTTCCCTTGTATCCTTGCTTCCATTACTTGCTCAGTTTTCCTCTATTCCATTTTCACCTCATATTCAAACCATTTCAGTTGTTTATTTTTTAATTTTTTCTTTAATGAATATCTGCTTTAATCCCTCCTTGATATTGTCGGAACAATGGATCTATGCCCCTTCATCACTGCAGTCATTCTTAGAAAAGTTAATGCCTGCACTCACTCCATTCCATGTGTTTCCCTTCCATCATGTCAAACAGCATCCACGAACCTTTCCGAGAAGGGATGTTGCCAAACTTCCCCATAACAGTATCATGAATCCTGAATATTGAATAATGTAAGGTTAATTATTACTTCTTCATATTTAAGTAGATATAATGATGCTGATTGACTTTTATTACTTGTTTAATGATATTTATTTCACCACTCTGTGCTATATTGTTTGTGTAGAGTAGACAACACTGAACTGAAAGTGCAAATAATCTGTCCCCAAAGAAGGCTCAAAATTATGAGTAGTGAGGATGAATGAAAAGAGAGAGATAGGAATGCAGGGAGGGAAATGATTTACCGAGGCTGAAAAGGAATTAGTATTTAGTTCTCGTATCTTATGGGGGCACAGATCCATTGTCAAATAATGCTTCCATTTCTTTTTATATCCCTTTAGAGATTTCTGAAGGAATTAAGCTATTGAGGTTGTTCTCATGAAAATATTTTTGAAATTTTTTTTTACAGATCTTCACAGATCCTATCTAAGTAGACACTGAAAGCGATCATGATAAAAATTTATATATATATATATGTATGTGTGTGTGCCCATTAATACTATGCTCTGGCAGACTAAACCAAACTTGGTATATAGCAATTAATTAAAAATGTAAGGTCTGAAACAATAATTTAAAAATTGTTCTAGCGGTCACAAATTTTGATGTTTCACAAAAAAATTCAGTATATGCTATTAAAATAAAGCAAGGAAGGTATCCTCCAAAAAAATCAGCAAAATCCAACCATTAGAACCTGGGGTTACCAGAAAACCAAAATAAAAAATTTATTCTAGCACCCATTAATGTTTGGTTCATTGCAATATAAACCATGTATACAACATATATAAGAGAAAAATGTGCGTTTTGATTGGAACATACTCGGGTAGCTCAGTCAGTAGAGTATTGGCCTAGAAAGTCAAAGGTCCTGGGTTCAAGCCCTAGTCAGAGTGTATAATTTTTCTCTTCAAATATGATTTATCCATATACCATAAATAGTTTAATTAACCCTTAAATTGGCAATGGCAGTGTGTCCTATAAAAGACATTAGTCTAATTTATTTAATATTTTTAATAAAGTAACGGAAAAATTAATTGGTAGATATTATTTAAATTCATGTCAAATTATGCAACGATATGCAAATAGATAATAACTTATGATTACTTATTTTAGGAATTCTCACTATGAGGTATATTCATTAAGGTAGAATATGTTTATCACTCACCTCATATTGTTCTTCTTATTTGATTATAGACTAGTTTCGGAACATAGTTTCTGTTCCATCCTCAGTAACATCACGACCGTTGTTCTGTCGTCTTGAAGAGTTGTCCTTCTCTCCTTCCATTGGCTGACTGAAAAACCTCGAAACCAGGTCATTCTCACCCGGGAATTTCGAAGTTCATTAATTTCTTCTTTTCGCTCTTTTGAATGTAGATCTTTTCCCAAACAGTAAGTTCTTTTGGTTTTTCTATTTGTTTTAATAATTTTGCTTCTTTCTCGATAAGATGTTTTTCAGACCATGCATGGGCAGCCACTGCAGATTTTTCTACTTCCCCTTTCTTGACATTCCTGAGATGTTCTTTAACTCTAGTTTTCAAATTTCTTTTTAGTTTTTCCTATGTAGAATTTCTCACATTCTTCACATTCTACCTTAATAACTTATGGTTACGTTTTCTCTGCAGTCTACAGTTTTAAATATGCTGGTGTCAGAAATTCAGTTCCTCCAGTTTAACAAAATAAATATATTCTCCCTAAACTAGCAAATTGGCTTCATAAATTCAACTTGCTGAGGAATTCCTTAGTACACAGTTTCTGCATAAAGGACTTTTTGTCTTCCCTTATTATCCTTCTCCACAGTAGTTATATTCCTTACTTCTTGACATGTAGGCCACTTTCCTCTATATAATAATGATGGTACCATTACTGTTTTTATATGTTTGTATTTTAGTTTTCTGTGAGATTATGACAAAATCTATATATAGGAAAAACAAAGAGAAAAGAAATGCAAAAGTACAAACGTCTTGGCCCTAGCATCATATGTAAGTAATGTTAAATTATTTATTTTCAGAATCCTCCTTCACAAGAAGAAAGAGAGGCTTATCTGAAAAAAGCCATAGAATTTGCAGACTCATTGGCTAGGAGACTTGATACAACTGATGCACAGAGATTGTATTGTCCAGCTTTCAAAACTTCACCTTGTCAGTGTCTACAGAATTATATCACAAATAAAGGTAGTATTCACCTTCTCTTGTTATTAATTTATTGTGGTTTGCAATTCAGTTGAAAGACATAAATGCCTATCATGTTCATTCTACAGTAGTGTTTCCCAATCTTTACTCTATGGCTCCTAAAGGTGGTGCCAAATTTTGACAAAGGCACCAAGAGATTGAATCTGTAATAATATTTTGTTTTCTTACCTGGAAGATATTTTGGCGAACATCATCACTATTTTCAACGAAAACCAACTGCCGTATTGACCAGGGTTTGAGCATTGATTTTTCTTTTAAAAATACAATAGAAAGTAACATTAAGAGGTTTATATTTGAAGAGAAAAATTTTTGCCTAGACCGAGACTCGAACCCGGGACCTTTGGCTTGCTGGGCCAAATGCTCTACCAACTGAGCTACCGAGGCGAGTTACAATCTAGATGCAAATTTTTCTCTTATATACGTTGTAATTCCGTCTCACCAAATGCTTTTGAAACCATTGTTTCTATCTTTGCAAATGGCGGCTTCTTAGTTAAGAAGACATTTATAGAGAATTTAACATTACTTTATAAAGCTAGTAAGGCTTCTAATGATGAAACAATGGTTTCAAAAGCATTTGGTGAGAGGGAATTAAAACGTATATAAGAGAAAAATTTGCATCTAGATCGTAACTCGCCTCGGTAGCTCAGTTGGTAGAGCATTTGGCCCAGCAAGCCAAAGGTCCCGGGTTCGAGTCTCGGTCTAGGCGAAAATTTTTCTCTTCAAATATAATTTATCTTTCATTGAGAAATGTTAAATTAATAATAAAAACATCATTAAGAGGTTTATTTAATAATTAACATATTTGGTCTGTGTATTCTTACCTCTTATGGTTTTTTTTGTTGAACATATGTTTCAAGGCTTGTGAGCCCCATCTTCAGCGATTACAGACTGATTTTTTCTCCTCTTGAGTCAAGAATCAGGGCCGACAACTTGAGAAAAATCAGTCTGTAATAGCTGAAGATGGGGCTCACAAGCCTTGAAACATATTACTTATTTTAGGAATTCTCACTATGAGGTATATTCATTAAGGTAGAATATAATATTTAATTTTAGGAAGTTATATTTTGAGGTTATTTTAATTATATTATTTTTGGTCTGGACATCTTACCTCAATATTAATGTTGATTTGTTCTTGGACATGTTTCAAAACAATTCTGTTTTATCGTCAGCTTTCCCAGACTGGTTTTATTTATGTTGCATTATGTTGCACCACCTGGATGTCGATGTCAGCTCCATCCTGTGGTTGGCCAAAGAACCTCCAAACAAGGTCACCCTCCATCGGAATATCAAAATTCATAACTCTGTTTGTGTTCTTCTGAATATAAATTTTTTCCCAAATAGTCAGCTCTTTTGTATTTTCTAACTGTTTTAATAGTTTAGTGTCTGAATTTATATTATGTTTTTCAGACCAAACATGAGCAGCAACTGCAGATTTTTCAATTTCTCCATTTTTAATATTTCTTATGTGTTCTTTGGTTCTAATTTTTAGGTTTCTTTTTGTTTTCCCTATATATATCTTTTCACAACCCATGCATTCAATTTGACATATTCCTGACTTTTTATTTTTATCAGTTTTTTCATTTTTGTTGGTTTTTATTAGTTTATTTAAACTGTAGTTATTTTTTGGTGCTAATTTAATATTAAACTTCTCAAATATATTTTGAAATTTGAACACATAAGAAATATTAAAAATGGAGAAATTGAAAAATCTGCAGTTGCTGCTCATGTTTGGTCTGAAAAACATAATATAAATTCAGACACTAAATTATTAAAACAGTTAGAAAATACAAAAGAGCTGACTATTTGGGAAAAAATTTATATTCAGAAGAACAGAAACAGAGTTATGAATTTTGATATTCCGATGGAGGGTGACCTTGTTTGGAGGTTCTTTGGCCAACCACAGGATGGAGCTGACATCGACATCCAGGTGGTGCAACATAATGCAACATAAATAAAACCAGTCTGGGAAAGCTGACGATAAAACAGAATTGTTTTGAAACATGTCCAAGAACAAATCAACATTAATATTGAGGTAAGATGTCCAGACCAAAAATAATATAATTAAGGTAGAATATTTTTATCACTCACCTCATATTGTTCAATATGAGGTGAGTGATAAAAATATTCTACCTTAATACCTTGAAACATATGTTCAACAAAAAACCATAACAGGTAGGAATGCACAGACCAGATATATTAATTATTGATTTTTATTTCTGAAATAAAACAAAATAATCTCCTTAACCTGTTTAATCTTTAAGCTTAGCTATGTATAGTAATTTTCTTATTTTGATAATATTATAATTATTGTGATTGTTATATTTTAATGTAACATATGTTTCTCTTTGATATTTGAGTTTGTATTTTTTTAACATTCTTATCTCATAATATGTTTGTTTTGTCGGACATCTGTTTCAAAGCTGTTGCTCCATCGTTAGCGTTTTCACAAACTCAAATATCAAATTAAACCTCATAATGTTACTTCCTAATGATTTTAAATTATAGCCTTCAACTCTCTCCTCAGCCAACTGATGCCCAAATAACAAATCCCATGAGATCAATACAAATATAGCAAATATTATTTCTCAGTTGCCAAAAGAGGCTTCCTCTTTCCATTTTCATATTTAAAATATCCATTTCCTTAAGATCCATCTGAATATTGTCTTCCCAATTATGCCTATATCTTTCTATGTGTCTTTCCAAAAAGGAAAAAAAATTGTCATCCATTTGAGGTACGTGATGTGTCCACCTCAATCTTCTAGCCTTAATAATCCTATGACTAGTATTAAAAGATTCCGGGCTATGTGGCCGTGGTCTATAACTGGCGTTTCTTCCAGACGTTTATCCCTCAACTGCGGAGGGCATCTTCAGTGGCGAGCGCTTCCAGCTGTTGTTTCCCTGTCGTAGGCTCGACTACGAATGAATGGCAGAAAGCTAATCAGCTGCGACTCACACGATGTCAGCACTTAGTGTAAATAAGAGCGTCCAGTTTTCTGCCATTCATTCGCAGTCGAGCCTATGACAGGGAAACAACAGCTGGAAGCGCTCGCCACTGAAGATGCCCTCCGCAGTTGAGGGAGAAACGTCTGGAAGAAACACCAGTTATAGACCATGGCCACATAGCCCGGAATCTTTTAATACTATGATTACCGGCCGTGAAAGCCTGCATTCCACAATCCTATGACTAGTTTTAAATATAATCTTGTTTTCCTAACTACTGAATTATTTGTTTTAGGTAAAGATGAGGAAGGAATAGAGAAAAGAGCATTGCATTTACTGACATTTATAAAAGATGCCAGAGAATTAGCAAAAGGAAAGATTACTCCAAATAATAATCAGGTTTGTAAATTGAATTTTAATATAATAAATTTGGGAATTTTTAACATTATGAGATTTTATTAATAAGAATTAAAGCTAAAGCCTGGTATGACACATTAGACAATAGACAGTTAAAACTAGTCAATAACAAGGAGACCGTTCCAAACCAATCAGAAGCCAGTTTGATGATGACATCTACGACACCACCCAGCTATCCTGACGTCTACACAAGCACAAATGCCAGTGTCAAACATTCTGCAGACCACTTACAGTCGAGCCTACGACAAGGTAACATCACCTAGAAGCATTCGTCACTGAAGATTCCCTCCGCAGTTGAGGGAGAAACGTCTGGAAGAAACACCAGCTATAGAACTCAGCCACATAGCCCAGAATCTTTTAATATTTTGATTACCGGCCATGAAAGCCTGCATTCCACAAGAATTAATAATTATTGGGAGGTATTTGAAGAATTTAGTTAAAATTTCCTCTTCTAAAACTTTTTTCTTGGCAATTTTTTGTTGTGTGCTGTTGTTATTAAATTGAACTATTTTTCTAACAAAATTGGGTACTGCATTGTTCCAAATACATCTGTTTATAAATTTTATATTTACTGAATTTTCTTTAAGTTTAAGGAATTTCTTAATATTTTGCTTTTGTTATAAAAATTTTATTGCCTTAGAAACCAATTTGATTGGCACCCACAGGTGTTGAAAATAAGTGATTGTGGGGATCTAGTTTTTGGCCCCATCAGAGTGCTGGCTCATGACTCTGAGCCTAAGCAATAATAAAGGGCAGAAGAGGCCAACGGGAGGGTTGTGGCCATGGGCAAATGGTCATGAAAAAAGAGCCTGGTGTGCTGGACCCAGAAGATGACCCACAACTTCCATAACACCATAGAGTAGACTTTCATTCCACTCATCTCCACAATATGGGGGGAGTGCAATAGATCTTTTAGATTGCAGTGCTCAGGGCAATGTGCCTGCCCAGTCTGAATAAGGAACTAAGAACTAAATCTGGAGTATCTGTTTCATTGTGTTCAAATGTTTCTCTTATATACTGATGATAGTGTGTTTTCCCTGTTTGGTTGAAATCAGCAATGTACCTTCTTTTCTTAAACATTTTTACTAGTTTCTATAAGTTTGAATCAAGTAATTTTTTCAATGGATGAATTAAGAACCTCATAATTTTATTTCCCATATTTAACTATGAAGTAATTTTTTATTTAATAAATTAATGAGTCATTTTTACATCTTACCTCATATTTCATGTTTTATTAAACAAGGCAACTATAGTTTTCAAATGATCTTGTCATTCATTTTCGACCGCCATTATGACTACCGGATATTCATTGGAATCTCCCTCGATAACGTTGCCATCTGGTGTTGATTTGATGAACTTCGAGATATCGTTGCCATCTGATATTGATTTGATGAACTTCGAGATGAGGTCACGTTCATCCGGAATGTCGAAATTCATTGATTTAAATTTGTTCTTCTGAATAAATATTTTCTCCCAAACTGTCAAATCCAAAGGTTTTTTTCCAAATGTTTTAGAAGTTTAGCTTCTTTTTCAATTTTATGACCTTCGAACAAACTATGTGCTGCAATAGCTGATTTTTCAATTTCACCATTTTTAATATTTCTAAAGTGTTCCTTTGTGCGAGTGTCCAAATTTCTTTTTGTTTTTCCTATGTATACTTTATTGCAATCTCCACAATCAATTTGATAAATTCCAGATTTTTTACTATCTGGGGTGTTCATTTTCTTATTGGTTATTAATAAGTTACCAAGGCTAAATTTATTTATCGGTGCCAATGTAATATTGAATTTCTTGAAAATTTTTTGAAATTTGTTATGTATTCCAGGATGATAAGTGATTTTCTTAAATTGTTTTCCTTTCTTTGAATCAGATTGCAGGGTAGTGTATTCTTTTAATCTTTTTTGTTGTCTGAATTTTTTTAATTTAGTTATAATTATTTCCTTTCCAAAACCATTTAAATTAGCTATGTCCAAAATGTGATTGTATTCTTTCTTAAAATCTTCTTCATTTAGTGGAACATTCAATAATCTATATATCAAACTGTTGAAAATTGCATGCTTATGTGCAATATGATTGAAACCTGAAGACTTTATGTAATTGTCAATATGAGTATCTTTTCTGTATATATTGAATTCAATTCTTTGTTGTTCATTCCTTCTTATGTAGAGGTCCAAAAATGGGATTTGGTTATTATTTTCTAATTCCATAGTAAATTTTACAGATTCATCCTGGAGGTTGAGTAATTTTAATGCATCTTCAATAATATTTAGAATTTATCACAGAGAAAATATCATCCACATATCTATACCAACATTTGAACATCCAGGGATAAGCATTGGTGATATGACATTCTAAATAACCCATAAATAAATTTGCCAAAAATGGTGAAAGTGGAAGAAGAATACAATCACATTTTGGACATAGCTAAATTAAATGGTTTTGGAAAGGAAATAATTATAACTAAATTAAAGAAATTCAGACAACAAAAAAGATTAAAAGAGTACACTACCCTGCAATCTGATTCAAAGAAAGGAAAACAATTTAAGAAAATCACTTATAATCCTGGAATACATAACAAATTTCAAAAAAATTTCAAGAAATTCAATATTACATTGGCACCGATAAATAAATTTAGCCTTGGTAACTTATTAATAACCAATAAGAAAATGAACACCCCAGATAGTAAAAAATCTGGAATTTATCAAATTGATTGTGGAGATTGCAATAAAGTATACATAGGAAAAACAAAAAGAAATTTGGACACTCGCACAAAGGAACACTTTAGAAATATTAAAAATGGTGAAATTGAAAAATCAGCTATTGCAGCACATAGTTTGTTCGAAGGTCATAAAATTAAAAAAGAAGCTAAACTTCTAAAACATTTGGAAAAACCTTTGGATTTGACAATTTGGGAGAAAATATTTATTCAGAAGAACAAATTTAAATCAATGAATTTCGACATTCCGGATGAACGTGACCTCATCTTGAAGTTCATCAAATCAATACCAAATGGTAACAATATCTCGAAGTTCATCAAATCAACACCAGATGGCAACGTTATAGAGGGAGATTCCAACGAATATCCGGTAGTCATAATGGCGGTTGAAATTGAATGACAAGATCATTTGAAAACTATAGTTACCATGTTTAATAAAACATGAAATATGAGGTAAGATGTAAAAATGACTCATTAATTTATTAATTAAGAACCTCATAATGTGTTTCCCATTTTTAACTTTGAATAATTTTTTATTTATTTTTCTTTATTTTAATTTGTGTGTGTAGGACGAGGAAGAATTGAAAGAAAAATCAGAAAATGAAAAGAAAGAAAAACAAAAGCAGCAGATTCCACGTGGTCTTCAAAAAAGAAAAAGTAAAGTTTTTGAGGAGTTTGTTTTGAAAAACAGACAGTATTTAAGGAAAGAATTAAATTTGTGTGAAAGAGGAGTGCAAAAAGTTCTTCTATATTCTAATAATTTTCTTCATAAGAAACTGAAGACTTCTCCAAATCGGTAAGCATGGATTCTTAAATAATACAAAATTCTTTAAAATTTGGGTGGGAGAAAATGAAACCCATAGTGTATAGCCTACCTTTTTTGTTATAATATTACAGAACAATCAGCTCACCATTGGGACAATTCATTTATCAGAGTGGTATGTATTGAAAGAATGCACACATGATGGCATATAATTAGTAAAGAATTTAGATCTCTAACCTACTGTGACCTATATAGGCAAATGATTTTCTTAAGAATTAAATGAATCATGATTTCTTCTTACCTCATACTTCTGTTTTTTTAAACACAGCACTGCAGTATCAGCGACCCATTGTCACCATCCTCAGTTGTTTTCACAACTGTCAATTTTTTTCTTTTGCCGGTAATTATCCAAACTGCCATCTGGTGTTCTTTTGAAGGAATTATTTTCTAAACTACCATCTGGTGTTCTTTTGAAGGAATTATTTTCTAAACTACCATCTGGTGTTCTTTTGAATGAATAATTTTGTAAACTGCTATCTGTTGTATTTTTGAAGAACTTTGTAATCAAGCTCGGCTGAGCTTGATTAATTACCGGCAAAAGAAAAAATTGACAGTCGTGAAAACAGCTGAGGTGGTGACAATGGGTCGCTGATACTGCAGTGCTGTGTTTAAAAAAAACATAGAAGTATGAGGTAAGAAGAATTCACAATTCATTTAATTCTTATGAATTGAACCTCATAATGTTAAAAATTCCCAAATTTGATGTATAAAAAAAGAAGTGATTTTCTCTCTGGTAGGACTGTGTGCTAATGGAAACCATTGCATTTTTCATGCTTACTGGGTGATATGTGATATTAATGTGATCTTTTTTTAATTTATATACCACTTCAGCAGATCACTTTATGTACACTTGTGTATTCTCAACATAGCCCTTTTGTAACAAACTTGGTGTTAAGACCTTGATGAGTGTTTTTATATCTCACCTCATAAAATTCTGTGTTTTCACGATACCATTTTCAAAGGTCATTTCATCTTCAGTCAAACTCCACTCAAAAGAAGATGAAGGTGAAATGACCATTGAAACCGGTATCTTGAAAACATAGAATAATATGAGGTGAGATATAAAAACATTTCTTCATATTTAAACTCTGGGGCAGGATGTCACAAAGAAATAATAGGAATGGTGTAATTGGACAACACACTCATACGGAGAATGAGAGGTCCAGGGTTCAAATCCCGGTTCAACATTAATTTTTCTTTCTTAAATTAGATTCTATCCAGGATTGGAAAAGTTCATTTAAATAAAACATCGAAAATATGAAGCTTTACTGCTAAAAAGTAATGTATAAATTCTCAATAAAAATACTTCTGAATAGAAGCTGTCAGTTGTCATGATGGTAGCAGCAGCTATTAGCCTTCGGATGAACGAGAATTGTATAAGTTGAAAGAAATGTCAATGTTTGTATCGTCGTTTGAATGGTGTAACTGGACAGCACACTCGTATGGAGAACGAGAGATCCAGGGTTCAAATCCCAGTTCAAACATTAATTTTTCTTTTTTAAATTAGATTCTATCCAGGATTGGAAAATGTTAATTCAAATAAAAACATGGAAAATATGAAGCTTTACTGCTAAAAAGTAATGTATAAATTCTGAATAAAAATACTTCTGAATAGAAGCTGTCAGTTGTCATGATGGTAGCAGCAGCTATTAGCCTTCGGATGAACGAGAATTGTATAAGTTGAAAGAAATGTCAATGTTTGTATCGTCGTTTGAATGGTGTAACTGGACAGCACACTCGTATGGAGAACGAGAGATCCAGGGTTCAAATCCCAGTTCAAACATTAATTTTTCTTTTTTAAATTAGATTCTATCCAGGATTGGAAAATGTTAATTCAAATAAAAACATGGAAAATATGAAGCTTTACTGCTAAAAAGTAATGTATAAATTCTCAATAAAAATACTTCTGAATAGTCAGTTGGCATGATGGCAGCGACAGCTATTGGCCTTCGGATGAACAAGAATCGTATAAGTTGCAAGAAATGTTAATGTTTGTATCGTCTTTTGAATGGCGTAATTGTACAGCACACTCATATGGAAAATGAGAGGTCCAGGGTTCAAATCCCAGTTCAAACATGAATTTTTCTTTATTAAATTAGATTCTATCCAGGATTGAAACATGTTAATTTAAATAAAAACATCAAAAAAAGAAATAATGCTTTGAATTAAATAATTAAATGCTGATTAATTATATTTACAAACCATATATTTATTTCACACAGAACATATTTAAATGAAATTGATACGAAATCCCATCAAATTTTTTCATTATAAGCCACATGGCTTGGAGGCAGCATATACATATCTGCACTCAATACTACTCAATGCTACTCTAACACTACTAGAAGCCCGCCAGCTAGATGACACTGCATTTAGCTGGGAAAGAGTTCCAGCCAATAACAAAATTCATAGATTTAAAATCAAACTTGCCAGGCAAAGTTATTGGTCGCAGCCAATGAAGTTATCATAAGCCAGGCAACATGACAGAAATTAAACATTGCATAGTGAAAAAAACATAACAAAGAATTGATAATGATGTTTAGCATGTCGAAACCTAGGTCTTCAAGAAAACTACAAATATGAGGTGAGTCGTGAATAATCTAACTCCTATTGACGATTTTATTATTAATTTAACACTTCTCACTGAAGGATAAATTATATTTGAAGAGAAAAAATTTTTTTTTCTCTTCAAATATAATTTATCCTTCAGTGAGAAGTGTTAAATTAATAATAAAATCGTCAATAGAAGCCCTACTGGCTTTATAAAGTAGTGTTAAATTCCCAATAAATGTCTTCTTAACTAAGAAGCCGCCATTTGCAAAGATAGAAGCTATAGTTTCAAGCATTTGGCGCGAGGGAATTACAACGTACATAAGAGAAAAATTTGCGTCTAGATCGCAACTCGCCTCGGTAGCTCAGTTGGTAGGAGCACGTGGCACGGAAAGCCAAGGGGCCAAGGGTAGAGGCCCGGCCTATAGTGGCGAACATTTTGATCTTCACAATATAACTCCTGATATTTAAAATAACCCACCTCATAGTGTAACTTCCTTTAAATATTAAATTAAATAAAATAAAAGTAGAACCATACCGGTTGTTAATAAGCTGGAAGTATGTTAATAAATAAGTTGGTACAGACCAATTGAAGATGGGGCAAACATGCCTTGAAACATATGTCTAATAGAAACAACTATATGAGGTAAGAATATTACATACCAACCTTATTTATTAGTTAAACCTTATGTTACTTCATAATTGGATTTTCAAATTTTCAGCGAACACATATGTTCCATATATAAACAATACGGGGATGTATAAGTCAGAATATGCACACACAAAGAATACATTTAAGTAAAAAATAAAAAGATGATAAAAAATAACAAAGAGATAATCGTGCAATTCTATATGAGTACTGGTAAAGTACCCTGAATAAAAATTTAATGTTAATCTAGAGAACATTGTTCACATATTACATTGCAAGTCATCATCCGCTCTCTGCAGACTGTTGAAGTTCTGGTTGTTAGTTCTTGATGTCGACTCCCCTTCTATCTTTTAGTTGTCCTTTCCCCCGGGAATTTCAAAATTCATAATCCTATCTATGTACTTTTGGTTATAGGTCTTCTCCAAAGTGGTCAGTCCTTTTGTGCTTTCTAACTGTTTCAATAATTTTGTGTTAGAAAGATCAGGAATATACCAGATGAAGTTGCTGATTGTGATAAGATATACATAGGAATAACAAAGAGAAATTTGGACATTAGAATGAAGGAACACCTAAAAAACGTGAAAAATGAAGAAGTTGAAAAATCTGCACTAGCTGGTCATGTTTGGTCAGAAAAACATAAATTCAAAGTGAACACAAAATTATTGAAACTGTTAGAAAGCACAACAAAACTGACTGTTTGGGAAAAGATCTACATCCAAATTTTGTCTGATTCAGAATTCCAAAAGCTATGCTTCATTACTATCCTAAAGGCAAAATATTGCTGGGATGTCCAAAAATACACTGGATGGAAAATTCCTCTTTGAGACCGTAACAGGCCACATGGCCTGTACTTGCATTGATGATGATGATATCCACATCAAATAGTGCAGAGATTGGATTATGAATTTTGAAATTCCTGGGGAAAACATTTGATTTGGAAGTTCTTCAGACAACTAAAAGATGGAGGAGGAGTCGACATCAAGGCTAACAACCAGAAGTTGAACAGTTTGCAAGAGCATGATAATGATATGTAATGCATAGTGAAACATATTCTCTAGAGTACAATAATTTATGAGATAAGATGTCAAGACTCAGATTAATTCTGCATGTTTATGTGTTCCATCCATAGTAATTCTGCCCAAAGGCAAGTCCTTCACTGCAATCATATCATTTTCATGCTATGCTTGCAGTTTTACTAGGGAATTGTAGGTGTGGTAGCTTCCCGTTGCTTTCCACACCGATGAAGGATGATGATGATGGCCATATGATTTCGGGGACCGTTTGGGCCTTAAAGTGTTCCTGACATTTGTCTTACAGGTGAGGAAAAACCCCGATAGAAACTTCACCCAGAAAAAGTGCCCTGACCGGGGATTGAACCTGGGCCTGCTGTGTGACAAGGCAGCACGCTACCTCAAGACCACAGCAGTGGACGTTTATGTGTTTGTGTGGAGTGAAGTGTTGTATGATGGATGATAATGAAGAGACGGCAGAAGTAAAACCCAGTGCCAACACACAGACTACTCCTTTCGAAAAGCACCAAGTTTGATACTAGGTCATCTTATATTTAAACAGGAAGTAACACTATGTAGTTACTTTTTAGGAATTCATATTATGAGGTATTATTTGTTTAGGTAAACTTTTATCACTACTTCACATTCTTCTTCTTAGACTAGTTTCGGAATCTTCTACAATTCCATCATGACCATTGTTTTCCAATGGTTATGAAAATACTGATGATGGAATCAAAGAAGATTCTGAAACTAGATTAAGAAGAAGAATATGAGGCGAGTGATAAAAGTTTACCTAAACACTATGTGGTATTATATTTGAAGAGAAAAATTTTCGCCTATACCGAGACTCGAACTCGGGACCTTTGGCTTGCCGGGCCAAATGCTCTACCAACTGAGCTGGCGAGAGGGAATTACAATGTATATAAGAGAAAAATTTGCATCTAGATTGCAACTCGCCTCGGTAGCTCAGTTGGTAGAGCATTTGGCCCGGCAAGCCAAAGGTCCCGGGTTCGAGTCTCAGTCTAGGCGAAAATTTTTCTCTTCAAATATAATTTATCTTTCAGTGAGAAATGTTAAATCAATAATAAAAAAAACTATGTGGTATTGATAATCAAATATTAAAAATGAGTCCGCCGTGCTGGCTCAGGTGGTAGCATGACTAGTGGCCCCAAGTTCGATACCCGGCAGGTTTGAAAATTTTAGTTGTTAAATTAATTTAATTTAATTACAAATTTTTTTATCTCGGGGCCATGAGAGGTAGCGGTGTTACAATTTTTAATAGCTTGATTGTGAACCAGATTCCTGCATTAAATTACAAACTTCTCCACAGTACATATGTTGAGAAGGCATGTGGTGTTGTTGTTAACAATTTGTCCATCAGAAGGGGACGTTAAGCCTTATGGCCCCCTTGGTGCTTTTCGACAGGACTAGGTTATGTACTGTTTCATCTTCTCCTTTCTCTTCATCATCCTTCATCACACAACACACTTTACACTACACAAATACATAAACTTCAGTCATCCAACACTCCTCTCTATACACAGTACAAGAATACATCTTCTATGTAAAGTGGTCTGCTGAAGTGATGTGTAAATTAAAAATAGACCACATTAACACCATCTATCTGCTAGAGCAGAACCCGAAGCATGAGCAGTGCAGTAGATGATATTAGAACACACACACATATTAAAAATGATTCACCTCAACTCATATTTTGTCTCTTTTTTTAGATCAGATTCAGAATTATTCCATCTTCAGTAATTTCATGACTGGGGAATGTGATTTGATTTGGAGGTTCATTAGTCTACCAACAGGTGGAGGAAGAAGCAATGCATCACCATGACAGAACAACAGTTGTGAAGATACTGAAGATGAAATAATTCCTAATCTGGTCTAAAAAGAAGACAAAATATGAACTGAAGTCAATCTTTTTAATATTTGATGAGATCATCTTATAAGAATGAAATTAATGTTTTTATTACCTCACCTCATATCCTTTTTCTTCTAGACTGCAGTTTCGGAGCTTATCTCCATCATCAGTAGCCTCTCGTCAACTAGTGTTATATCGTTTCTTGGCGGTTTTCTTCTTCCTTCTATCAGTGGACCGATGAACCTCTGGATCAAGTCAAAATTTGCAGGAGTTTTGAAATTCATGAGTTTATCTTTTTGTTTTTTTTTTTATGTGGATTTTTTCCCAGACTGTGATTCTTTCTGCTTTTCTGTGTGTTTGATTAGGCTAGCTCTTGAATCAATTAAATGTTTTTCAGACCAAGCATGGACTGCTACAGTTGACTTGTCCACTTCACCCTTTTTGACATTTCTAAGATGTTCTTTCAGTCTAGTTTTTAAATTTCTTTTTGTTTTTCCTATATAGATTTTGTCACAATCCTTACAATTTAAAAACTAGATTGAAAGAACATCTTAGAAATGTCAAAAAGGATGAAGCCCATGCTTGGTCTGAAAAACATTTAATCGATACAAAAGGTAGCCTAATCAAACACACAGATAAACAGAAAGAACTCACGGTATGGGAAAAAGTCGACATCCAAAAAAACAAGAAAGATAAACTCATGAATTTCAAAACTCCTGCAAATTTTGACTTGATCCAGAGGTTCATCGGTCCACCGATAGAAGGAAGAAAAAAAACGCCAAGAAACGACATAACACCGGTTGACAAGAGGTGACTGATGATGGAGATAAGCTCCAAGTTCCAAAACTGCAGTCTAGAAGAAAAAGGATATGAGGTGAGGTAATAAAAACATTAATTTAATTCTTAAATTAAACCTCATAGTGTTTTTTCTCCCATAAAAGTTAAATAAAGAAGATCATCTTATATTCGGGTAAATACAGAAGTTTTAGGGATTAGTGTTTATCTTTTTTTATATATCAGTTGGTGAATTTACTGCCTAAATTGATTATTACATTTTAATTTTTATTGCAGAAATAGTCGATTAGAAAGAACAATAGGCAAGAATGCTCGAGGGTTGTTGAAACCAATTTCAGAATTAGCCAGTGAACTGTGTTGTAATGATAGATGTGTTGCTATGGCTAAAACTCATTCTAAGCTGTTAGAAGATTGGCGAACAATGGCTAAAAAGGGACAGCGTGAAGCAAGACGAGTTCTTGCGGAGATGTTAACTCCATCCGGTGGCAGTAAGGCAAACTGCTATAAGTTTATTTCGATGGTTACTGGTGAGTTGTATATAATATCCATTATAAATTTCAGGTTATTTTCAGATTAAATTGGTTTCTTTTTTGTATGTAAATTACATATTTTTTTTTATAAGTTTTTTCCCACTGTCTGAAGTGACAAACTTGGAATAGTAAAGTGATCATACTGGAGGCCTTAGGAGACCCTTGGGATAGCAAGAAGTTAAGGCTTACATCTTTGCAGACAATCAACACAACCTGCCAGTCCTGAGTGATGGCTACCTTTCCCCCAGAATGTGTGTTTGGTTCTCATTTTAGAAAATTCTGAAGGAATGAAGTTATTGAGATTGTTCTCATGGTAAGATTTAAAAAAAAGTTTTACAGATCATCACTGACCAGCAAAATCAGAGCATTAGGTATAGGAGTTGATCAGAAACAAAAATTTAAAAAATGCCGTAGTGGTTGCAATTTTTTATATTTCACAATGAAACTCAGTATATTCTATTAAAATCAATTGAGAAATCGGTGAAATCTGACCATTAGAAGTGTGGTTTACCAGAAACCCAGAATTAAAACTTAACTTCAGCCACCATCGTGTTTGGTTCATCACAATGTATGCCATACAATATAATTTACCCTTAAATTGGCAATGTATCCTATAAGATACCTTTTGGTTTTATTATATACTGTATGTATTTAGAAGTTATAATTTTGTTCAAACCTCATAGGCAACAATTACCAGAAGCCAATTTTTCATTGCTTTCGACTTAATGTGCTATTAATAATTAATTAAAGCATACCCTTTGATAAATTATATTTGAAGAGATAGAAGCAATGGTTTCAAAAGCATTTGGCAAGAGGGAATTACAATGTATATTAGAGAAAAATTTGCGTCTAGATCGTAACTTGCCTCGGTAGCTCAGTTGGTAGAGCATTTGGCCCGGCAAGCCAAAGGTCCCGGGTTCGAGTCTCGGTCTAGGCGAAAATTTTTCTCTTCAAATATAATTTATCTTTCAGTGAGAAATGTTAAATCAATAATAAAAAAAAATACCCTTTGATTTTTAAATTTTGGAGTAGACATGTGGATGATATCATAGCAATAGTCTGGAACAAAGGGATTTTAGTGTGCCCTTACGTTGGGTGACAATGTGGAACAAAAGGTTCTTAATACCACGGGTTAATGGTTAAGATGGGATTTGTTGGGTGCTGTGATTATGAAGGAATTTGGGTTGCTCGGTACTCAGGTAAAGGTTGGTAGGCTGAGGTTCTCTTGGTCTCAGGATATGCAAGGATTGGCAGGCACAATTAATTTTCACTTGTTGACAGATGACCAGTTTGTATGTTTAAATCACTTTAATAAATTTCAGGTGTCAAATAAATTCAAATACAATTACAAACAAAATGTAATAATTGGTCGTTATCACTTGGTCACTTTTTATACTGATAGAAGGTTTAAATAACAGTGAATTATCTAAATACACCGTCGCCTTTATTTGGGGATTAGTTTGCGCATTCCTATCAATTTGATTTTGTGATTACGACTTTATATGAATCACTTATGTAACTCCTTGACGATTGAACTGAGTCCATTAGCAAGGGACCTTATTGAAAATTACAAAGCCCTACCGGTTTTTAAAAGTAGTGTTTAAATTCCCAATAAATGTCTTCTTAATTAAGAAGCCACCATTTGCATAGATAGAAGCCAAGGCTTCAAGCATTTGGTGTGCGGGAATTACAACATATATAAGAGAAAAATTTACATCTAGATTGGAACTCGCCCCAGTAGCCCAGTTGGTAGAGCATTTGATACAGAAACCAAAGGTCCCGAGTTCGAATCTTGGTCTGGGCAAAAATTTTTCTCTTCAATTTCATTTTAATTAATACTGTTGACCTACCAGCCAACAAGTAGATGTGCTGGTGTCTGCACTATAAGTAACGTTGACTGATTGCCGTAGCAAGCAAATAAATTCATGTTCGTCTCTCCGGCACAAGGTAAAATTCTCGATTTCTCCCACTGTAGTCAGTGACCAGTTGATAAAAACTCTCACATTGATATAACATTTAAATTCATTGGTCCATTTACTTATGTAGGTACAATTGTAATGATTTGTGGCAATATTACTAGGTGTGATGTCAACAAGTTTGTTCGTTTCAACCCCCAACTAGATTAGGTACATTCTGATCATGCATTTGTGCAACTTAGGCTTGGGAATTCCATCTAACCTGCATTAGGCTTCTAAGTTTATTTAAATTGATGACCCCTCTCGCGCCCATTATGCCTTCCAATGCTCATAAAAACACCTGTTTACTGTGAGTTCACGACTTTTCCAGCAATAAATAATGCTTTGTACTAGTAACATCAAGTAAGGAAATTAGCCATTGTTGGTTCCAACTTGCTGAATAAAGTGCTTGTAACCCCTCAAGAATAAAATTTCAGAGATTTTTAACTCTTTGGGTTGGCAGGCAGTGTGGTCGCGACGGTGCAAATATAATTACGTATTTAAAGCTATTTATGTTAACTATAGTTGATCGGAATACAGTATATACCTACATATTTCTTCGAAGGTCGGAGACTAACAAAAAATTCGCATTTGTTTGAAACTGAATGATTCTTGAGAGGAAGTTGAATTTCAGTTACTAATATGGCAGCTGTCGGGTAGTTTATATTTACTTAACTCGGTGATAAAATGTGTGATCAAAATTATTAGAAGCACAATGGGAAATTGTTAAAGAGTGGTGAAAAATGGTGTTAAATGTATTTTGAAAGTTTATGGAGCATAATCCTGGTACTGTAGTGAACGATATAGTGCATTAATTTATCGGCTTGTAACAAAGAGCTGACAGAGTTTGCCTGCACTCTTACACGTGCTGCGTGGAGTAATACATTTGGAAGTTAAATGTCAAAGTGTGCTTCTTATGTTGGACAGATATTAGGAACTCACAACTTAATGCCCCTCTCAGAGGACGTGTCTCTTGGATTTTTCAATCCTAAAATCTAATGACCTTGGTCAGGTTTAAACCTGCAATCTTTGGAACTAGAGACAAAGAACGTAATCACTAGATCACTGAGGCCAACTCTCTAAGGGTAAAATAGTTATTTATTAAAATCAATCAAGAGATATGATTAATACTATGTACAATCAACAGAGATAATGTACTGTCAGTTGTTATAATCTTTTGTCACAAAAATTTACTCTTTTTTTTTTATTCTGTTAATCTGAGCAATTTTGAGTCCCAATTAGTATGGATTAATGAGATTCTGCTATCATATTTGAAGAGAAAAAATTATATGCTCAGACTGGGGCTCGGACCCAGGACCTTTGACTTTTTAGACCAATGCTCTACTTACTGAGCTATCTGGACATGTTCCAATCTAAATGCAAATTTTTCTCTTATATACATTGTCAATTTCCGCACACCAAATACTATGAAACCTTTGCTTCTATTCATATCTTTTATGTCTTTTGGGCTAAATGACCGTGGTCTGGTTATATTAGCACTCAACGTTTTGTCTACTACTGCAGTAGACATCCTCAGGAGATTCTGTGTAGTTTATGACCTCCTAACTCTTAAACTGTCGGCTGCAGACTGGCTGTGCATTGGAAACCGTGTCCTTATTTATAGTTGAGTCTTGTGTGTTGATGTTTTCTGTAGTCTGTTACTTTGGAGCTATTTTTTATTGGTTGTCACTGGCGTAAGTCATAGGTTTTATTCTCGTGTTATATAGTGCCGTGAAAGTCTACAACTTTGCTTCTATCTTTGCAAATGGCAGCTTCTTTATTAAGAGGACATAACACAAATACAATAATGAACAAGGATCACTTGATGCTCTGCCCTGATCTTCAGAAAATAGTTGGAACTCCATTCCAAATTGCTGAATATTATTGGGAAGCCCACAAGTGAATGATGACAAATCAAGAGCTGCAGAACATTTGAATACTACTTATTATTAAGTAGACATTTATATGGGAATTTTTATATTACATTATAAAGCCAGTATGGCTTCTTTTGATGTTTTTATTATTCACTTCACACATCTCAATGATGGATAAATATTATATGCTCAGACAAGGACTTGAACCCACGACCTTTGGCTTTCTAGTCCAATGCTCTACCGACTGAGCTATCTGTATAGCTCTATAGATTTATAATGTAAGCTTTATAATGTAATATAAAAATTCCCAAATAAAATTCTTAATAAAAAAGCTGCCATTTGCAAAGATAGAAACAAAGTTAAATTATGTAGGTAGGAAATAACACTATGAGGTGAGTCAAAATACAACTCAAAATTAAATAGAAGCAAAGGTTTCATAGCATTTGGTGCACCGGAATTGACAACGTATATAAGAGAAAAATTTGCTTTTAGATTGGATCTCGCCCAGATAGCTCAGTCGGTAGAGCAATGGTCTAGAAAGCCAAAGGCCTTGGGTTCAAGTCCCAGTCTGAGCATATAATTTTTCTCTTCAAATATGATTTATCTATCGCTGAGATGTGTGAATTGAATAATAAAAACATTGAGATTTTACTGTATTTATTTATACTAATGGCAGGCACATTAATAATAAAATCATTGTCCCATAAGGCATCATTTTAATGCTACTTTCCCAATATATCTAGTCCTTTGTAAAGCTGTAAAGGGTTTGGCATGTCTGAAAATGTCTGTCAATGTTATCTGGGAGTTAGGAGTGGAGGTGTTTTCCAAGATAGTCATAATCAGTATTGTTGCTGCTGCTCTTTTTCTTGGCCTATCTGGAATGTTAATAACGGATTTCCACGGTTTCTGCTGAGTTCTTTCTTCCTGTTCCGTGGTTTGGCACTATGTCTGATTAGTAGAGATCTGTAAATTTTGCGAGTCATGATAATGTGAAATGCTCTAATTTTGTCATTATCTTGTACCATTTCTTAACTCCACTTCCCATAACCTCAAGAAAAGCATTTATGAATTGCAAAATAACACGAAATCATACGATAATGCGAAATAACACCAAAATAAAAAATTTTCAACAAATTCCAGAGATTTTTTTGTTCTATTCGCGAAATGTTCATAAATCATTTTTAAACACTGTTTTTGGATTCCATCTTCCCTTTAACTGCCATATCTGCTTCCTCCATGCACTCTTGCAAAGGGAAATGTTTACAACACAGTTCACAACATAGAGGAGGTAATATTTTCTGCCCTCCTCATGCTCAAAAATATCTTCTGCATAGATTTTAAGTTCTATGGCCAATATGAATTCCAAGAAATAGGAATTATGTTAACGTGCAAGATAAGTTTTTTCCCCCTAAATTTTTGCAGACATATTTATCAATTTTATACCTCTTAAACTACTGGGTATTAAATTTTTTTAGAATAACACCACCAAATTCCCAATAACATCAAAATCTTGAAATTTTAAAATGTATTTTCCCTAAAAATAAAACCACTTTCACGGATCTCTACTGATTAGTAGTTTTTGAGATGGTATGATAAGGTTTTTTTGATGGGAGTAAGTAGGGAGGTTTTACTTATTGAAAGCAGTTATCTCCGTAGAGAATTAATTTTTAAATTATTTTTTTATAGGATGCAGTTATACAACAATTTGTATAGTAAATGATCAGATGAAAAGAACTCAAGGCGAGAGAGAACCACCAGAACATGGTTTGAAGAAATGGTGGCGAGAACATCCAAAAGAGAAACAAAATACTTCTGGTAAATATCATCAGTAGTGTGCCAGTGCATAAAGCTGGAGGTCTTGGCTCAGACAGTTCTCTTCAGTTGGTTAGCTATTGTTTATAGTTGGCTTGTTTGAGTATATTCATTTTCAAATTAAGTTCATAATTAGCTTACAGCACAGAATAATTCCCAACCCTAATGTATTATGATGAAGTTTCACCTCTCAGGAACATGGGGATTAAAGAGAGAGAAATTTGTAGGAGAACCCGAAATAATTAAAACATTTTGTCTGTTCAGTCTTACCTCTTAGAGTTGTTTTTGTCGAACATATGTTTTAGAGATTCTTAGCCCCATCGTCAGCGATTACAGATTTTAATTATTAAACAAACCTCTTAATGTTACTTCCTATTGTATTTTGAAATAAATTCAGACAATCAAGTCTCAGGAAGAAAAACACAGAACTTAATTTTCGTATATCAACCGATTCAAGATGGTGGCCTCCAACGTTCAAAATTTCAATCAGAACTTTTCAAATTCAAAAGGATAAATAAAACAGTTTTTAAAATTAAAAGAAAATAAAAATAAATTAATGGCTGATATAAAGTTCATAAACCAATGTTTGAAATTAGATTTAACTCCTAATTTCATAAGAAAAACCCATCAAAGACAGAAAAAACAAACAAAAAAATTTGGAAGAAAAATTACTAAAAATGGAAAGAAGAGTCTGTAATCGCTGATGATGGGGCTAAGAAGCTCTGAAACATATGTTCGACAAAAACAACTCTAAGAGGTAAGAATGAACAGACAAAATGTTTTAATTATTAAACAAACCTCTTAATGTTACTTCCTATTGTATTTTAAAAGAACCCTAAATACCTCAATAGGAGAGTACCAGCACATAAAGTTGCAGATCTTGGATTCAAATCTTGGCTAGGCAGAAAATTTTCTCTTTAGTTGTGTTACCTATTGTTTACAGATGGCATGTCTGTGTGTATACACTAGGGCATTCAACAAGTAATGGCAACACTGTTATATTGTAAATCTGCGATCCTAGTGGTGACCATTGTAATCTTGTAGTATGTTGTTGAGCCTGGCTGTTGATCATCTACCTCTGTGATTGACGCATGTGGATGTGAAGGGCCAGCAGCCGGCTGGTAAAAGGGCAACTGCTGAAAAGTGGAAAGACCCTCAATTGGATGTTGTTGAACGGTCTTTGTTGTATAAATCTGTAATATTGAAAGTCTCGAAATAGTAATATTTTGTGAATATATTAACTGTTTCTCTTAGTTAGTAAGTAATACCGCCCTAAAAAGATGTTCAGTAGAATTTGTTTAGAAGGTGGAAGTGGGAAGTACTTGAACATCGACCAAATTTATCAGATCAGAGTCTTTGTGACTATAACTTATTCTCAAAGATCAAAGAATGAGGCATTCGATTACAATCAAGAGTCGATGTCCAGAAAGCTCTAGATAGATCAGATGAGAGAGATATGCAGAAATGGTGCTGCAGATGGAGTGCACCACCTTCCAAGGATATTGACAATGTATAGTTGACTTGGCAGGAGACTATAAATGAAGTTCTTAATGTCAAAAGTAACCTAAATAAATGTTTTGTTATGTTATAGCAGTGTTGTCATTACTTATCGAATGCCCTAGTATATTGTCCAATGGCACAAGGTTATCTTACAATATTTGTGGCTTTCTCTCCTGTTATTTGTGAAATTGGAACCCACTTTTTGAGTTTGGGGCACTTGGAAGGTGGAGTTATGTTACGCTGATGACATGTTGGGTGATAAATGATATTATAGTATCAGGAGAATCCTTTAACTAAAAAAAAACTCAATGGCACAATAGATCTAGAAGGCCTTTGGCCTACCAGCTGGTGCTGGCCTCACATCCACATGTACTAATCACAGAGGTAGACAATCATCTAGCCAGTGTAGGGGTGACATGTGGTGAGCATGTCGGATCTCCCAGCCATTAGAGCTGATTTTCTCAACCTGGAGTCACTACTTATTGTAGCTACCCAAATGCTTCATGATGCTGGGAGGGCACCGGTCCCATACTGGCCGAAATTCCATGAGAAATATTTCTTCCCCCATGGAGACTCGAACCAGTTCAAGTCCCGTAGCTCTGCACCAAGGATTCTTGCCTTAACCACTCCAGAGTTCAACAAGCTAATTCCATGATAGTTATCTTGGATTTGGCGACTTCCTTTTTTTAAGATTGGTATTACAATGAATTTGTTCCAGCTTTGTGGTGGTTCTTGCCCTTCCCATATCATATTAAGGAGAATAAGAAATCTGTCTAAAAATTTTTTAGTTGAAAATTTAAATAATTCTTGATTAATGTGGTCTTTTCCAGGAGCTTTGTTACTTTTTAATGATAATAATTTATATTATTAACAGGTGATCAATCGTTGAGAGATGAGAGTGATGAAGATAATCCAGCTGTAATTACAGACATTGCAAGTATACACATACCAACGAGGGAGGAACTGGAATCACTGTGTCCACAAGAAGCCACAATCCAACTTCAGTTACAACGAGAGAAATTACTGGAAGCACAAAAACAACTTCTCGAAAAACAAACACAAATTCAGCAACAATTAAAACAAACAAAATCAAGGAGCATTAATAAACACAAGTTAGATGCAAATAGTAGAAAGGATATTGCATTGCCAGTGTTGAGAACACATCCTACTTTTCAAAGTAGAAATATTGAAACAGTTACAGTGTTGGCTCCTGCAGATGGTAGAGGAACAAATACTGATTTACTGACCGCAAATACTACGCAGCAGGTCCTTCATATTCTGGAGTTACCTACCAGCGCTTCTTCAGGTAAATATAGTAATAGTACACGGCTATTCAAAAAGAAGGAACAGACTTCAAACATTTATTCCTTCCAAACTACAAAAAATATAAACAGAATTCTAACATTCCTGGAAAGAAAAAAGTTCAGATTTCACTATTTTATGCATTCAATATGAGCATCATGTGTTACAGGACAAGTAACAAAACAGTGGCTCATTTCTTGCCACGCAATAATCAGCTGGTCTCTAGTTATTGAATTCACAGCTTCAACGATTCAATGTTGCAGATTTTCAAGAGTGTTAGGCTTAGAAGGGATAAAAACATGGTCTTTTATGTAACCGCACAGGTAAAAATCACACGGGAATCGGTCTGGTGACCTGGGAGGCCACTGGCGATGAAGTTGATCTTCTGCTCCTCCTCTTCCAATCTAACAGCGCCAATGCAACTATGATCGCAACTTCAAGCAACAGCGCCAATGTGGCCATGATCGGAACTTCAAACTTTTCTCTTTCTATGAACGTTGGAATTGTATTTCTGTTTGTTGTAGTTTGGAAGAAATAAATGTTTGAAGTCCGTTCCTTCTTTTTGAATAGCCCTATATTAGCCATAGCATAGTTGGTTAAGGCAATAGACTACAAGCTAAAAGGTTGGGGGTTCGAATTCTGATGAGATGAGATTTTTAAATTGGTATAAATCTTGGCCCTGTGATCAACTCAGCCTCTAACAGAAATGAGTATAATATGTATGTCTAATGTAATGGCATTTTGTGGAAGAAATACTCTGCGTGAAAAAATAGTAATTAGAGACAAAATGATTGAACAAGTATCCCACTTTAAATATTTAGGATGTGACATCAGCTATGGGTATGATAAAGATATTGAACACAAAACACATCAGTTTCAAACTATTTGTGGTACAATAAATAGAACATTGAATAATAAAGCCCATAAACAGACAAAATTAAAATTTTATAAAACAATGGCTGTCCCTGTCCTTTTGTATGGGAGTGAATCTTGGATTACCACTACCAAACAAGAAAGTAAAATCCAAGCAGCCGAGATGAAATTTTTAAGAAGAGTAAAAGGCTGCACTAGAATGGACCAGATAAGAAACGAGGATATCCGTGAAGAACTGCAGATCTACTCCATAAAAGAAAAGATATTTAACAACAAGATACAGTGGAAAGAATGGAAGAAAGAAGATTACCAAATAAAATCTTCCATTATTTTCCAAGAGGAAGAAGAGATGTCGGACGTCCTCGGAAGAGATGGTCTTAGATCTATTAGTGAAGACGGAACAGGCAACTCTTGCCTAAACCAGGAAGTGAAGAAGAAGAAGAAGATGTATGTCTAATATCTATATCTACAATGGCTTAACAGCCCAGTGTTGGGCCTTAGCCTCTTAGGAGTTACTAGACAAAGTTAATTTAGTTTTGCTTACATTCCTAGAGATGTCATGAATAGTATGCGATCAACATACTGACCCAATGCGACATTTAGTAGGTAACTAATGTATTACTAGGATGAAGAAGATAAGTAAATTTTTGCATAGAGGCCTTTTTATTCAGGCTTGCAGTACTTTTATGAGCCTGAAAATCTTCAGACTCGGGACCCATAACTTAAAGTCTCTCTCGGAGAACTTTGTCTTTTGGATTTTTCCATCCAAAAGAATCCATCGACTCTGGCCTGGTTTGAACCCACGACCCTCGGGACTGAGGCAAGGAACATAACCACTAGTCCACCGTGACCAACACCATATGTATGTTCTAGGGGTAAAGGCTACTGTCATTCAGAATTGATTACCTAGCTGAAATCTTGATTGTCTAAAAAAGTGTGTATTGTGTTCTAATGGCACCCGCTGGACTTCGTGCTTAAGGTTCTGCACTGGGCAGACAGCTGGCATTAATGTGATATATTTTCAATATATACATCGCTTTGGCACCAACTTCACGTAGATGATATATTCTTATATTGTGTACCAAGAGGAGTATAGGATGAGTGTATGTTTGTGTATGTTTGCAAAGATAGAAACAATGGTTTCATAGCATTTTGTGCACAGGAATTAATGTATATAAGAGATAAATTTGCATTTAGATCGGAACTTGCTCAGATAGCTCAGTCGGTAGAGCTTTGGCCCGGAAAGCCAAAGGTCCTAGGTTCAAGCCCCGGTCTGAGCATAATATTTTTCTCTGCAAATATGATTTATCCATCATTGAGATGTATGAAATGAATAATAAAAACATTGAAAGAAGCCATATTGGCATTATATTGTAATATAAAAATTCCCAAATAAATGTCTTCATAATAAAGAAGCCACCATTTGCAAAGATAGAAAGATGGTTTCATAGCATTTGGTGCACGGGAATTAACAATATATATAAGAGAAAAATTTGTGTTTAGATTGGAACTCGCTCGGATAGCTAAGTCGTTAGAACATTGGCCTGGAAAGCCAAAGGTCCTGGGTTTGAGCCCTGGTCTGAGCAAACAATTTTTTTCTTCAAATATGGTATGTCTGTGTGTTCATGCAGTGTTAAATTTGAGGAATGGTGATGAAGAGAACGGAAAAGGTGAAACCTGGTGCTGGCACATATCTTACTCCTGTCAAACCCCATCTGATAGACATATTGCTATCAACAGTACCACATGCCTCCTCAACATACATACTATGCAGGCATTTACAATTTAATGCAGGAATCGGGTTCCAATCTGGCAATTAAAAATTGTATACTACCACCCTTCCTGGCCCCAAAATTGAAAATTTTACAATTAAGATTTTCCACTCCTCTGAGTATCAAACCCAGGTCTGCAAGTCAGCAAGCAGACATACTACTATCTGAACCAGCACTTGTCTAGATAGTTGGAACCTTTAACTTCTTACCAGACCAAGAGCCTTCTAACAAGGGAACTGTCCACCATTGCATGCCGAACCTACCTTGAAATTTCTTCCAGAGAAGCATTGTAATGTACCAAGGTCGTGTAAAGAACAATTATGAGCTGCTTTTGATTGCAAGACACTAAAGTCCACCACCAAATCTCTCATTTAAACTACAGGGAAGTAATACAACTGCTTACTTGATGAATTGGATAATCCGCACTATTGTGCTGCATCCTGTCACATTCCACTCTGCTCTTACTCAAGTAGGGAAGTCCATCTGTCCCGTACAGTGAGTTGCCATTGCCGGATTCTGCCTTCAATTTTTATGCCTTACATTTAAAAACAGCAGATTATTTTTTGGACACAGCCTTGGTACATCACAACACTTCTGTGGGAGAAATTTAAAGATAGCTTTTGGCATGCAATGTTTGTCACTTTCCTTGTAAGATCTGTAGTGGGATTACTTTACCTTTTGAGGTGATGTTGAAGTTACACTTGTAACTTGCTGACATCTGTGGGGAAGTAAGCACAATTCAATTATCTTGATTAAGTGACATCCTACAAAGGATGTGGTGTGGAGCGCACAGAACTTACTGACATCTGTGGGGAAGTAAGCATAACTAAATTATCTTGGTTAAGTGACATCCTACAAAGGATGTGGTGTGGAGCACATAGAACTTACTGACATCGGTGGGGAAGTAAGCATAATTAAATTATCTTGGTTAAGTGACATCCTACAAAGGATGCGGTGTGGATCACATACAACTTACTGACATCTGTGGGGAAGTAAGCATAACTAAATTATCTTGGTTAAGTGACATCCTACAAAGGATGTGGTGTGGAGCACATAGAACTTACTGACATCTGTGGGGAAGTAAGCATAACTAAATTATCTTGGTTAAGTGACATCCTACAAAGGATGTGGTGTGGAGCGCACAGAACTTACTGACATCTGTGGGGAAGTAAGCATAACTAAATTATCTTGGTTAAGTGACATCCTACAAAGGATGTGGTGTGGATCACATAGAACTTACTGACATCTGTGGGGAAGTAAGCATAACTAAATTATCTTGGTTAAGTGACATCCTACAAAGGATGTGGTGTGGAGCACATAGAACTTACTGACATCTGTGGGGAAGTAAGCATAACTAAATTATCTTGGTTAAGTGACATCCTACAAAGGATGTGGTGTGGAGCACATAGAAAGTACTCACAAAATGGGTGGTGTAAAGTAAGATTAAAAAAGGAAAAGAAAATAATATTCCTCTATTTTTTGTCTTTGCTCTCTGTTTGATAATATAATTGAATGATGTTTACCAATAGTGATTCAAACACCAAATTCAAAGATTAATATAGAGTTTTTTTTTCTTTCAGTAATCTCGAATCTGGCAGAAGATCCTCTTACTCAGCCTACAATATCAGTTATGACATCCACAGGAGAATTTGAGTCACTAACTGATCTGAATGTGAGTCTAGAAGGCAGAGGGCAGGCTACATTCAGTAATGTCGTGATTCTGCCAGAAACAGCACTTGATACATCTGTTGTTTCATCAACCACTTCTACACAAGGCAAGTACACATTAAGGTAGAATTTTTTATCACTCACCTCATATTGTTCTTCTTATTTGACTATAAACTAATTTTGGAACATAGTTTTTGTTCCATCCTCAATATCGTCCCGACCGTTGTTCTGTTGTCTTGAAGAGCTATCCTTCGCTCCTTCCATTGGCTGACTGAAAAACTTCGAAACCGGAGAGAATGACCTGGTTTCGAGGTTTTTCAGTCAGCCAATGGAAGGAGCGAGGACAACTCTTCAAGACGACAGAACAACGGTCGGGACGATACTGAGAATGGAACAAAAACTATGTTCTGAAACTAGTTTATAGTCAAATAAGAAGAACAATATGAGGTGAGTGATAAAAAATTGTACCTTAATGAATATACCTCATAGTGAGAATTCCTAAAATAAGCAAGTATACACATATTTTATATTTTATATTTGAAGAGAAAAATTTTCGCCTAGACCGGAACTCGAACCCGGGACCCTTGGCTTTCCGGGCCAAGTGCTCTACCAACTGAGCTACCGAGGTGAGTTACGATCTAGACGCAAATTTTTCTCTTATGTACGTTGTAATTCCCTCGCGCCAAATGCTTGAAACCATAGCTTCTATCTTTGCAAATGGCGGCTTCTTAGTTAAGAAGACATTTATTGGGAATTTAACACTACTTTATAGCCAGTAGGGCTTCTATTGACGATTTTTATTATTAATTTAACACTTCTCATAGAAGGATAAATTATATTTGCGTCTAGATCGTAACTCGCCTCGGTAGCTCAGTTGGTAGAGCACTTGGCCCGGAAAGCCAAGGGTCCCGGGTTCGAGTCCCGGTCTAGGCGAAAATTTTTCTCTTCAAATATAATTTATCCTTCTATGAGAAGTGTTAAATTAATAATAAAAATCGTCAAGTATACACATGTTTTATTTTAGGAAGTAATATTTTGAGGTTCTTTTAATTATATTATTTGGAGTCTGTTTATCTTACCTCAATATTAATGTTGATTTGTTCTTGAACATGTTTCGATTGGATATCAATCTGAGACTCCAAATAATACAAGTATACACATGTCAGTATGCTCTATAGCTTCTAATTTTTTTCTTCTTCCTTCCAAGTATTAGGCCAAGGCCTGTTATGATCCTATAGAAAATTTTCCCTCCAGCGTTTCATAGGACGGCCCAGAGATCTTCGTCTTCTTGGTATATAATTATAAACAGCTTTGCTCTATAGCATTTGTGTCAAACTGATGGCTCAGGGACTGCAAGTGACCCTTTGCATGTTTTTTATAGCCTGCCTCCATTGAAAAATATAATCACAGTATAATTTAATTTTGTATTTTACCTTGCAAACTCCAGTAAAAGCTAACTAAACAGCTCACAGATCAAGGTTAACTGATGTCAATCTTCCTTCCATAATGAAAGTTGAATCTTTGGAATCTCTTACTCCAAATTTTCCAAAACTGGCTGCAAACAAACAGTACCAAGTGTTTGGCAAATAATCATAAAATATTTTGAGATGTATTTAATAAATAGGTACATCATGGTGATAAACTTGTATAACACAAAGTCAATTAAACCCAAATCACCAATTTAAAAAGTTAAAAGAGTCAACACATTTCAGTAGAGACGCTACCATTATCAAGACTTAATACTAACTCTGTGTAATTGAGTTGGTTTGTCGTGTTTCTCTTAAGTCTGAAAAATAGACCCCTAAGCTAAATTTATTAACCCTCATCATCCAAGTAATCATCATCATCATCCATGCAAGCATTAGGCCGTGTTGGCCTGTTACAGTCTCAAAGAGGAGTTTTCCATCCAGCGCTTTTTTGGACGTCCCAGCGATCTTTTGCCTTGTGGGCAGTAATTAAGCATGGCTTTTGGAATTCTATGAGATCGCATTTGTTGAAGATGGGCTTTCCAGTTGTTCTGGTAGTTTTGTAAATGGTGAAGAATGGGTTCTACATCCAACTCTTCCATAATTTCCTCATTTCTTTTTTGGTCCCACTTTGTATAGCCTGCTGTACAGCGCATAAATCACATCTCATTTGCTGTTATTCAGCTTTCATCTCTTCTTCGTATTTTCCATGCTTCACTACCACATCTTAATACTGGTCTTGCAAGAACCTTATAAAGCCGTACTCTTGTGTTCTATTGTATTAAAGATTGTTTCATTATACTGTTAATTATCCCCATTGTTTTTTGTGAAATTTGTTACTTTGATATATCAGCTTCATCTTGAAATGTTAAATTATAACCCAAATAATTAAATTAATTTACTTGTTCTAAAATTTCATCATCCAAAACAATTTTGCTAGGTATAGGGTACTTCCCACAAAAGGCCATCACTTTAGTTTTCTTTGTATTGATTTCCATATTGTACTTTTTTGCAATTATATTAAAATTGTATATAGAATATGTAAATCGGTTTCTGTTGGAGCTATTAATACCAAATCATCTGCAAAAAGCAAGGAGTCTATTTTTAGGTTTCTATTAATTTGGATAGAATTGTGTCTCATCTGTTACCCTAATTGGTCCTCTTTATGTGAAATTCCCTGTACATTCCAGGTTGCAAATTTAAAAATATTTTCTTTCTTCCATGTTGTATCCTTAATCGCACAAAGGTCGTCAACAGTTTGATCTGTCTGATTCATTTGAGGCTTGGTTTGAGACTTGAAAGCGAATATAAATTTTTCACCCAATGGGTTGCTGGCCCAGAGGGATATTATTGTGGGATTCCCACTAATGTTGCATTTCCTCTACATTAAGGTGGTGTGGTTATGCCGCCAGTACTCGGTCCTCAGAGCCTCATTTGTAATAGCAGGTTGCACCACGAGCAGGTTGAGGATGTGATTTGGATAGGAGAGGTGATGAAATGCACATCACTATCCTCACAAGCAATATCTTAGTTTAAGATAAATTAAAATGTTTCATATCTCTCCTCATAATTAATCTTCTAAATAGATCTCGATTTCAGGGTCTTGGCAACCCCATCCTCAGTACACTTATACCGACTGATGTTATGTTGATAATGCTTGGTCCAAAAAACATATAATTGAATCAAAAACTAGTCTAATTAAACAGATTGATAAACAAAAGGAACTCACGGTTTGGGAAAAAATCCACATTCAGAAAAACAAGAAAGAAAAACTTATGAACTTCGAAATTCCCGCAGATTTTGACCTGATTTGGAGGTTCATCGGTCCACCAATAGAGGGAAGGAGAAGTGGTTCTTCCGATTGATATAACATCAGTTGGCATAAGTGTACTGAGGATGGGGTTGCCAAGACCCTGAAATCACGATCTACTTAGAAGATTAATTATGAGGAGAGGTATGAAACATTTTAATTTATCTTAAATTAAACCTCATAGTGATTTATTCCTATAAAAGTTCAATACCTTAATTGCCTACTAGATGTATTTTTAAACTCTTTGTAATTACAGAGTGATTCAGAAATATGGTTATACGTTTGATCGCATTTTGTGGCGAAAATATTATTATTAAAGGAAATATGATGTTATCATTGGAAAAGGAATCCTCCAAATTACAACAATAGAACAAAACAAAACAAATCACTGCTCACGTGCAGCTTGGCAGGTTGATTTTTGTGGGCTAGCGTCGAACGCCTCCACAATTCTCTTCGTTGTTTCTGAATCCGTGCTAATGCGAGGCCTTCCAGGAGGTTTGATTTTCTGCATCCTTCCAGTTTCCAGCAGTCGTTTTCTTCACTTCCCACAGTCGATGGCTGCAATGCTACGTTAAACTCATGTCTTGCCCGTCTTGCGGCCTCACGATCATTAGCAAACGTTATTGCCCATGCAGCAATTGTAATTTGCTGTTGCATATTCAATGCCATTTTGACTAAAGATGTAAGTTCTACACTCTTTTGTTTTATTCCATTGTTGTAATTTGAATAATTGCCTTTCCAACAGTAATTTCATATTTCCTGTAATGGTAATATTTTTATCACACAATGTGATCAAATGTACAGCCATATTTATGATTCACCCCGTAGTATAGTGCATATGTAATCTCTACTGTTAAATATGCATTTGTAATTTGTGCTCGTTGAGTGGAAGAGAATAAATAAAACATTATTATTATTATTTTTATTATTAGATATTATTATTATTTTTATTATTAGATGTCTCATGGTTCGGTATGCTGACCATATGCCTTTCATGATATCTGTAGGAAAATAAGCAAAACTAAATTAGGTTGTATAAATATTTTTTTTACCAATGCCACCAGGTTATCTTTATGACATTTCTGGTATTTTCTCCTGGAATTGGTGGAATTTTAACCCACTTCCTATATTGGGGGCACCTGGAAGCAGGAATTACTTTACTCTGATGATATGATAGGTGAAGAATGAAAATTAAACGCCTGGAGGGTCCTTAAACCTAACTTACTTATTAATGGTATAGCCCATTGTTGAGCCATAGGCTCTCCTTTGTTAGGAGTTACTAGACCAAGTTAATTTTTAGTTACCTCAAGGTAAAATGAAATGTTTCCTACCTCTCCTCATACAAATCTTCTAAGTAGATCGCGATTTCAAGACCTTAACGGTTTCATCTTCAGTACTATTTTGGTGACTGATGTTATGTCGATCGGAAGAAACTCTTCTTTTTCCCTCTGTTGGTGGACCGATGAACCTCTGGATCAGGTCAGAATTTGCAGGAATTTCGAAGTTCATAAGTTTTCCTTTGTTTTTTTTTAATGTGGATTTTTTCCCAAACCGTGAGTTCCTTTTGTTTATCTATTTGTCTAATTAGACTGGCTTTTGATTCAATTAAATGTTTTTCGGACCAAGCATGAGCAACTATTGCTGACTTTTCCACTTCTCCATTTTTGACGTTTCTAAGATGTTCTTTCACCCTTGTTTTCAAAATTCTTTTTTTTTTTTACAATATAAATTTTGTCACAATCCCTGCATTTGATGTGATAAATTCCCGATTGTTTTCTTCTTCAATTCTTTCATTTCTATTGATTTTAATTATCCTATTAAGGTTGTGTTCGTTCTTCGGTGCCAATCTTATATTAATTGTTTGAAAATTTTTTGAAATTTATGGTGTTTCAGTAGATGGTAAGTGAATTTCTTGAAGATGGATAAATCATATTTAAAGAGAAAAATTATACGCTCAGACCGGGACTTGAACCCGGGACCCTTGGTTTTCTAGTCCAAGTGCTCTACCATTTGAGCTACCTGAGCAAGTACCGATCTAAACGCAAATCTTTCTCTATATACGTTGAAATTCCCGCCCCAAATGCTTTGAAGCCTTTGCTTCTATCTTTGCAAATGGCGGCTCCTATATTAAGAAGACATATTTGGGAATTATACATTACATTATAAATGCCAGTACGGCTATTTTCGATGTTTTTATTATTAATTTCATACATCTCAATGATGGATAAATCATATTTAAAGAGAAAAATTATACGCTCAGACCGGGACTTGAACCCGGGACCCTTGGTTTTCTAGTCCAAGTGCTCTACCATTTGAGCTACCTGAGCAAGAACCGATCTAAACGCAAATCTTTCTCTATATACGTTGAAATTCCCGCCCCAAATGCTTTGAAGCCTTTGCTTCTATCTTTGCAAATGGTGGCTCCTATATTAAGAAGACATATTTGGGAATTATACATTACATTATAAATGCCAGTACGGCTATTTTCGATGTTTTATTATTAATTTCATACATCTCAATGATGGATAATCATATTTAAAGAGAAAAATTATGCGCTCAGACCGGGACTTGAACCCGGGACCCTTGGTTTTCTAGTCCAAGTGCTCTACCATTTGAGCTACCTGAGCAAGAACCGATCTAAACGCAAATCTTTCTCTATATACGTTGAAATTCCCGCCCCAAATGCTTTGAAGCCTTTGCTTCTATCTTTGCAAATGGCGGCTCCTATATTAAGAAGACATATTTGGGAATTATACATTACATTATAAATGCCAGTACGGCTATTTTCGATGTTTTTATTATTAATTTCATACATCTCAATGATGAATAAATCATATTTAAAGAGAAAAATTATACGCTCAGACCGGGACTTGAACCCGGGACCCTTGGTTTTCTAGTCCAAGTGCTCTACCATTTGAGCTACCTGAGCAAGTACCGATCTAAACGCAAATCTTTCTCTATATACATTGAAATTCCCGCCCCAAATGCTTTGAAGCCTTTGCTTCTATCTTTGCAAATGGCGGCTCCTATATTAAGAAGACATATTTGGGAATTATACATTACATTATAAATGCCAGTATGGCTATTTTCGATGTTTTTATTATTAATTTCATACATCTCAATGATGGATAAATCATATTTAAAGAGAAAAATTATACGCTCAGACCGGGACTTGAACCCGGGACACTTGGTTTTCTAGTCCAAGTGCTCTACCATTTGAGCTACCTGAGCAAGTACCGATCTAAATGCAAATCTTTCTCTATATACGTTGAAATTCCCGCCCCAAATGCTTTGAAGCCTTTGCTTCTATCTTTGCAAATGGCGGCTCCTATATTAAGAAGACATATTTGGGAATTATACATTACATTATAAATGCCAGTACGGCTATTTTCGATGTTTTTATTATTAATTTCATACATCTCAATGATGGATAAATCATATTTAAAGAGAAAAATTATACGCTCAGACCGGGACTCGAACCCGGGACCCTTGGTTTTCTAGTCCAAGTGCTCTACCATTTGAGCTACCTGAGCAAGAACCGATCTAAACGCAAATCTTTCTCTATATACGTTGAAATTCCCGCCCCAAATGCTTTGAAGCCTTTGCTTCTATCTTTGCAAATGGCGGCTCCTATATTACGAAGACATATTTGGGAATTATACATTACATTATAAATGCCAGTACGGCTATTTTCGATGTTTTTATTATTAATTATAGAGAAAGATTTGCGTTTAGATCGGTACTTGCTCAGGTAGCTCAAATGGTAGAGCACTTGGACTAGAAAACCAAGGGTCCCGGGTTCAAGTCCCGGTCTGAGCGTATAATTTTTCTCTTTAAATATGATTTATCCATCATTGAGATGTATGAAATTAATAATAAAAACATCGAAAATAGCCGTACTGGCATTTATAATGTAATGTATAATTCCCAAATATGTCTTCTTAATATAGGAGCCGCCATTTGCAAAGATAGAAGCAAAGGCTTCAAAGCATTTGGGGCGGGAATTTCAACGTATATAGAGAAAGATTTGCGTTTAGATCGGTACTTGCTCAGGTAGCTCAAATGGTAGAGCACTTGGACTAGAAAACCAAGGGTCCCGGGTTCAAGTCCCGGTCTGAGCGTATAATTTTTCTCTTTAAATATGATTTATCCATCATTGAGATGTATGAAATTAATAATAAAAACATCGAATTTCTTGAATTTTACTTTTTTTCTGTTTCTTTTATAAGTGTGCTTTCATTAATTATTTTTTGTCTTTTAAATTTATTTATTTTGTTGTATACCGTATTTTCTTCATAACCGTTATCTATTTTGCAACATTAATTTTTTTTCCTTTCTTTCTCTTTTTTTTCTCTCTTGCCAGAGGCAAGGAGCATAACCACTAGTCCACCGTGGCCAACTCTTTAAATCTAAACTTCACCTAAATCCAAACCATGGACGACCGCATGAATAATTTCCTGTAAGAAAAATTCCTGTGGTCTGATCAGGAATTGAACCTGAGACCACATGAACTGAAGTCAGCAGTTCTGGCCACTAGCCCATGAGGCTGTTATGAATCAGATAACTCATGATTTGCATCTACGGATTATGAGGTGTGGTGTCAATTATCCATTTCATAATATTTATATTAAAACCTCATAGTATTACTTCTTAAATATATTAATTAAATTAGCTTGGTCTAGGAATTCCTAATGAAGGAGAGGCTATGGCTAGGCTCAAAGGACTTAAAGCTAACAAGTAAGTAAGTAAGTATGTTGTGTTTCTGGCGAAATACATGTCATAATCTTTTCAGTATATAAAATTATATATTATTTAAGAATAATTGTATTACCTTGCCTCATGTCCTTCTTAAAGCATGTCACCCCTACCTATCAGATGATCGTCAATCTCTGATTAACACACAGAGGTCAGAGGCCAGCAGCTGGCTGGTAGGCCAAGGGCCTTCAAAGCCTGTCACACCATGGAGTTGGAGTTGGAGTTTTGGTGACAGTATAATGATTAAAAAATTGTACACCACCATTTCTACTAGCAAACTCCATGGTACAATAGACTTAGAGGGACCTTGGCCAATTATTGACTTCACATATACATGTGCCATTTACAGAGGTGGACAATCATCCAATCAGTATAAAAGTTACATGTGGTCACATGTTAAGCTCCTAACTGTTATAGCTACCCAAATATCTCATGAAGCTAGGTTAGGATCGGTCCCATACTGTCCAAAATTCAATGAGAAAATTTATTTTCCCACGAGAACTCGAACCAGCAAATGTCCCGTAATTCTATGCCAAGGATACCCTTTCTAGCCCCAAGATTTAAGATTTTAGAACTAAATTTTTAATAATGTAAGTTTGTTACATCTAACCTCATAAAAGTCATGTTTTTTTTGGACATGTTTCAATATATTTAAATTAATATCGGGAAGTAAACATTATGAGGTTATATCATTAATAATGAATGGAGAACATATTTTAATCGACTCACCTCATACATTTTCAAACTTCTTTGATACCGACGGTTTCAGACAATATCATGTCCTTCATCAGTCATGGCGTCCATTGATGAAATTCCGTGATTGTTGATTTCTTTAGTGACATCACCTCTTGTGCTGCCATCTTTCGTTGGGATTATAAACTTTGTAATTAAATTTTTATCCACCGGAATATCGAAATTCATAGATCGATATTTATTCTTCTGAATGAATATTATTTCCCAAATTGTCAATTCCAACGGTTTATCCAACTGTTTTAAAAGTTTCGCTTCTTTTTCATTTTTATGATGTTCTAGTAAACTATGTGCAGCAATTGCTGATTTTTCAATTTCACAATTTTTAATATTTCTAAAATGTTCTTTAGTGCGTGTTTCTAAATTCCCTTTTGTTTTTCCTATGTATACTTTGCTACAATCATTACAATTAATTTGACTATTTAACTCATGCCCCAAATGGGAGTCAATGACCAATCACGTTTCAATGATTTCTGTTTTACAACCAATCAGAGTCGTGTTTCACCAAATATTTATCAGTGTTATAATTACCATATTAAAGAAAGCTCCTCCTTACAATATTGCGTTCTTTTGGCAATAAATAGTATGATCTGGTTGCAGTGATAAACAAAAGAAGCAGTAGAAGCGTACCTATCGTTTCTCATTTGTTTTCAAACATCGCCGTTTACATTAAATATATAAATATTTTAAAATAACTATAGTTAAATAATGATTTGTGAGTAAACAGCTTAATTTTATTCGTTAAATAGTCCTAACAAATGCCACTCTTGATTTCCAAATTCTCTAGATAAATTCACTCCTCACTTCGTGAGTCGTGAATTTATCGATAATTTGGAAATCACTCGTGGCATTACTTATGATAAATTCCAGATTTCTTACTGTCTGGGATGTTGATTTTTTTATTGGTATTTAAAAGTTTTTCCAGACTAAATTTATTAATTGGTGCCAAAGTAATGTTGTATTTGTCAAATATTTTTTTTAAATTTCCCATGTACTATTGGATGGTAAGTAATTTTCTTGAAATTCTTCTTTTCGTTACTAACCATTTGTAGGGTAGAGCATTCTTTAAGTTGTTTTATCTTTCTGAATTTCTTTAATTTGTTAGATATTATATCCTTATTAAAACCATTCAATCTGGCTATATTTAGGATGTTTTCATATTCTTTCTTAAAATATAATATTTTCTAAAGCTGATAAGGGGAATGAAATAGTAATTTTAGAAAAATCTGAATGTATCAAGAGGATGGAAAATCCTTTAGAATCAAAAGAATATTTGGAACTAAAAAAGTATCCCCTACCAAAAACTATAAAAACTTTTGACAAAACTTTAAAAGAAATTAAGCATACAATTTCTGATACAGAAAAATGTAAATTGAAAGTCCCAAATTCTTCTAATCCTCGAATGTATGGTCTCCCCAAAATTCATAAAATTAGGAATAAAATGAGACCGATAATTAATAATATAGGGTCCCCGTCTTATTATTTATCAAAATGGTTAGTACAGAAATTTAAAAGTTTTCCAGAATTTGAAAATAAAAGTATTGAAAATTCTTTAGAACTAATTGATGAATTGAATAACATTAGAGTGGTTCATAATGATAGATTTGTGTCTTTCGATGTTGTTTCATTGTTTCCAAATGTTCCAATAGGAAAAATGTTATATTTTTTGGAAAAATGGTTGAGTTCTTTGGATTTAAATAAAGAAGTAATAGAAGAATACATTAAGCTTACAAAATGTTGTATTGAAAATTCCTATTTTACTTTTAACGGTAAATTTTACAAACAAGTTTCGGGTTTATCTATGGGAAATCCTCTTTTGCCTTTTTTGGCTAATTTATATGAGTTACTTCGAATGCCATATCACAAGGCTTACCCATGGATTTTCAAGAGTTGGTACAGATATGTTGATGATATTTTTTCGATAATAAATTTTAAACATGTTGATGATGCGTTGAAATTACTTAATCTACTAGATGTATCAATTAAATATACCATAGAATCAGAAATTGAAAACAAAATTCCGTTTTTGGATTTATACATAATTAGGAGTGAAAAAACTCAAAAAATTGAATTTGATATATATAGGAAGGGTACACATACTGATAATTATATTAAATCAACGGGTTTCAATCCACTGGCACATAAACATGCAATATTTAATAGCCTCTTATATAGATTAATAAAGGTCCCATTAAAAGGAGAAAATTTTAAGAAAGAATATGAAAAAATCCTAAATATAGCCAGATTAAATGGTTTTAATAAGGATATAATATCTAACAAATTAAAGAAATTCAGAAAGATAAAACAACTTAAAGAATGCTCTACCCTACAAATGGTTAGTAACGAAAAGAAGAATTTCAAGAAAATTACTTACCATCCAATGGGAAATTAAAAAAAATATTTGACAAATACAACATTACTTTGGCACCAATTAATAAATTTAGTCTGGAAAAACTTTTTAAATACCAATAAATCAACATCCCAGACAGTAAGAAATCTGGAATTTATCAAATTAATTGTAATGATTGTAGCAAAGTATACATAGGAAAAACAAAAAGGAATTTAGAAACACGCGCTAAAGAACATTTTAGAAATATTAAAAATTGTGAAATTGAAAAATCAGCAATTGCTGCACATAGTTTACTAGAACATCATAAAATTGAAAAAGAAGCGAAACTTTTAAAGCAGTTGGATAAACCGTTGGAATTGACAATTTGGGAAATGATATTCATTCAGAAGAATAAATATCGATCTATGAATTTCGATATTCCGGTGGATAAAAATTTAATTACAAAGTTTATAATCCCAACGAAAGATGGCAGCACAAGAGGTGATGTCACTAAAGAAATCAACAATCACGGAATTTCATCAATGGACGCCATGACTGATGAAGGACATGATATTGTCTGAAACCGTCGGTATCAAAGAAGTTTGAAAATGTATGAGGTGAGTCGATTAAAATATGTTCTCCATTCATTATTAATGTTTCAATATGCCTGCATATCAGTTTCAGCTTGTCCAGATTGTTGAATTTTATGTTGTTGGTCCTGGATGTCGACTCCCACTCCATCATTTGGTAAACCAAAGAACTTACAAAACTAATCCTTTTCCCCAGGAATTTCAAAATTCATAATTCTATCTCTGTTCTTCTGGATGTAGATCTTCTCCCATATGGTGAGTTCTTATATATTTTCTAATAAAAAAGAACTAAACTTTCTAAAAGAACTCACCGTTTGGGAGAATACCTACATCCAGAAGAACAGTGGTAGAATAATGAATTTTAAAAGGATTTGATTTGCAAGTTCATAGGTCAACCAAAAGATGGAGTGAGAGTCGACATCCAGGGACAACAATATAAAATTCAATAGTCTGGACAAGCTTGATGATGATATACACGCATATTGAAACATATTAAAAAAATGTTTTATGAGGTAAGATGTAATAGACTCACCTTATTTGTTAAGATGAACGTCATAATGTTACTTCCTATTGTAATTTATTAATACATTTTATAATTCTGCTGGGAATTGAACTTGGACTGCAAGTTAGGAAGCAGGTATGCTGCCACCTGACTAGTGCGGCAGATGTGTCTTTAAAAAGATTGAAATTGTAAAAACAGAGAATTTTAAAATTGTTTTAAATCTACAGGTACATCAGTGATAAACTACAGTCCACCTGCAGAACCTATTGATGGTATAACATCCGTCATCCCCTCACAAGATCAACAAACTTCTGATGTTACTTCTGCTATGGAATCAGTGCCTGATACATCAAAGTCAAATGTAGGAACTTTTCAGTTCTATGGAGTTGTAGATCCTGCTTCATCAAACCTCATACACTTCAAGTACTAGCAACACTTCTGAAGGTAAGATAAATATTCTATATTACATTTTTAGTGTTTCATATAATCTTCCGCATAAAGAAGAGGGTGTTGTTGTATAAAGAATATACTCCAGCAATTTATTGGATTAGAAATAGTAGGACACTAAAAATACAACATTAAAGCAGAATAACGGCTTGTGAAATGAGATTCATGTGCAGAACAGCGGGTTACACCAGATGGGATCGGAAAAGGAACACCGATACCTTAAAAGAATTGAAGACTACGCCAATTTTGGAATATATTAAACAGTACCAACTAAATTGGAAACACCATCTTGAAAGAATGAGTTCAAATCGGATCCCCAAAGCTGTTTATAATTATATACCAAGAGGACAAAGATCTCTGGGCCGTCCTATGAAACGCTGAAGGGAAAATTTTCTATAGGATCATAACAGGCCTTGCCCTAATACTTGGAAGGAAGAAGAAGAAGACTCCAACAATTTATTGGATTAGAAATAGTATCACGATCTATAACAAATTGAATAGTTGCCCCAAAAAAAGAGATCTAACCAACAAAAATTTGAAAATTGAGTTTTCATTGGATTAGTAATCTGGAGAATATAATGGCATAGTGAATATAAAACTATCCCTACTCTTTTCCAGACCTGTTTTATTTATTTTTAAAGTTAGCTTTCAAGCGAATAGTGATCTATCTGTAACAAAAATGGTGAAAGCAGTTAGTCAAGTCATGAGAAGCAGTGCAGAAAGACAATAATTGCACATGTGCAAATTCATTCCACCACAGTTCTATGAATTCTATCAGAATCGTATAGAAATTGAATGAAAGTAAGAAAGACACACAGAATGTAACGAAATAACATTAAATGGAAAATAAACATTGAACACTGGTTCAGTTAGACATTTTTCTAACTGAATCATGTGTTCAATATGTACTATCTATTTCTTATTGTAGCATTTTACTTAAATTTTTCCACTCTATATTTTTCCACTCTATAAAGATAGATAGATGACTTTTGGACTCAATTCTGTATTAAATTGTTAATATTCAGTTACTACAGTCGGTTCCGGATATCTAAGGAGTAGATGTAAACAGTGACTGTAATGGCAAAAAAGTGCGCTTCACAAGCGGATATACCTTACGAATATATTGACATGCAATTACGGTTTCTGAACATATTTGTTTAACAACAATGAAATGCAATACTGACAGTAATAATGACATTAATAATAATAATAATAATAATAATAATAATAATAATAATAATAATAATAACATAATAATAATAATAATATTCTGATTGATTCCGATTGAGGGACTTTCCACTTTTCAGCGGTTGCCCTTTTACCAGCCGGCTGCTGGCCCTTCACATCCACATGTGTCAATCACAGAGGTAGATGATCAACAGCCAGTGTAGGGGTGACATGTGGTTAGCATGTCGAGTCCCCTAGCCATTATAGCTGGTTCCTCAACCTGGAGCCGCTACTTATTGTAGCTACCCAATTGCCTCACGATGCTGGGTGGGCACCGGTCCCATACCGGCCGAAATACCATGAGAAAATTTCTTCCCCCATGGAGACTCGAACCAGCGCAAGTCCCGTAGCTCTGCGCCAAGGCTTCCTACCTTAACCGCTCGGCTACGGCGCAGGACCCTATAATAATATTGATAATAATAATGATAATAATAATAATAATAATAAAGGGGTAAGCCGTAGCGTAGTGGTTAAGGCACTGAGCTACAAGCCGGAGGGTCGAGGGTTCAAGTCCCGTTGGGGTCAGGATTTTTAAACTGACCCAAACCCTCTGGCGGCACTATGACCCTGGGGTCGACTCAGCCTCTAACTGAAATGAGTACCAGACGCTTGTTCTGGGGGTAAAGGCGGCCGTCACGCAGGGCTGACAACTCGGCTGACATAAAGTGCTGATTGTCTAGAAAAAAGTGGGAGCCTTAACCTCCTACTACCCCAAGGGCCTCCTGAGGCCTGTTGTGGGATCACTTTATAATAATAATAAAATGGCAGCTCCTTGTGCAAACAGTTAGATGCTCACCTGTCAGCACTGGGGTCTCAAGATCAAGTCTCAGTCATTCCATATGGGTTTTGTGGTGGGCAAAACGGAGCTTAGGCAGGTTTTTCTTGGGGTTTCTCCTGTTTTCCCCTGCCACAAATTTCATTGCACCATTCACAATTATTGATAATTGCAAATTAGATATATTCCAACTTAAATTCTACCCCCTTAAAAATAAAACTTTACAAGGACTATTTAACTCATGCCCCAAATGGGAGTCAATGACCAATCACGTTTCAATGATTCCTGTTTTACAACCAATCAGAGTCGTGTTTCACCAAATATTTATCAGTGTTATAATTACCATATTAAAGAAAGCTCCTCCTTACAATATTGCGTTCCTTTGGCAATAAATAGTATGATCTGGTTGCAGTGATAAACAAATGAAGCAGTAGAAGCGTACCTATCGTTTCTCATTTGTTTTCAAACATCGCCGTTTACATTAAATATATAAATATTTTAAAATAACTATAGTTAAATAATGATTTGTGAGTAAACAGCTTAATTTTATTCGTTAAATAGTCCTAACAAATGCCACTCTTGATTTCCAAATTCTCTAGATAAATTCACTCCTCACTTCGTGAGTCGTGAATTTATCGATAATTTGGAAATCACTCGTGGCATTACTTATGATAACGAAACCAACTGGAGCTTTAATAAATTTTATAATCTTATCATCTATACTATAGGAACATTTTAGCATTCCCTTTTCTCCATGCTCATCTCATCCATTTCATTTAATTCATCCACTCCTGTGACGGTGCTTCAGGAGTGGTCGGCCAGCACAGACCTCTATAAATATAGGGGCCTCATCTTATCTCATTGCTGGATCCGACCCTGAGTTGGACATGAGTTGAGAATATTTTTTTTATTTTAATAATAATAATAATAATAATAATAATAATATATAATAATAATATAATAAGAATAGTAATAATATGAAACATACCTTTATCTTGTTGTTCTGTTCTTATTTGTTTTCTTCACAGGAGACATTCCGGAAGGACCTGGTATAGAATTATCGGACTTCTTTTCAGAAAGGGATACTGCACTTATTAAAAAACATTTGCACACACTTGCTAAATACAGCACATTCACTATTGTAGACTCAATACGTAGCACTTATTTAATTTTATTGAACAAAACGCTTCATCAATATTTGAGCACTGAACGGATACAAGAACTTGTATTGTAATATCGTGAATAATGCTGATGTGGGATTCCCCACCAGACACGTGCAACACAACCAATGACGCACCAGCATTTTAAACGAAGGGAAGGGCTACTTTATTGTTTTGCTCCGTAGACATCTGGTATTTAGTATAGCATGTTATTTTGCATTCAAATTGGCTGTACATGTTTCCAATACAACGAGAGATTAAAATAAAGGTAATAGCCTCAAAATGAACATTTTTTTTTCCCCAACAATTTGAATTTCATGGGTTAAATCTGTTTTTTGGGGTAACTATTCAATTAAAGAAATCCATAAGGTAATCTAACAAATGAATAGGTAAAGTGATTTAATTATATTTGAAAAGAAAAATATATGCCTAGACCGGGGTTTGAACCCAGGACCTTTTACTCTCTATGTCAATGCTCTTCCAAGTGAGCTACCTAGGCCTCCAATCTAAACGCGTATTTTTCTCTTACACATAGTTAATTCCCTAACCCCAATTGTTACGAACCGTTGTTATGATGTTTGCAAATGGCAGCTTCTTTATTAAGAAGACTTTTTATTGGGAATTTAAACATTACTTATAAAGCCAGTAGTGCTTTTTTTCAATGTTAATATTATTCGTTTTTAAACATCTTAATGATGGACAAATTATATTTGAAAAGAAAAATATACGCCTAGACCGTGGTTTGAACATTAAGATGTTCAAAAACAAATAATATTAACATTGAAAATGATTTAACTTTCACAGGGAAAAAACACTATGGGTCGTATGTTAGAACATTACTCTCTACTCAAATTACTTCCAATCACTAGTGAGCTGATTCACCGTGAGCAATTGCTGAGAACGAATTAACGGCCGACTTATCGGTCATGCACGAGCGTCGACGTTTTCGTAATATTGGCAACGAATTACCCAGAATTCTCAGCGATAAAACCACTTCCGTTATTTTCGTCTGCTATAGAGGAATGCATTTATGCTTGCATCCCGCAAATAATACCGTATACAAACACGTCTGCGACACGCAATATTACGCCGATTCTCCTGTTCTTCCAGTTGAATTCTTTGGTAGACTCTATCAAATTCCTCTTCTCCGTGTATACCGAAAACATGATCGAAGTCTTCAAGGTCCGACATCTTGGATAAATGTTGGATAAAGGAGCAAAGTACATCGATTACCATCGGTTCCCGTTCGGTTCCCTTCGGGATTTTAATTTGAGTTGCTCATGTAAGGTACCTCCGCAGGTAGCTTACAAATTTAACCAATTATTATCGCATGAACAGATTTCTGAGTAAGCAAAATCGTATTAGCATACAACTTGCTCAGCAGAGAAGGCATTTTACTGTCTAATGCGTCCAAACATGCGACCCTATGAGGTTTAATTTAAGAATTAAATTAATATTTTTATTATCTCACCTCATATAAGAAGAAAAAGGACATGAGGTGAAGTAATAAAAATATTAATTTAATTCTTAGGTAAAGTGATCCCACTACAGGCCATAGCAAACCTTTGGGGTAGTAGAAGGTTAAGGTTCCCACTTTTTTCTAGACAATCAGCATTTGATGTCAGCAGGGTTGTCAGCCTTGTGTGACAGCACCCTTTACCCCTAGAACAAGCATCTGGTACTGATAAGGGGAACAAGTCAAATCGGAATAACATACATTCATATTCAATTGGATTATAAGGATACTCTCTGTCATGTTTATTATTTAATTTAGCACTGGAAAAAGTTATTAGGGATGCAGGCATCCAAACACAAGGAACAATATTTTACAATTCAGTACAAAAACTTGCATATGGAGATGATATTGATATCAATAGACCAGAAAATTATTTAAAGAAAACATTTTTAGTATTACAAAACTTAACTAAAAACATGGGATCAAATATGAAGATAAAACAAGTATATATCAGGAAGTGGTAAAACTGAACAATATATTAGAAGATAAAGAAAGCATACAACTCAGTGGTATTACAATATAATAATTTATAATATAAAATTATGTACCTTGTATGCAATCTCCTCACTCATCATCATCATCATCATCCTCTTATCTTGTCCTCTTTTTGGAAGGTCGATTCCAAATATGCCTCCAACCATCTCTATCTTCCCGTGCTTTGCTTCTTTTTAGTTCTTCCCAGTCGTATCCTCTCTTTTGTAGACTTTTCTTCAGTTAGTTAATCCATCTTTCTTGTGGTTGTTTTCCCTGTATCTTGAGATTTAATAGTCTTTGTGGTACTTTCCTTTTCCATTCTTTTTAAATGTCGAAACCATTTTAGTCTACTTTTTTCTATGTCTGTTGTTAATTTTTCTACACTTAATGTCTCCCCGATTTTTACATTCCTTATTCTATCTCTCCTTGTTTTATGTACCATTCTACATAAGAATTTCATTTCTATAGCTTGGATTCTGCCCAAGTCCTTCTTTGTATATGTCCAAGTCTCAGCTGCATATGTTAGAACTGGTTTAAAATAAGTTTTATACATTGCCATTTTACTCTTGGCAGGTATATTTTTATTCCAGATTAATTGTTTAATTAAATTATAGACTTTTAAACTTTTCTTACCTCATACTTCTATGTTTGATCCTTCCGGGAAAACTAAATTGGAAACACCATCTTGAAAGAATGAGTTCAAATCGGATCCCCAAAGCTGTTTATAATTATATACCAAGAGGACAAAGATCACTGGGCCGTCCTATGAAACGCTGGAGGGAAAATTTTCTATAGGATCGTAACAGGCCTTGGCCTAATACTTGGAAGGAAGAAGAAAATACTTCTATGTTTTTTTAATAAAAAAAAGAAGTATGAGGTAAGAAGAATTCACGATTCATTTGATTCTTTTTAATAAAACTTCATAATGTTAAAATTCCCAAATTTATTATATTAAATTTTAAACTTTTCTCTATTCTTTTACTGATTTCAGTCTGTATTTTCCCATTTGCATTTATCACCATTTCTAAATATGTAACTTTTTCCACTTTTTGTAGATTTATGCCTGATAACTTAATATTCCAATCATTGTTCTGGTTTCTAAATCTCCTCATTACGTATTAAAATAGTTTAAATATTGTAGGCCTTTCAGGATGACAAATCAGTTTGTGGACAGTAGCAAACAACCTTCTTATGAAGTTGGGTATTATAACCTTTATAGGGCAGATTATAAGGTAGCGGGAAAAGGCGTAAAAAGGCAATGGTTTTGAAGTAATAGTTATCTGCTGTCACCAGTCTGCTGTAGAAGACGTTTATTTGTCACCAAGGGTAGGAAGTTTCAAGGACTTCTACTTATTTATAGTTAGGAATGTCTGTTCCGTTACAAATTCCACACATAACCCAGCGATACCAACTTTATTTTAACAAATATAAACTAGAACACTTGTATGAAATAATTCATACATAAAAATACACGTAATTATAGCTTTATATACAAGGTGTCATTATTTATTTTATGACGCTAACGTAAATATATAAACACGTTGAATAATGAGAGAACTCAGAATAGAGTGGAGTATCTCGTCTTAAAGTTGAGGTCTTTCTTTCGACTCTCTGTTATAGAAAAATCCTATGTTTTCAACTTAAAGTTTTCAACCTAAAATCTTATCAAAATCTTGATTTATTCAATTTAATTCAAAGTGAATTATTCCAACTATATATCTTGATAAAGTATAAGTTATTCAACTATATTAAAGTTAAATATTCAAAATATATAATGTTAAAGTCTTAATTTGTTCAAATATGTTAAAGTTAATTATTCAACCTGGAACTTAGAAAATATTGCATTTATACTCACACACTCCGAGATTCGAAATCATGTCCGTCCTAGATCGTTCCAAACGCTGCCTTCTGTCTGACCTTTCGTCTGCAAGTCGCGATTATTTATTTCACCGATCTGCCTTTGATTCGCGGGGGAAAATCTCGGGTGGAAAGTTTACTTTCCACGTGGAAATTTCGTCAGCTGCCCTTCACTTCTAACCCACATTCGCCCTTCACTTCTAACCTACATATGACTGTTCAAGACTTTCGTCAGGTCAAAATGGAAATCTTTATTTTTTCCATCAAAACATGTTGATATTTTGGCCCACATTCTGTTGTTGTTGTGACCGATTTCAACAATAAGTTCCGGATATAACGCATTTTACTCGTTTTTTACTTCCTAACAGCCCTTGTATGAACTTGAATCTAAAATAATTAGTATTTTTAACGGTGATTATTTTCTCCCTATCTTCCGGTATAAAACATTAGTATATCTCGCCTCTGTTTCCATCTTTTTGTCCTTTTTTTTTATGTTATCTGCAGTTAGGCCCTGTTGTATTTATAATATTGGGACTCTTCCCGAAAGCCTACATTATTTTAATGATTCTAGTAGTTGAGACTGCATACAAGCTACATAATTTTATATTAAAATTTGTTTTATATTGTCAATAATACCTCAATGAAATTTTACCATGACATTTGTTAGCATTGTCAATGGTAGTAATAAACTGCTGGTATATGCTGATGATATAATATTATTAGGCGATAATGAGGAGAAATTGAGTAAGACAAAGTAAACATAAATAGAACTAAATATATGGACACTCTTAGAAATGCATTCTATAATGGAAATGAATTAAAGGTAAATGAGAGAAATTTTGAAGAAATGGTTGAATTCAAATACGTAAGATCAATAATTACAAATAGGAATGAGGTGCAGAGAGAAATTGAAAACAGGCTCAATTGAGGAAATGTATGCTATTATGCATCACAGGGATTCTTGTCATCTCAACTTCTTTCAAAAAACATTAAACTGAAAATATATAAAACAGTTATTCTCCCAGCTAAATTATATGGATGCAAAACTTGGACTCTTATTTTAAGGGGAAGAAAAGATTGACTATTTGAGAATAAAGTTCTTATGAAATGTTTTGGATCAAAGAGAGACGGATATACAGATGAGCGGAGAAGACTACATAACAATGAGCTACATGATCTTTATGGGAAACCAGATGTAATAAGAATGATTAAGTCTTGTAGACTGTGACGAGCAGGACATATGGCGTGAATGATGAATGAAAGGTACGGATGGAAACTCCTTGTAGGAAAACCAGTAGGTAGGCCAAGAATGAGGTGGGAGAATAACATTAACTATAATTGGAGCGGAGGAAGTATAGAGGCGATGAATGGAAAACATCTCAGGATAGGGATTATGGAGAACTCATGTCTGCATGGCCATGCATACATTCATATACAAATTAATAAAAATAACATTTAAGTAAAAAATTTAATATACTATTACAATCATATTATTGAAAATTTTAAACTACTGCATACATAATAAATATATATATAAAGGTGTAGGTATAGCACTTGATAGGTTTGGCACTTTATTTTATTCTCTATTTTTTAGTATTACGCAATATCTGAGTTCAATGCATGCTTATTATTGATATGGCGAGTTCTGTCTATTGAAGATATTTATAATGAAGTTAACCCATTGGAGACACGTTTAAAGCGCCTAGCATGTTCACTGGGAACCCATTTAAATCTCCTCACCGCTACTTCGGCTGCGCTGGACTTTAAATCAGAATACAAAATACACATACTGTGTTCTATCACTTATGTTTTCAGATATTTTGTTTACCCCTGAATTTCTTTTTAGTATCTTGTACTTTTACGAATAGCAAAGGAATGTGGCCTACCTGCTACCCTCTGTTGTGCATTGTAAACCGTTATGTTTTGTTATTTTCAAGGCTGTGAAAGTTGACAAACATTTCAAAAACCATCTTTTTGTAACAGTTCTCGGACATTGCCTTGAAAGTAAACACAAATCATATGTTCAAACAAGACCGAAAAAAATAACTAACGCAATATAATATTGTACATAATAAAAATAAATAAAAATAAATATATGAAATATAAATAAGCATAGACCTATACATTATAAAATCAGGAAAAGTTCTTCATATATTCTTTAATTATCTTAGTTATATATCGACCTGTAAATTATAAAATACTATAGATAAAAACTGGACGAAACTGACCTAATATTTCTACCATCAGTAGCATGCACGGTTACGTTGTCACTGTATATTATTTCATCGTTCGAATCTTCGTTCCATGATAAATCACTACAATGACTGTCACATAACATTTCATCCACTACTTCACTTAGTTTCTCAATAGCAATACGATCTCTCCTATTTACGGACATATTGCAAAAAAAAAATTACAGCTATGAATTTTAACAAATAAACACTGAATTTATATTCACTTATATTTTACCGTAATGAATGCCTACAGCTATAGTCTACTATTCTATAAATAATAACTAAAATAAACTATACAATACACTAGGCCTATACATATTTACTTTACATAATCAAACAACAAATTTTACTGACGGTGAATCGAAAATTTAAACCACTAAAAAAACCTAACTTCTTACAGTGGGGGTTATAACACAACAACGAGTGTAGGTCTACCTGCTCACGAGGGAGACTCGTTAAAAGTCTCCAATGGGTTAAATATGTACAATATGCAGCAAGAAAAATAATGGGTTGATAAAAACACAAAGCTTGCTCATACTGTTCTTTCCCTCAGCAGAGTGCTTATTGGTTATTTTTTTAAATTTTGAATATTTAACACTATTTTTAAATCAATGTGAGATGTGAACTGCTTGTACTTATAATTGTTCCTGCAAAAGAGAACTGGAATGGAGAAAGATAATGAATATTAAAGCTGACAAGCATTAAAATCTTATAAATTATGTTAAATCATTTTGGCTTATTGACATTTGTTAATTTTAGGTATAATTATCCCAGTAACTGGCCTTAATGACCCTCAGGGACGTGCATCCAATGGATTCACAATTCTTACTCAACAACATGAAGTGTTAGGGTGGCTAGCCTTATACTTAAATAGATTAAGGGCCGCATGCAAATACATTAGTCTCTACTCAAATTACTTCCAATCACTGGTGAGCTGACTCACCATGAGCAATTGCTGAGATTGAATTAACGGCCTACTTACCAGTCATGCATGTAAGTCGACGTTTTCGTAATATTGGCAACGAATTACCCAGAATTCTCAGCGATAAAACCACTTCCGTTATTTTTGTCTGCTATAGAGGAACGCATTTATGCTTGCATCCCACAAATAATACCGTATACAACGACGTCTGCATTGTGCAATATTATGCCGATTCTCCTGTTCTTCCAGTTTTCGTAATATTGGCAACGAATTACCCAGAATTCTCAGCGATAAAACCACTTCCATTATTTTTGTCTGCTATAGAGGAACACATTTATGCTTGCATCCCACAAATAATACCGTATACAACGACATCTGCGTCGTGCAATATTATGCCGATTTCCCTGTTCTTCCAGTTGAATTCTTTGGTAGACTCTATCAAATTCCTCTTCTCCGCATATACCGAAAACATGATCGAAGTCTTCAAGGTCTGACATCTTGGATAAGGCAGCAAAGTTTCAAACTACATTGGTTACCATCGGTTCCCTTCGGGATTCTCATGATAAGTTTCTATCTTGAGCTATGATCTTAAGTTACCTCGTCAGGTAGCTTACAATTACTATTGCATGAATAGATTTCTGAGTAAGCAAAATGTATTAGGATAAAACTTTCTCAGCAGAGAACACCTTTTACGATCTAATGCGTTTATAAATTCGACCCTAAGTAAAGTAAAGTAAAATGATCCCATTACAGGTCTCAGGAGGCCCTTGGGGTAGTAGGAGGTTAAGGCTCCCACTTTTCTGGACAATCGGCACTTGATGTCAGCTGGGTTGTCAGCACTGCGTGACGGCCTCATTTACCCCCAGAACAAGCATCTGGTACTCATTTCTGTTTGAAGCTGTTGACCCCAGGGCCATAGTGCCGCCAGAAGCTTTTGGGTCAGTTTAAAAATCCTGATCCCACCGGGACCTGAACCCTCAACCTTCCAGCTTGTGCAGTGCCTTAACCATTACGCTACGGCGTGCCCCCACTCAAGTAGATTATATTAACAATTTTCCATTTCTAATGGTCTTATGTTTGTCCTGATTGACTAGTGGTTACCATGCTTGTCTCTTATTTTGAACTTTGTGAGTTTAAATTCAGCTGGGATCAATACATTTTGTAACAGTGTATTGATTCACAGTATGACTTCTTTTGGAAGGAATGTATAGTCATTATCCTTTGTTGTAAATATTGTAATCAGTCAATAAATCTATTAATCATGGTCTGTTTGCAGGCCATGGCCTCTCCAACTGCTTTTCACTATTCTTCTCTATTTCTTGCTGCTGCTGTTTTCTAATTTTGGATGTGGTAGGTTGACAATATTCTTCCCAGTCATATCTTCTTAATAATTTCTGGGTCTTCCAATCAGTTGCTTTCCTCCAAAGTGTCCACCTAGAACTTATTATTTCATCTTCCATTCTAAGAAGGTATCTGGCTCACTGTAATCTCTTGATGCATATGTAGTTTTACAGTGCCACATCATTATACGTGCACCGCTGTGGTCTCGAGGTAGCGTGTTGCCTTGTCACGCAGCGGGCCCGGGTTCGATCCCTGGTCGGGGCAGTTTTTCTGGGTGAGGTTTTTATCGGGGTTTTTCCTCACCTGTAAGAAAAATGTCAGGAAAACTTTAAGGCCCAAACGGTCCCCGAAATCATATGGCCATCATCATCAACATCCTTATCATTATCATCATCATCCTTCACCGGTGTGGAAAGCAACAGGAAGCTATGACACCTACAATTCCCTAGTAAAGCTGCAAGCATAGCATGAAAATGCTATGATTGCAGTGAAGGAGCTCCCTTCGGGCAGAATTACTATGGATGGATGGACATCATTATACAAGTCATATAATTTTTGATTGTACCTAATTTTCATAGAATGTATTGGACCAAACACTTTTATTAAAAATTTTTACCTTAAATGAATGACTCATTTTTGTAAAAAGTTCTATGTTTCACTTGCATATGTAAGAATACTATGAATTGGTATCTTGTAGAGTGTTATTTTGGTCCTCTAACTGACACCTCCGTCTCTAATGATTGAAACTAATTACATAATTGTTTTTAATTCTGTCACAAGATGGATAGGTGCATCTCCTAATTCTAGAAGACATTAAGGGATTTAAATACAGCTAAAAGCTACTACTATAATAGAAATTCATCTACATACAGACTAACATCATAATGATGAATTTTTCCAATTAATTACTAATTCTTAAATAATTTTGAAGCATGAATATAAAGTTTTTTTTAACATGTTTTGGTATATCATGTATACCATCATCATCTTTTCCAAACTGTTGTTGAGTTTTACATTGTTAGTCCTGAATATAGGCTCTCACTCCATCTTATGGCTGACCCGAAGAAATCTAATATAAAAATGAATGTTTGTTTGTTTGTTTGTTCATACTTTATGCACAGCCATACCATTGATCAGATTGTGATGGAGTTTTTTGCAAAATGTTCAGGAGATTCCCGGGATGAACATAGGCTATAAGGGAGTTGTGATATTCAACCCCTTCACCCCTATAAATCACCCTTTGTAGTGAAAAACGTGAAATAAAGTCCCTATATTGACGCTTAAATGGCTTATGTTGCCTAAACCATAACAAATACACCAAATTAATGTATACAGAATTGAATATTTCAAAAAATTCTACAAAAAAGTCTTCTACGGATAACTCACAATAACCATTTTTGTCTTTCATTGATGCCAAGAAGATCGGAATAAGCAGATTCTCAGGCAAGCATAACAGCGCACGGCTGGTGGTAAAAACACATTAACATTTATTTAGGAGTAGCAGCGCACACTGGATATTAGCTAGTTTTAAATAAAATCTTTCTCCCCCGGAATTTCAAAATTCATAATCTCGTTTCTGTTCTTATGGATGTATATCTTCTCCCAAACGGTGAGTTCTTTTCTATTATCTAACTGTTTTAAATAATTTTGTCTTTACATCGATTTTATGCTCTTCCAATCAAATGTTACCAGCCACTGCAGAAAATAGCATAAAATTTATGTAAACACAAAATTATTAAAACAGTTAAATAATACAAAAGAACTCACCATTTGGGAGAAGATTTACATACAGACGAATTTTGAAATTCCTGGTGGAAAATGATTTGATTTACAAATTCTTCGGTCAGCCCAAAGATGGAGTGGGAACCCACATCCAGGACCAACAACGTAAAACTCAACAATCAGGATACATATGATATACCAAAACATGTTCAAATAGAACACACGTTATAAGGTAAGATGACTCCGGATTCATCTTATTTATTAAGAAGAACCTCATAATGCTACTTCCTAATGTAATCTATTAATGAATATAAGGTGCTTTATTAAATTTCAAAGTTTCTAACTTAGTTAAATTGAATAAAAGTATGAATCAGAAACTTTATATCTCATCTCATAAAATTTTATTCTCTCACTGTCAGAATTTAGTTGAGAATGGAGATGATGATCTCTGAAACATGTGCAGGTAAGAGGATCATATGGGGTATTGTCACGGAAATGCAGACCACTGGATGCTGTAAGAGACCTCTGGTTGTGAACTATCTCGAATGCTATTAATTAGATGGAAATTTGCATCATTCTGGACTGATTGGTTTTCTTCTAACAGATGAATAGAGATAACTATGTGAAATTATGACATGTTACATTTCTTTATGTTTCTGTGCAATTCCAAAAAAAACATTACACAGATTTCTGTAGTAGATTATATATATACCATATATATATATATATAAACACAGACACAACTGTTAGGGATAAAAATTATGAGAAGTAGGGGAAAAATGAATCAGAATTTCACATAAATCCAGCCTAAAACTTGTGGGGGAAAAAAAATCCATACATTTTTATACATTTGGGTAGTTAGACTGTGATTTGGGGTAGGTTAGCTACATTTAAAGTTAAGCATTCTTTACGTTTTTAGAATGTTTGTTGTAAGGCAGTGTGATCAGTCAGTTTGGGAATTATGTTTTCTTGTGATTTTGACGTCACTTGTGGAACAACCATATTGGTTTTTTATAATTTTTAGGTTAGGTTTATGTGAATTTCTATTTCATTTCTTCCCTATTTCTCACATTTTTTCTCACACAGAACTATGTGTGTAAGTATGTATAATAAGTAACTGAATTCTAGAATGGTAATTTTTGCAGTTTTTGGAGTGTTTTGTAAAGTAATAGTATTGTGCTTTTTTGTTGATAATCTGCATCATATTTTTAAGGTGAGGTGTAAAGTTTCTAATTCATATTTGTATTCTATTGACATTTATCTCTTGGATGTCATTTCTCATGATTTTTTAATAAATCAATTAAATTGATTTCTTTTTATAACAGAATAGTTGTAAAAATAGGAAAAAAGAAAAGATTGGAACAAAATTCAACAATTCTGATATTAGGTATTCTGATCGATATCCAGCCAAGGAAAGATCTGCTGGCAAAAAAAAAAACAGGAAATATCCAAATATGATTGAACACAGTGTATAGCACAGAAACATATTGCTGTTAGTGAAGATGTAAACATAAGCTGTTTCTGGCTGTTCAATGTATAGCCGTAAGTCATCAATATTGAGACTCAAATTTATAGTGGATCCACGGTTGCTCATCTACGGTACATAGCCTGGGATTTTTCCTTAACATTTTCATAAGATAGAATTCATGTTTCATAAGAAATAAGAAATGAAAATTCATAACTAGTCTTCTTTTCTTTCTTATTGGGTTAATTGATCAACTCAGAATGTAGTAGTAGTAGTAGTAGTCTAATGCCCATTAGCTTGGATGTATTCCATTTGCTTTCTTGCTTCCCAATAGAGTCCTGCCAGAGTTCTTGTAGGTGACATCTTCAGAGCCTCACAGCTAGCAAGATGATGTTTGTTCATGGTAGTGTTATTGTCTTGGCATAGGATACAATTTGGAGAGTTGAAGATTCCAATTTTATGGAGGTGTGCTGCCAGGTAGTCATGGCCTGTTAACAGTCTGAATGTTGCTACTGCTTCATGTCTTGGCTGTTCAGGTATTAAGTTTTTATTCTGCGAGATAGCTGCCCATGGTTTTTCATTACTTTGTGATTTGAAGTGCTCCATCAGTTCTTTCTGGAAGTTTCTTTTAATTATAATTTTTGCAGAATGGTAGGGCAGGGATTGATTTGTTTTTTGTAAAATTTTGGTGCCCTTTTTTGCTAAAAGATCTGCCATTTCATTTCCATGTACCCTGCAATGAGAGGGGATCCATTGGAGCTGGATAATTTTATTTTGATTGGTCAATAATCTTATGATCTTTTTTATTTCCAACACTTTTCTGGAGATTGGAGAGTTATATGTTGTTATAGCTTGTATAGCTGATGTTGAATCACTTAGTACAACTGCTCTCTGAAATGTATTTACTCTGTAGAGGAGTTGTGTTAGTGCTAACTCTATTGCCTGAATTTCTCCATCAAAGTGTGTGTAATTTTTCCCTACTGCAACATAGAAGCAAAACAGTTTTGAGTAAATTCCAGTTCTAGCTCTGTCTTCTATTTCCATTCTGGATCCATCTGTATAGATATGTACCCATTGTGGTTCAGGATATATCAACTCAGAATGTAGGATCAATTTTATGATGCTCTTAATATTTCTCTCTCCATAGTTTGGCAGGCTCTGTTGATCTTCATATATAAATACTTTTTTTTATGTGATTTATTGTGATTATGTTTATACTGATATATTAATTTAATTAGCTTAAAGTTTAGAGTTTAGTATTGTGTGTCAATTTCAGAGATTGATCTTTCAGCCAAAATAAGCATGATGGGTCCACCAGTCATTATACAAGGGCGATTTCAAAAGTTCTGCACATGGCGCATGCGCGACCGTTATGGTGGTGTGATCGAGTTGAAATTTGTGTCAGTTATTAATCAGACTTTAGGTTTGAAGACTGTATATGTGTATCCTGGTTGGCTTGGCTGTGTCATGAATAATTCAGTTTTCAATGGAAGCGGAACTGAATCAGATTGGATTACACATAGTGACCAGCGATCCTACATCAAAATTGAATCTTTATGTGGAAAGAATCCAACTGAAATCCACAATGCTTTGAGGGAGGTGTGCGGAAACAGTATAGTGGATCGTAGTACAGTGTCACGATGGGCTGCTCGTTTCTGTGAAGGTTAGATAAGTACTGAGGACAATCCAAGAAGTGGAAGGCCATCAACTGCAACAGACTACACTTCTGAGGGTATTGTTAATGGCATTTTGAGAGAGGATCAACAAAAAACATGTGAGGAAATTGCACATGAGGCCAAGCTGTTTCTGCAAAATGTTTCATGCCCGAAAATTCACCAGAGAAGGCCCTACATGCTTGCAGCTGGTGTCCTCATTTTGCACAATAACGTAAGGCATATTGCTGTAACAGTGAGAGAAACTATTGACAAATATGGATGGGCAGTACTTCCCCACCCACCATACAGTCCTGATTTGAGCCCACTGGACTTTGATTTGTATCCCAGATTAATGAAACCACTCCATGGAAAACGTTTTGGTACAATTGTCAAAGTTTCCAATGAAGTGACCTGAGTGATCAGAAGCTCAACAATGAACAATTCTATCTGGAATATGGGATTTGCCAAAATGTTGGGAAGCTGTCATAAGGAACAATGGAGATAATATTGAAGGCCTGTAGAGGTGTTTTGTTAAATATTTTAATTTTGTTCAATTTCATCTTCAGTGTGCAGAACTTTTGAAATCACCCTCGTAGCTAGTTTTCTCAAACTGCAGTTACCACTCATTGTAGCTCCCAAATTCTTCATGATGCTGAGTGGGAATCAGTTGAAATTTTTTGAGAAAATTTCTTCCTCCATAGAGACTTGAAGCAGCATTGTTTCATAGTTCTCCACCAAGGTAGGATGCTTTAGATTGCTTGATTATGAAGTGAAATTTTGGTTTCCTTATATAAAACACTTGTAAGCCCCAATGGGGTTAGGATTTTTAAATTGGAGCAGTACCATGGCCCTGTGATTGACTCAGTTTCTACTGGAAATGAGTTCCGGATGTATGTTTTGGGGGTGAAGGCAGCCATCATGCAAGGGCTGAAACTCATACGAAAAAACTCGATCCAAATACTTAGTTCTTTCGTACTAAAGTATCATAAAATTTAATAGGTAGATAAATTGTCCAGAGAGATGGGAGTCTTAATCTTCTTATCATTTAATGCAAGTGACACTATGAGGTTTATTTTAATTAATATCGAGTTAGAAATTTTCATGACTCACCTCATGTTTGTAGATTTCTTAAAGACCAGTTTCGAGATAATATTATAATGATATTGTAAAAAGAAAAATTAATGTCTGAACCAGGAATCGAATAGTGGACCTCTCGTATTCCATAATGATCTTGCACACTTGTACGGAATACGAAAGGTCCACGGTTTGATTTCTGGTTCAGACATTAATTTTTCTAATCAATAAATTGAGTTGATGTTTACTTGATGAAAATCCATTACTTTTTTTTTTTCACAATATCATTATAATATTATAATATGATCCATTATAGGAAATGTGTTAAAATAACAATATTGGAAAGTGTTAAATAACATCAATTACTCCTTATAAAAGTGGTGATGTAAAATTCTCAAACTTAGATACTTCTAAATGAAGCTGGCCGTTGACATTTGCAGTGACATCTACCTGGTAGCGGATGAAACGAGAATTATAGATTTGTATATGTGGAAAGAATTTTTAATGTTTGTACCATATCTCAAATAGTGTAGTGATCTTGCACGTTCGTACAGAATATGAGAGGTCCATGGTTCGATTCTGGTTCAGACATTAATTTTTCTTTTCACAATATCATTTTAATATTATAATGTGATCCATTATTGGAACTGTGTTAAAATAACAATATTGGAAAGTGTTAAATAACAGTTTTAATATGTTATGTGTCTAACAGTTAGAAAGAATTGATATTGGTACGTGACATATCAAACCTGGTTTTCAAGAAATCTACAAATATGAGATGAGTCGTGGAAATTTCTAACTCTATATTAATTAATCTTAACCTTCTACTACCCCAAGGGACTCCTAATGCCTCTAGTGGGATCACGTTACCTGTTTTACTTCCTCAGAAAGTTTGTTGGTAGAATTTGTTTGTATCCTATGTACTGTTTTCTATGCTTTGAATACTAATTTTTTTTATTTGTGGGGCACTTTTTACATTACATGATTTTAATGCTTGTTAGTGTATTTAGTAAAAGTGCTGACTTAGTGTGCATGTGGCAATTTTATGTTTAAAAAGGACTTTTTTTTTTTTTGCTTTCATCATAATATTGAGATATGACTATCATTTGAGAAATACTGAGAGATTACGTGTTCATAAATTAATGAGTCATTTTTTAACATCTTACCTCATATTTTATGTTTCTTCAATGACTCATTAATTTACGAATTAAGAACCTCATAATGTTATTTCCCATATTTAACTATGAAGATTACGTATTGCCTAGTAATTTTTTAATTTGATTTTGATTGGTGCCTATTTGATAAAAATTGGTCAACACTAGTACAATTCTATAACTCAGATTCATACAATCATAGGTCCAAATTTAGGTAGAATTTTTTATCACTCACCTCATATTGTTCTTCTTATTTGACTATAAACTAGGTTTGGAACATAGTTCCTGTTCCATCCTCAGTATCGTCACGACTATTGTTCTGTCATCTTAAGACTGAGGATGGAACAGAAACTATGTTCCGAAACTAGTTTATAGTCAAATAAGAACAATATGAGGTGAGTGATAAAAAAGTCTACCTAAATGAATATACCTCATAGTGTGAATTCCTAAAATAAGTAATAGGTCCAAATGTTAGAAAAATACTGAAGGAATGAAGATATTGAGCTTGTTCTCAAGAAAATATTTATGAATAATTTTCACAGTTCTCACCGATCCTATGTAGTAGACACCAAAAATGACCATGACCAAAATTAATATATATATATATATATATATATATATACATACAGTACAACTTGTTTAATCTGGAACGTGAATAATGTGGAAATCTATCCAATGTGAACAAATTTATTGGTCCCAGTGAAATAATAGTAATATTACGTGTATTTATTTTGTATAAAATGGAAACTGTCCAGCATAGAAATGGAAGGATATTTCTAGACACTTCATGAAAAAAAATGTTTATAAGGCGGATAGACTGAGAGAGAAATAAATTAATTTCCACTTCATTGAATTCCCATTAGGTGAAATAACAATAAGGGATGATTTCTGCCGCCGGATGAAGTAGATTTTCTACCTGTTTCTGAATTTTTCTTTCGGTCTCACTGCACACTCGTTATGCAAAATACAGTTTTGTTTAACAAATATTTGGCGTGTGACGTCTTACCAGTGCACTGTAAAATCTTAAATTAGTTTAAGATCTGAGACCGTTTGTGTATGAATCTTTCACAGGTAGCATTCTGAATTTCTGGAATAAAGATGGCTAAATCGTATGTATCATAGTCATTAAACGAAAAAGTGAAATTGATTGAAAATAAAAGAAAAACAAACTCTCAGTACGCGAGTTAATGACTGAATTTAAATGTGGAAAAACTCAAGTTTTTATGAGATTTTAAATCACAAAGAAAAAATAATTAATGAATGGATGTAAGGAAATGATTAAACAAAGAGGAAAGCAAAATAAAAAAATAAAAAAAAACAAATAAATAAAATAAATGAAGAAGTCAAGGAAGTAATGTGGGAGTGTTTTACAACTGCACGATAAATCTCCAAATTTTGGACCATTGTTCCAAAGTCAAGCTTTAACTGTTGCTACATCCCTAGAGAATAACAATTTCAAGGCATCTTCAGGTTGGCTGTACAGTTTCAAAAGACGACACAGTGTAGTGTGGAATGAAATTTGTGGGAAATCAAAGGATGTGGACGAAAATATAGTTAGTGAGTGGAAACCAAAACTGCATACTTTAATTTCAGGATACGGGCCTAAGAAACATTTTCAACGCTGATGAAACGGACTTTTTTTTGTGTGTTAGCGTCAAAATCACTCATAATCCTATACTTCACTTTTTTTATGGCAGTGGAACTACAATTAATCCAAGGTAAGCAAAAAAGACATATACAGTACTCTATAATCTAAGATTGATTAATAATGTTTTTGTTTTTTTATAATGCGGAATTTTGTCTAATGTGGAAAAAAAAATTGGTCCCATATGATTCTGCTTTGAACAAGTCTTACTGTGTGTGTGTGTGTGTGTATATATATATATATATATATATATATATAATGTGTGCGTATGTGTGTGTGTCTATTGATGCTCTAGTGGCTGCAATTTTTGTTTCATTAAAACCAAACTTGGCATATAAAAATTAATTAAATAAAGTAAGGTCGAGTTCATTAACAAGAAAAATCAGACAATTAAGTGTAGGAGTTCACCTGAAAATTTAAAAAAATCACTCGGGCAGACATAATTTTCAATGTTTAACAACGAAACTCAGTATATGTTAATAAAATAAACCAAGAAAGGTATTCTCAAAAAAAAAAAGCAAAATCCGATCATAAGAAGTGGGGATTTTTCTGACACCGAAATTAAAAATCACCAATGTTTGATTCATTGCAATATATACCATACAATGGCCCTTAAAATGACAATGTATCCTATAACATGCATTAGTTTAATTTATTTAATATTTTAATAAAATAATGGGAAAAAATGAATCTCTAGATATTATTTACATAGGTGTCAAATTATACAATAATATTCAAATAGGTAGTAACTCATGATTAAGTAAAATTTGTTTTCACTGCTGTATGACACTTTTAAATAAGCTGGCATCAGATATTTAGTTCCTTAAATTTGCAAAGGTCGGCCATGGTGGACTAGTGGTTATTCTCCTTGCCTCTGGTCCTGAGGGTCGTGGGTTCAAACCCGGCCGGGGTCGATGGATTTTCTTTTAGGATGGAAAAATTCAGGAGCAAGTCCTCCGGGAGGGACTTTAAGCAGTGGGTCCTGAGATTGAAGATTTTCAGGCTCATAAAAGATCCTTAAGTCTGAATGAAAAGGCCTCTAAGCAAAATTTACCGAATTTTCCCATCCTTGTACTACCTTGGTTTCCTAGATGTCAGTATGAGGCGGAACGCTGACCATGAACCACTCAAATGACATCTATACGAAAACAAGTGTAACTAAATTAGTATGGTTCAAATTCTTCCCTGTAGGAGGAGAGCGCCTAAATCTCTGTTAAGAGAAACATGGACTTACAAGAAGGAGAAATTTACAGAAGGAATATATATTCTATAAATGAACAGAATAGGTATATAAATTCAATTAATTATATTATTTTTAGTCTGGACATCTTACCTCAATATTAATGTTGATTTGTTCTTGGACATGTTTCAAAACAATTCTGTTTTATCGTCAGCTTTCCCAGACTGGTTTTATTTATGTTGCATTATGTTGCACCACCTTGATGTCGATGTCAGCTCCATCCTGTGGTTGGCCAAAGAACCTCCAAACAAGGTCACCCTCCATCGGAATATCAAAATTCATAACTCTGTTTCTGTTCTTCTGAATATAAATTTTTTCCCAGTTCAGAAGAACAGAAACAGAGTTATGAATTTTGATATTCTGATGGAGGGTGACCTTGTTTGGAGGTTCTTTGGCCAACCACAGGATGGAGCTGACATCGACATCAAGGTGGTGCAACATAATGCAACATAAATAAAACCAGTCTGGGAAAGCTGATGATAAAACAGAATTGTTTTGAAACATGTCCAAGAACAAATCAACATTAATATTGAGGTAAGATGTCCAGACCAAAAATAATATAATTAAAATAACCTCAAAATATAACTTCCTAAAATTAAATATATAAATTCAAGTTGCAGAGGAATTCGCTTAAATTATGGAGAGACAGACTCTTTATGAATTTAAATTTTAAATTTCAGCTCTGGGCTTAATCCATGATTGTTGATGAAGATGATGATGATGATGAATTTCAGCTCCCATTGGTGAGTTTTCAATTTTTTTAGAACACTTTTCTCATTTTGTTTCAGTAGCATATTTTGTTATGAAAAATAAAAAATTGAAGTCACTAAAGAGATTTTTAAATTTTCAGTTTAGGTTAACCCTCCCCCAATCCTAATGGTCTGATTTTCAGTGACAAAGCTAGTTGTTATTTACTGTGGAGTCTGAGACAGTCCAGACTGAAAATGCTAGCAGATATTGTAGTAGCAATCCTGTGAGTGGGGACAGTCACTTAGCAATTCAAATTAAACCCAATCTCCACAGTATTTTACGCAAGACTCATGTGTTTTAGAGTCACGCTTGTTGTAAATTAATGAATTGGTGCAGGGTGTACGAACAATTGATTTTTCACCTTTAAACAGGATTTTCTTGTTATTTACATCACACATATAAAATACTGGTATCCTGAAACTCTTAGATATTGCTTGAGCTTTGCCCCTGTCAATTTTACTGGTTAACAAACTTAATTTTACTTTTTTAATGATTGTTATATGCATGTTAAAGGAAGATAGACATGAGGATTAAAGATGAGGCCATTGAGCAAGTCAAGATTTGAGGATTACAGATGAGGCCATTGAGCAAGTGGAGAGCTTCAATCACTTGGGTTGTACTATCAGTAGTAACATGAACTGCTGTCAAGAAGTAAAGCAGAGGATAGCTTGTAGGCAACTCTGAATATCTATGCTCTGCTGGAGGTGTATTTTGGAATCATTCAATTGAATTACTAGTTTGAGTAGGGAATAAAAGTTGTCCATTGGTAACTAAGCTTTTAACAGGAAGAGAAGCGTTTTCTGCAGACCTTTGGCAAAAGAATTACGGAATAATCTTTTATGTGGAATGTAGCATTATATGGTGCAGAAACTTGGACATTATGACAGAGTGAGGAAAAGCGACTGGAAGCTTTTGAGATGTGGATATGGAGAAGGATGGAGCATATAAAATGGACAGACAAAATAAAAAATAAAGATGTGCAAGACAGAGTGGGTGAATGAAAAACAATGCTGAAAGAGGAAAATAAATTACATTGGCGACTGGCTAAGAAGGAACTACCCAGGGACATGGATGAAGATCTCAATGGTAAGTGCAACTATGTGGAAGAGACACCTATTGTTCAAGGGACAAATATGAAAACCCATCTCCAGAGCAACAAGGAGAAAATCTTCAACATTCAGCAGAGCAGAAGAGGTACCCTTTCTGTTGGGATTAATACAACAGACGGCTTGATATAGAGGTATAGTTGGCAGCCCCATCAGATATTTCACCCTGGCATCAGCCAGTAACATCTCCAGGGGACATCAATATATACTTTAAAATCTCATGATAATTGGTGGACAACATAAATACAATGGATAACAACAGAATCCCGAAACAGATTCTTCACTACAGAAACTAGGATAAAGAAATGTAGGAAGATCCAGTAAAGGATGGACAGACAAATTGGAACATAAGATCGGAATAGACCTTAAGATCTAATCCTTGATGATCCTGATCATGATGATGGTGTTATTCCAGTTTATTTCAATATTTAATAATGGAGTATTTTCTGTGCACTAAACACTGTAAAATGAAAGGGAATATATGATACTGTTGAAAGTCATGTGGGCTTTGTTTGCTTCCTCATTATTCTTATGCTGCGGCTAGTATGAAGATTTGTAAAACTTTTCCAAATATCTTTCCTTGAGTATAGCCTCAATAGCTGCATTCCTTCAGAATTGTCTAAAAATTGGATATGTAGCGTAGCGGTTAAGGCACTGAGCTACAAGCCGGAGGGTCGAGAGTCCCGTTGGGGTCAGGATTTTTAAACTGACCCAAACCCTCTGGCGGCACTATGGCCCTGGGGTCGACTCAGCCTCTAACGGAAATGAGTACCAGACGCTTGTTCTGGGGTAAAGGCGGCCGTCACGCAGGGCTGACAACCCGGCTGACATCAAGTGCCGATTGTCTAGAAAAAGTGGGAGCCTTAACCTCCTACTACCCCAAGGGCCTCCTGAGGCCTGTTGTGGGATCACTTTACCTTATGGTGAATTTCTGTGGTACATAATTATAATTAAAGGAAAACATTCTTTGTAATTTGCACTGCACTCTAAATCAGTACCTTTCTGTATTGTTGAATCTGGCCAGGAGTAACTCGCTGGCTCACAACCATGGAACAGTTTGACTAGAATAATCTACGTCATCATTTTCATTTCATATGAATTCTCAGCTTTAGATTTTCTAATACCTAATAATATTTGTACAGTTTCATCTAATAATGAATCAAGCACACCTAATGTAATCTCATTCTTAACTAACACTTCTTCCTCCTCATAGTTTGTCCATGAAGATTCTTCTTCATGTGTTTCTTTCATAAGAATTTCATTGACAATATCTCTATGCTTACGATTCATGCATATCACAACTTTTTCACTATTTACTTTACGAGATTGTCCTAAGAGATCTAATACTTTTTTCAACACTTTTTCCTGCATAATTTCTTTTGAACACAAAGGCTGTTTTGTTTTTTTACACGAAATAGCGGGCCAGTCCCATGGTCCACATGGATTATTCCCATTTAAACCATAAAATTCTTTCACTATATCTTTTGTTAAATCAAAAATCATTTTCTTATATATTCTTACACTGGACTGTTCAGTAACTGTTGCTGCAGAACTGCAAGTGTCTTGATTAAACTGCGGTGGAGGTTCAGAATGTGTTATGTTTCCATCTGTGATGAGAATGTTGTATAAATGATTTGTTGCTTCCATGACGATGCACGTGATTTCTTCAGATGTTGATGGGGTGAAGCAACATCTCTTGGGCTGTTGGGTCACGGTGTTTCCGGTGGTCTGGTTAGGTGGTGTGTATGGCGGAGGTGGTTTGTTAGGAATCTCTCTGTAGTAGAAGTATGGAACCTGTTCTTGTGCTTGTTCAAGTTCTTGTATCTGAAAGACAAGAAAATATCATTTTACAATGAAAGGAACTTATAGCTGCCCACATAAAAGATATCTAAAAAAAATTCAGGTTTGATTTTTTAAACATAATTGGGTCTTAATCTAACAAGGGGAGGGTCTGAGTTGGGTACATCTGATTTGATTGAAACTTTGTGAGTAGAAGCAAGTAGGTGCCCTTTTCAAGTTTCCAGAATGTTTCTCCTGAGTGGACCATAGAAAGATGTAAAACTTCCTCCAAAGATTTTTGAGTAGAAGTAGATGAATTATTTTTCAATGATTCTCAAGTTGGCATTGTAGCACAGTGGTTATGCGCTCTGTTTTGGTAATCTGCTGGCTAGGGTTTGATTCTCTTGCCATCAATTTTTAATTTGTTTTATTTCTCGCAATATTAAAATATTAATTATGGAGTTAAAATGTAATTAATAATTAAATTACATATAAAAAGATATATATATATATATATATATATATATATATATATATTCTATTTATTTTTGCTGTAATTATATGTAATTAATTAATATATTATATTATTCTATCATACAGCATCAATTCAGTGTGCCTGTTTTCATCCCAATGATAAAAATGCTTGGTTTGCTTCCAAATAAATAGAGGAAAAACCTTCATTTAATAACTTGAATTAAGAATGTTTTCCGTTGAAGCAAACATCAGGAAAATGCTCTTGTTCCAAAAGAAGTTCTATAAAATGTGCATGGTGTGAAAAATATTTATGTTTTGCATTTTTTTATGATTATCACCCTGACAAATGTGATATATATATATATATATATATATATATATATATATTCAATTTATTGAATATATTGATAATAAATAAAAATCAGCATAAATAATTAATAACTTTTATTGAAAACCTTACTGAGTGACGTAAATTAACTATTAAATTTAAATGTATTAATTAATTATATGTAATTACAGTAGAAAATGTCCTGAACCATAGCCGAGTGGTTAAGGCAAGAAACCTTGGTGCAGAGCTACGGGACTTGCGCTGGTTCAAGTCTCCAGGGGGGAAGAAATTTTCTCATGGAATATCGGCCAGTATGGGACCGGTGCCAACTCAGCATAATGAGGAATTTGGGTACCTACAATAAGTAGCGGCTCCAGGTTGAGAAAACCAGCTATAATGACTGGGGGACCTGACATGCTGACCACATGTCACCCCTGTACTGGCAGAATGATCGTCTACCTCTGTGATTAACACATGTAGATGTGAGGCCAGCAGCCGGCTGATAGGCCAAATGCCTTCTAGGCCTGTCGTGCCATGGAGAAAAAAAAAGAAAAAAATTTATATTTTAAATATGTAAATTAAATATATTTTAATTCCATAAAAATTAATGGTTTTATTATTACAAGGAATAAAAAATAAAATAAAATCGATGGCAGCGAGAATCAAACCCCAGCCAGCGGATTTACCAGACAGTGGCTTGATCACTGTGTTATACCACCAACTTGAAAATCATTGAAAAATAATCCATCTACTTTTACTCAAACATTTTTGGAGGAGGTTTTATAGCTTCTTATGGTCCTCTCATGTGAAATATTCTGGGAACTTGAAAAGAGCACCTACCTGCTTCTACTCGCAAAGTATCAGCTAAATCAGCTATACCCGACTCGGACCCACCTCATAAGTCACATCAAGCCTTGGTGCAGAGCTGCAGGACTTGCACTAGTTTCAGACCCCATAGGCAAAGAAATTTTTCCATGAAATTTTGGCCAGTATGGAACTGGTACCCACCCACAATTTTATGAGGAATTTGGGTAGCTACTATAAATAGCGGTTAAAGGTTTAAAAAAACCAGCTATAACAACTGGGGACCCAACATCATGACCAATATCACCTCTACAAGGTGTAACAGGACCTCACCGATAAAATGATAGGGATGATAGGCCATGCAGAGAGGATCATTTTTTGTGAAGGAACATATAGTCGCAAACATGTCGTTTATGAGTTATGCACAGATGAATGTGTTCACCCGTAAGGGTCGGAATTGAATAAAAACAATTGTACACATATCATTTTGTTGAAAGAGACATATTTTTTATAAAATATATACTTTTATAAAAAGTGTTCAAACAGTTGACCCTGTACCTCATTGCATGCTTGATATTGTCGCAGCAATGATCAGCCAGCACGACCGATCATGACAGGATTCTTTTTTGACATCATCAAAACACTATGGTTTGAACACTTATAAAAACATGTAATTTTTCAATAAAATGATACGTGTACAATTGTTTGTATTCAATTCAGACCCTTACGGGTGAACACCTTCATAGATAACTCATAAACTATGTGTTTGTGACTATATGTTCCTTCACAAAAAATGATCCTCTCTCTGCATGGCCTATCATTTTGTCGGTGAGGTCCTGTTACACCCTGTATACTGGCTGGATGAGTGATCACCTCTGTGATTCCACTAGAATCTTGGAGTAGTGGAAGGTTAAGGCTCCCAGCTTTTTAGATATAATCAACACTAGATGTCAGCTGGGTTGTCAACCCTTCATTGTTGCAGTCTTTATTGCCAGAACAAGTATCTGGTCTCATTGTTAGAGGCTGAATCGACTCTAGAGTCCTGGTGCCATCTCAAGGTTTAAGCCAGTTTAAAAATTCTTAAGAATTAAATTAATGTTTTTATTACCTCACCTCATATCCTTTTTTCTTCTATACTGCAGTTTTGGAGCTTATCTTCATCGTCAGTAGCCTCTGGTCGACCGGTGTCATGTCGTTTCCTGGTGGTTTTCTTCTTAGAGTAAGAAGTGAATTTATCGATAATTTGGAAATCACTCGTGGCATTACTTATGACAATCGACATATGCCATGGTGGTGTAAATAGTTTTTTTCATTTTGAGAAAAGCAGTGTTTTATTTGTCAGTGTACAAAGAATCAAGTTAGCCTAATATTGATAATCATGGCGATATTTATTGTCCTAAAGTGATGGTATTAATTGTTAATGTATCTGAAATACAGTATGCAGTTTCTTCCTTACAACCATGTACTTTACTTATTTTTGTAAAAAACTGACTCACAGCACTGTGTCATATACCCTTTCATATACAAAATTTTGTAGCACGTAGAAAGAAATGTGCAGTGGTATGTTGCATGTTATCAGTTAGACCGACAGCACAGGGTGGAGATACCAAGCTATTAAATTAGTCCCATTAATTAGTCTACAGACCCACCTTATATGCCATAAAATAATCTACTCACTTTAGAGTTTTGTAATTATTAATAATGCTTATTAAGTTATGTAGATAGGAAATAACACTATGAGGTTTTTTAATATTATTTATTTAAATTTATAAACAATATTAATAAGGCTTCTTATACTAAATTATCTACTTTAAATTATATTTTGTTATTATCACTGCCAAGAGGGGGGAGGAAGCTATCAGTGCATGCATGCATACAACTAAAACTGTCTTCTTTCCTGTTTCATTTGAGCCTACAACTTTCTATACCTCATCTGAGTGATAATATAATGAAGTCAAACTGCTGTGTTCTTTTATGTAGGCCTATTTTGTAGAGAGAAAACTGCAATGGGTATGACTCATCTCCAGAAGTGATGAAATTTAATACCTAAAGTTGTCTCATTTATACCATGGGAAGCGAGTAGGCAAATGGAAAAACTCCAACCAACCAATCTAATGTACTTTAAATACTCTTTCAGTTACAATTTAGGTTATTTGAACTATAGGTGGTCCTAGTTTTTTTGGATAATTAATATTTCACTGTAATTGCATTTCTATTGTACCTCTTGTTCAATCTGGAGCTGCTGTAGCCGCAGTAGTTCCGCTTCTCTTCTTGTGTTGGTGAGATCGTAATCATCTTCAAACCAATCTTGAGAGAAACCTTCATTGTCGTTACCTTCTGGTTCTCCACTCGAAGATAATCCCAGTTCCACCTGCAACATATATAACAGTAGTCATCCATCAACCTATGGTATGGAGAGTTAGGACCAAGGACTGATATAAACACTCATTGCTAGTTCTACAATGAATAAAGTATCACATCCAGTCACTAGAACTAGAATATATGATAATCATAAAAACTGCATTTCAAACTGAAAAATAAGAAAATAGAAAATATAAGAAATTCACATATCATCCTT